>OY992888.1:47066806-47666806 GCA_963921405.1 Cepaea hortensis
GATCAGATTATTGTTTTCTTGATTTATTTTCATTACCGTTGTATTTTCCTTATGAATTATTAGACCTAATTGTTGTGATCTCCAATCAAATGTGCTTAGTTTGTCTTACATCTGATTTAGTTTGTGTGACAGGTGAGCAATGTCATCAAGCTGCTGTGTCAGAGTTAATTGAATTCCAGTTCTGTTGGTAGCTTTTGTTGTCTTCATAATCAGTCTTTAGTCAGTAAGAATAATAATATTGAGTTAATGATTTTCTGTGTTATCCCATTGTTCATCAACAGTTTCCAGTGAGATTCCTTATCAGTGCCATCAAAGGCCTTTTCATAGTCCACAAATCTAAAGTGGTCAATTCCATTCAGAGCTTTGCCCTGTTATACATAGTATGATATGGCTGTCTTGTCAGTGCATCATCTGTTTGATCTGTTCATCTCTTAGTTGTTTGTCAGTTTAAAAAAACAGTTAGTTGCATATCCTTTCCAGAACGTTGCATATCCTTTATAGTACGTTGCAGTCAACAGCAACATGTTTGGGCTATTTGTGATTTCTACGCAGTTTTTAAATTCAGTAGTTTGCCATTGCTTTCTGAATGACCAAGAAGGTAAATGGGCCGAAACATTCAGCGAGGGAGGACCTTCTCTGATGATCAGAATCCTCCTGTTGTGCTTGCTCCTCGGCGGAGATTTTACCACAGTAGTTTGGCATTGCTTTCTGAAATAACCAGAATTTATACCATTATATGAAATCCAACACAATGCGGTCTGCTTCCAAATCGCTTGCAGCTGTGTTTCAAATGTGGAATGCAGTATTATGAATTGCATTTGTAACCCCTTCGTGACATCTCTTAACTTTGTCAGTGGCATCTCTTAATCTCTTCATAATTATCCTGCTTTATATTATCCCTGGAACTGACAATAACATGTTTCCTCTATAATTGTTGCATTCCTGCACATCCCCTTTTGCATCTTCACCAGATAACCTCTCCAGCCTGCAGGTATTTTATCAATGTCCTAGACTCTACTGACTGCTTTGTGAAGTAGTTTCTTTGAGGTGTTTATATTGGCTTTAACAGCTTTTACTGGAATACTATCTGGACTAGCAGCTTTTTCATCTTTTAGAAGTTTGATAACTTTTAAAATTTCTTCTTAGATGGTTTCTCACAGTTGATATCCAGTTCCACTTCAGCATGCTGGATATCTGGATGGTCATTTAGGGTTGGTTTATTTAGAAGTTTTTCAAAGTATTCAGCCCATCTGGTCCTTTGATCTTGAATGTTTGTGAGATTTTCCAATTAACTATTTTTTATCAGTTCACTTGGTTTATATTTTACAACGGTTTTCCTTATGGTGCTGTAAAGGTCTCTGAGGTTCCCTTTTGCTGCGACTACTTATGTTTCACCTGTTAAGGCAGCTAAATATGATTTTATATGCACCTTATTCACTTCCTATTTTCTTTATTAGCTTCTGTGTATGTTTTATGAGCTCTGACTTTTAGCAGCTCTGTAAATACATTTTGTTTAAATGGTAAAGGACTTGTTTTATACACCTTTAGACGTTCTGGGCATATGGTACTAGTCCCATATTTTTATACATCAATTGGAATTCAAGCGGGGATGTTTTAAATATCAGGCGGGCTGCCATTACTTCCCAAGACATACCTATTTTAGGCTGGGTTGAGCTTGGAGCCAAAATCAGTTTTAAACATTCACCTTGATGTAGATTCAAACCTTTTTCCACTGGGCCTGTAGGCAAGCATGCTATTCATTATTACCACAGCTCCCTTTTCAGCTCTGGTTTTGCTGTTATTTAAATCTTCTATTTTACTTTTCCTTTCTTCAATTTTTCTAAGGGTATATGGTGTTATCCATGCTGTATGTTTTTGTTTCCTTTTTTCAAAACACTTTAAACTGCTGCCATCAGTCTTCCATGCTCATTTTATTTAGTAACTGTTGCGAGACCTCATATTTATTAGAGACTGTGACCATAACTTGTTCCTTAGTTTCTTGATTTCTGAGATACCCTACATTGTATTGAATTCCATGTTTATAAGGTGTTATGTATCTGTTAAGTTTCAGCTTAATTTTCCTTACCAGCAAGTGGTGATATGATGTACATCTGCATCAATAAAAACCATTACATCATGTAAATAAGATCTAAAGTTCTTGTTATTATAGATGCAATCTATTGGATTTTGTATCTTGTGGTCTGATGATAACCACATTGCTTTATGTATTTTTTGTGGTAAAACATGTTCCCCTAAGAAATATATTGATTCACAAAGCAAATATTACTGAATATTTCTCTTATTTTCATTCATTACCCCAAGTCCATGTTTCTCCATGAATCTCTTCATAACCTGTGTTATCTGATCCTATCTTGACATTCAGGTCACACATCCAGACTTTGGTACAGCAGTTTCTTCGATTGCCAATAGTACTTTGAAGCCTCGTGTAAAATCCTTCCTGACTGATTCATTCTTGTGAATTGTTGGTGCATAACACTGGATCTTGTTCATGTTTACTTTCTTTTTTGTGTTTCTAAATGTTGCAGTTATTTTTTCTAAAACTCGCAACTTTCCACTCCATTAGATTAATGCTTAATCTGCCTCATTAGATAGTGTTAGGGCCACACCTTTGTTGCTTGGGGCATTTTCCTCTGTATGGCCTGAGAACAGCACTGTTTCATATATTTAGGAGATTTTTGTCTTCTCTTGCCTGCCTTGTTTTGGCATATTCCCAAAATGCTAATCATTAATATTTCATTTCTTCTACCACCTGTGCTATCTTTCCCAATTCACACATAGTTCTAACATTCAGGGTGCCAGTTCTGAAGATTTACCTAGGTGAAAGGAAGTAAATTGGTAATCCAGGCTCCTTGCAACTTTTTCCATATTGCTTTATATTTCTTGGAGAAGAGCCTCCTCAGACCTTTATTGACTGAGATATTATTCTGTTGTTTTTCTTCTTATCTTTAGACTTGTTCGTGGTTAGTTTGAATTTGCAATTAAAGTTTTCTGCCGGATGGGGTAACCAGTCCCATGTCAACTTAATTAGTCACCTTTTACGACATGCATGGTCGGTTGCAGTGTTACCTTTCTTTGATTCACATAAGGGCCACAGTAACACTCGGGTGAAACTCCATGCTAATACTAGTAAAAAGGGGTCCCATACCAGACATTGCAGTTGGGGTGTGAAGAGTTAGGCCATCAATGGGCCATGACATAATAAGGTAGCATGTCAGCTCTCTTCTCATCTCTGACAATTCCCGTACAACTTTGAAAATTATCCCTTACCCAGTTCTTGAGACTGGTCTAATCTCAGAGCCATAACTGGTCATGGAAAAGAATCCTGCCATTTGAAGATGGAAAACAGACCACTGTTTTTTTAAGCAAGAGCACTAATCACTATACTATTGCAACTCATATTAAGACTCCATCCATCCATCATGTGCCATGCCGTTAAGCATGAGCGGTCATGTTTTTCCATCTGACTCGATCACCAGAGTCGTGGATCAGCTCCGTGTTCCTATCTCGACCATGCCACATGGCCAAACCATCCAGGTATTTACTTCTCGGTCTTCCACTTGGTCTTTCCCTTCGATATTGCCAGTTGTCACCAAGTTCTCCAATTCATGTTTTCTCATAACATGGCGAAAAAATTTTGACTGTCTACGACTAATATCTCTAATCAGTTTGCGATCTTCATTTGTTTCTTGAAGGACTTGTTCATTGATTTTTCATTGGGGCTGGGGTTGAGCGCAGAATCCTGTCAAGGACATGCAATGAAAAAAGAAAAATGACGAGTGACATTTGTCCATCCAATGATATGACTTATGTTGACACATCTGTGCTGAGTTTCAGCATTGACTTGTAAATCTCTTGATATTTTACTCCCAAGCTGCGTAAAGTCTCTTGTTGATTTTTCAATGTAGATCTGTTTCTATTTGCTTTCATGCGATTGCCATGGCTTCTATTTTTTCAACACTAATTGTAGTTTCTATTAGGCAATTTGACTACAATGACTGCTGACCACATACTTTAGGGCTGCCCTTGCATATCAGGACAAACAAGACCGACACAAAAACATGTCAAGGGAAACCTAGAGGACTTGCAATGAAATCTGATGTCTATTTATAACATTCATGTTGATATTTGAGGATGTATGAGGCACGTCCAACAATTCAGTTCATAAATGCAGGGGTCACCTCTTCACTCTCCCTCAGCATGTTCAACTCATGACACTAGTTTGGTTCCATATTGGTTTTTTATTCTTCTTTGGCTTCCCCTAATTAGCACTCTTGTCTGGCCTCACCCCTTTTGGTTTGATGTTCTTGCAGTCTGGTCAGTGTTGCAGATTCAGTCATCTCTTGTGTTTCTTGGCACCAAAATGAAACTGGCCTTTATCTTGTCAGGCTTGATCTCCTCAGAGACTCCACCCACTGTCATTGAGCCCAGCCCATCTAGATCTTTCTCAGCACACTCATTGAGTCACTGAAAAGCATGCCATAAAGTGGGTCTCTAGCCAGGCTGTTGCTTTAATTACTGCCATGGCCTCCACAGTTGAATGACTGTTAAGGCAAAAACACTGCAATCTTCCTACACATTTCTCCCTCTCGCCTAAACTGTGAAAGCCAATGAACTTGTTATGCATCAGATATAGATGACTATATTACTCTGAGAATTCTGAAACATCTGCATCCATAACTACCAGGTTTTGTTGTCTGCATTCCCTACAAAATATTGACTGTCTACATCTATTTTCTCTAATCAGTTTGCAGTTTTCTTCTGCTTTGTGAAAGATTGCTTCATTTATTATTTTGTCTGTCCATGGTATTATGTGCATTTGCTTCCGAAACCAATTTTCTGCTGTCTTCAGGTTGTTTGTCGGCTTGCCTGATTGGTAAATTGTATTACAATAAAGAGATGTGAGTAAGCATTGAGTTGCTTGGAGATAACTCTTCTTAGACAGTGAGCTGAGTGTTTAAATGTCAGTGATGCCCAGATGTACATTGTCCCAAGTCTAAAACTGCATACAGGTAACTGAAGACAACATTATCAACTTTGAACCACTGTGTGTTTAATTAAAGCAGATTAGAGACACACTTGAGCCTGAAAACATCTATTACAGTATAAGATGACAATAGTAAATTGAGTCATTCACCCTTGACAAGAAGTGCAGAGAGAGATGCAGTTGGAAGGAAGACCTGGATATGAACTGGTAGTAGTAAGATTGTAGAGGTTGGTGCTGTAGTATTTTCTGATACATACATTCTAATGAGAAATAATTATGGCATTCTCAGCTAGTGTCAGGGATGATATTTTTTGTTTTGTTTGTGGGATGTGCATGCCTGTCAATATGATAATGGAGGTAGAGCAGTCCTGGCAGCACAGAGTTTGTCTGTCTATGATAGTACTCAGCTTCTAACTTTCTGTTTCAGAAACTAAAAAGACATTCATGGCAGTGAAAGTTGATGTACTTAGAAATCTCTGATCTACAGCAGGTTATTTTGCTACATTGAATTAACTGTATTGTATTTAGACAATTCTATTACTATTAGATGACCTATATTCACAGTCTTAACAAGAGTTTTATTTCTTTTAATTGCAGTATCAAGAATTCTTATTGATATCCATGTTCGTCTGTTGAGACGTATTGGCAAGTCCATTGTAAATTCAGATCGGTTTGAAAAGAGTATTATCAAAGTAAGTTGTCTTTACTCATAATTAACATTGCAACTTTCATTTCTGCTAACAATGTATACATACCCACATTTTGGGATAGTTAAATCTAGGGTACAGATCGTCCTCGTGCCTGGAAGTTTTACCTGGTACCAAAAGTTTCAGTGGTTTTCTTTGCCTGTATTTGCGGTAGCAAAAAAAAAAAATATGCTAGTTCCTGAGAAAAAGGGGCTAGCTCCTGAATTGTGGTTAGTATTGTTTTTTACATCTGCCTAGATTATTGTTCCCAATTTCTGATTATATTTTCTTCTTAATTCTTTGCATGAATTTTTATAGTGAAGTCTTTGTGATGTGGCTCACTGTGCTAATTGTTCAGTGTTGATCACATTTTAAGCTGCTAATTTCTTTGGGATTGCAGTAAACATATTTACATATGTCAAGAGATATATCCCCTGTATCACATGTGTTCAGTAGCCTCATGATCTTGTCTATTCCTTATTCTTTATGCATATGTCTAATATTCCAAGAACTGATTCCGGAGATTTTCTTAGGTGAAAGAAAGTCAGTCAGCTGTCCAGACTGTTTATGACTTTCTTCACATTCCATCATACTCCTTTTATCTTGGTTGGTTGAGTGATTTTTCATTCCTTGTTCATGATTTATTGGATTTTGCAGCTCAACTTTTCTATGGGAAGGGGTAGCCAGTCTCATGCCAACCCTCCTTAGTTGCCTCTTATGACATGCATGGGAGGTTATGGTGTTACTGTTCTTTCTTCCATTATGGATTCTGGTAACATACGGGCATACACAGCACATTGGCTTTCAGATTGTCTGATCATTGAAATGGGCTTGTATCTATCAGGGTGAGGTAGGGAATTTCCGTGGCGAAGTGGTCAAGCCGTCTGACTCGGGCTTCGAAGGTTGTGGGTTCGATTCTGGGCCGTGCCCCTCTGTTCACTAGTGCATTTTTTTCGGAGACTCTTGGGGGGTTGTCACCCAAGCTACGGAGTTATTGCATTGTGCTACGCTTTCAGCAATTCGCTGCGGAAAGAGACTGAGCCATATGGGATAAAACCCAGTGCAATGAAGTCGGCCCATTGACATTTAAGAGTCTTTTTTAAGGGTGAGGTTATTGTAGATATATATCGCCTGTAGATTTTGTATTGCACTTTAACACTTGCATCTGGAGAAAAAAGGGCTGGCTACTGAATTGTGTTAAGTTTTGTCTGCCTCTGTATGTGTGTGTGTTTATGTGCGCATGCATGCACACACTGAATCATGACCTTGGTATATCCTGTTGCCACCTCTCTGCATATGTGAAGTTCCTGTATAGGTCTTGTACATTGCGTTGATTTCTGAGCTTGGAGGGGGGAGCAGAGCCTTGCAACACAGTATCCATGGCGATAGTACCTTGGTATCAGGTCAGGAGGTCTGGAGGACAGTCTCTACACTAACCTCATCCTGATAGATGCAAACCCTTTTTAAATATCAGACAATCGGAATGCCAGTGATTCTGAAAATACTCAGTCTTTTAGAGCATTGACCATCACATTTTGTAAGCGTGAGTGCTCGGGGGAATAGGTGGCCAGTCTTTCCCTCTCGTAGCAGACATTGAGAGCTGCGTAGACCCCACACACATGCATGTGCGTACACATGCACACAGATACATGTTTCAGGTACACTTTTAAACATAGCCTGGAACCTTGCCAGCACCATGTGGAGGTGATGTTGACTTGTATGGTAGCGGGACATTGGCTTGCAGTTTTTTTTTACACTGACAACAAAAATTAAAATGTCAACTTTTGTTAATGTTCTTGAGGGTTCGTAGTCATATGGTCAGAATATTTGTGTTTGAGACATTATTTTTTCAACTTCTTACATCATGCTTTTTTGTTTTCAGTTCTGTCACATTTTTTCTGAATTTGATGCCTGGGAAGTGGAAAGTTATGGCTACAAACATGCCCAACTGGCAACTAAGCTTAGAATTCTTAAGGTAATTTATTGTCAGTAACATTACATGTACAGGATGGGCCAAAAAAAAAAGTGAGAACATCTTGTAGAATACAAGTTATTTAAAAATATAATACAATTAATTATATTGTTTCATGTAATTTTGTTTGCCAAGTATTTAACTAATCAGAAATCATGTTCAATGTGTCCTCCTTGCTTCTCAACGAGTTTTTCTAAGTGTCGACGCCACTCGTTTATGCCACTGTCAATAAAGTGCTGCCCCAGATTTCTCCATTATTGAATTATTGCCAACTTGAGCTGCTCAACTGTTGTAAATTTTCACCGAAGGTAGACTTTTTCTTGCAAAGCACCCATTATGGCATAATCTACTGGGTTTAAACCAGGACTGTTCAGTGGCCACATGTCTGGCTCGATGAAGTTAACATTCTCCTGACGAAGAAAGTTGATCATATTTCTGGATGTGTGAGATGGCGCTCCGTCTTGCTGTAATGTCCAGTTATGGTGACCACATGTCGCTTGAATTACAGGCAGCAAACCTTGTCTCAGAACATGTTCACAATAGTGTTCACTGTTCACTTTGGCGCCTGGTTCAATGAACACAATACTAGTTTTCCCCATTCAAGACGCACCAACTGATACCATGATACAGCGGCTGAAATGGTCACTTTCTCATATGTCGACTTTCCTGAACTTGCATTTTCTTTGTTTCAGCGGAACAAACACGGTCATTTTGAGAATTAACTGGGGTGGCAACAGTGAATGTCTTTTCGTTTGTAAACCAGATGCTTCGTACACTTCTGTCATTAGGAAACCGCTTAAGTAGCTGCTGACTGCGTTGCAAGCATTTTAATTTGACATTTTAATTGAGCTTCTGCCCGATCACACGCTTGTATGTTTTGAGTTGTAAATCTTGCTTAACAATACGTCGAACCGACGACCGTGGTATACCAGTTCCTCTTTCTATTTCCCATGGACTTTTGTGACTGTGAGGATATCATCTTGACTGCAGATCAGCCCACTCACCCGCTCAATATTCTGCTGTGTTCTGGCAGATTTTGGTCTACCTCTTCCGGGTTTACGTTCTGTTGTACCGTCGTTTGTCAATTTTATTGATAACCCGACTGACACTAGCTATGCTCCAGGCTTTGTTTGGAAACTTATTGGTCATTCTCCTAGCACCCCGCAGTTTTTTAATTCGCTAATGTTTAATCAGGGATCACCCGCTGCATGCAGCAATGGATATGGTTAAGGGTCATAGACTAAGACGAGGCAGGTCCTGGATGATACAGGCAGAACTTTCTATAAGTCAGGTGTGTGATCTAGAGACCATCAATCGTGAAAGAGAGTGGGTGGAAGTTCCGGAAGACATGACGAACTGGCACAATGTAATAATAACACTGGGTCGTGAGTTCAGAGAATGGGCAGCGGGCCGCACTGAGTTTGAAGTGCAACAGCTGATCCAGAGCAACACACATCAAGGTGACATAGTCATCTACACCGATGGGTCAATAGTGAGAAGATGTAGTGGCTGGGGCTTTATTGCAAAGGCTAATGGGCGAGTCTTGAAAGAGGAGAGTCTGGCATATGAGACTACGACCTCCAGCATGAGAATGGAGGTGGAGGCAGTAACAGCGGCATTCCGGTGACTAGAGGAGATTACTGCAACACACGTTGTATTCATTACGGATTCATATAGTAAGCTTAGCAAGGTGGAGAAAGGAATGTTTCGTGTGGAATGGCTCTCGTCGCTTCAGAGGTCACAGATCGTGAGAATTGTATGGATATTTTGACCTGGCCATGTGGGTGTACGAGGGAATGAACAGGCTGATAGGCTAGCAGGGAGGGCACCTCTTTGTGGTATTTTGCCTATGGACAAGGGGGAGGTGGTCGTGCGCTTGTGGGACCAGGTGGAGAAGGCAGAGGAACAGATTGAGAACCCATATGTGGAAAGAATGAGATTGCGGGGGATCGGCAGGGGTTCTGGAAGAATCTCAAAACTGAGAGGGAAGACCAGGAGAACTTTTAATTAGATAGCGGTGGGAACGATTAGTAGTATGACTCTTCGCTGGCTGTTGAACGAGGGGGCGGAGCACGTATGGGAATGTCCTGAGTGCAGTGATGTCGGTTCTTAACTCAACTCAACTAATCATAATACGGTCTTTCGCAGTGATTTTCATTCTTGGTAAAAAATTCATACCTGCTGATGTAAACAATTGGCATATTAAAAACCATAGATGGCGCCCGGAAATTGTCAAAATAAAGACATCATATAGCTAAATAGGTAAGTAAGTAAATGAGTAAACAATTTAAGCTATTATGGATACAGTTAAACAAATTTTGATGTAATTATATTACTTTTTACGCAATGTTCTCACTTTTTTTTTGGAGCCCACCCTGTATGTATGTATGTATGTATGTATGTATGTATGTATGTATGTATGTATGTATGTATGTATGTATGTGTGTGTGTGTGTGTGTGGGTGGGTGGGTGGGGGTGTGTGTATGTGTGTGTGTCTGTATGTGTGTGTGGGTGGATGGATCGATCGATCGACTAACTGACTAGGGAGACAACCAGGGATCGATCGATCTTACACTTGTTCTTTCTTGTCCTCTGTCTTCCACCAATTCCTTCTCCCACTGCTTTTTCTCCTTTACCACCACTTCCTCTTCTTCTTCACCTTCTCTTCATCCTTCTTTTCCCCCTCTTTCTCTTCTACTCCTTTATACATATATTCTCTCCCAGATGAGCATGCTTATCCACTTCTTGCAATTTTGAATATATCAATTCATGCACACTTTTTTTTCATGCCATGATGAAAGGTTATCTTAATATTCTCTTGTCTTTTTCTTTCTTTCTCTTTTTAAATCTTTTTATTATAATATAATTACATTTGTCTTTTCTCATTATATGGTCAAAATGTGTTGGATGCCTCTTTCTATTGTTTGTGATAAGTTGTCATTGTGTCGTAGCCTCTTACTAAATATTTAGCTACTCATTTCCCCTGTCCAAGATACTTTCAACATTTTTCTTATTTCTGTGGCTGTAAGAGACGTGTTTATTTGCTTACTCGAAAAACAAAACTGTCATTTACTGCCTATATAGTACCATGCTCAAAGTCGTTACGGACATGATTCATAATTCCGCTTACCTGCGCCCGAAACACAGCTGCGACCGATTTGGCAGCAGATCGTGCCACACTGGGTTGTAATATGATGGTATGGGAGCCGGTCATTTAGAAAGCAATGACAAACTACTAAATGTAAACTTGCCAACACATCAACAGCAGCAGTGCTGGTGTTGACAGCGATGTCCTGTAAATAGGATATGCACACACACACAAATATTACCTTGTGGTGTATGGCAGGGTGATCTTGAGCCTGAAGAATTAAGGCCGCCTGGCTAGTGCAGTCGCCACCAACTGTGCAAGTTAGAGTTTTCCCTTTGTTTAATATTCACAGCCACATTTTCTTCTCCCCAGAACATGCTGTTGTGTAGGGAGACGACCAGGCGGATAGATTGGCTAGGCTGCTGGGTGGGATATTAGTGCACTATGGGGCAGATGTGGTCAGTCCTTTGGGACCATGGGTATGATGTGGAGGAACAGATGAATCACCATAACTTGGAGAAAATGGTGCTGCAGGGAGTGACCAGAGGTTCTAACAGACACTCAGTACTCAGAGGAAAGGTCAAATGGACACATAATCAGGCTACATTTGCTGCCATTAGTACTTGGATTCTTCATTGGTTTTTGATGAGGATGGAGTTCGTAGGGGAATGTGCTGTGATGTTTCTTCTTGGGTCAGCTCAACTCACAGGCATGTGTTCAATTTAGTTCCATGTAACACACAAGAATTCTCTGTCTAACGCATGCACACATGTACATCACCATGTAACACACAAGAATTCTCTGTCTAACGCATGCACACACATACATCACCATGTAACACACAAGAATTCTCTGTCTAACGCATGCACACACATACATCATCGTCATGTGCCCTACCAATAAGCATGTGCGATCGTGGCTTATCATCTTGCACAATGATCAGTTTTTGATCAGGTCTGTGTTCTAGTCCTGGTTATACCATTCAGCAAAGCCACCTAATTAATAATTTTCTTTGACTTCCTATGCTCTTGTCCCATCAAGTTTGCCAGTTGTCACTAGGTTTCCAAGTTTAATTGTCTTCTCATAACACGGCCAATACATTTTTACTATCTGCTGAATGTTAGTTGACCTGTGTGCCCACTTCTTAACTCTCTGAAAATAAAGTTCAGTTATTCTCTAACCAATCTACAGTTTTCGTTCCCATGCCTGTATTCACAAATATAATGTGATAATCCTTGTGACCATTAACAGAACCTCCTGGAATGTCAGTTTGACTACAATCTCAAATTCAAGGAGAAGATTAATGGAGAAAGTGCTGAAGAAATGCGCCTTCTCCCAATTGGCAGAGACAAGGAGGGCCAAGCTTATTGGTACTTTCTGGTCAGTATGAATATTGTAATGGCACACTTTGTTGTCCACCTTGTAGCACCTTGCTGTTGGTCTGTGTTTAACATTGTAGTTTGCTGTGTTTATATTACACTGTAATTTGAGAAGAAGAACCTAAGACTAGCTGCCAGCTTTGTAAGAAAGTTAGATGTGATTATTTAAGAACGAATGAAATCGGGTGCAGTTGTATGAAACTTTAAAAAAACTCTATATTGTTCAGTTACCATTACTGGTAACTGTTGTGAGGCACTTTAAAAAAAAAAAAAGTGCTAAGGTTTCAAGACCTTTGCTGATATTAGGATATGTACAAGGGCGAGTCAATAAGTAAGTCACACAGTTATGTGGGGTGGCAGGTAAATGTAGTTGGTGTTTTCTACAGGTGTCATTAGGTGACAGCAACATCGAACTTTATATTCCTGTTCGTCAGGTGGCGCTAAGTGTCTCATGCGCATGCGCAGCGCATAAACAAAATGGTGACTGTACTTACGGAGTGTACAACCAAAGAGCAACGTGCTGTTGTGAGTGTTTTGTGGGCAAAAGGACTGCCTGCAAAGGACATTCATAAGGAAATGTTTCCTATTTATGCTGACAAATGTTTGTCCCGTAAAGCGGTGCATAGCTGGGTAGAACAATTTTCTCAAGGACGCTCTAAAATTGTTGATGAAATCCGATCTGGTCGTCCTGTTGAGATTGCAACAGAAGCATCCGGGCAGCGGTGGAGAAGATGATTAGAGGTGGCAGGCAAGTAACGATAGACTCTGTAGCATCTGCAAAAGTGTGCTCACATGGTTCAGCATACAGCATAATGCATGATCGATTGATATTTAAGAAAATGTGCTCAAGGTGGGTACCCAGACAATTGAAGGAGGAACACAAAATGAACCGATTTGGCCTGTCCTTGCATCATCTCTGTCGATACGAAGATGAAGGAGAAGACATGCTGAACAGGATTGTTACTGAGGACAAAATTATGGGTGCATCACTACCAGCCCGAATCAAAGCGTGCTTCAATGCAATGGAAACATCCTTCTTCGCCGTGTGTCCAATAATTCAAGGTTATACCATCAGCAGGGAAGGTTGTGCTGACAGTGTTCTGGGATTGTCAAGGAGTGCTTTTAACAAATTTCAAGAAGAAAGGTGACAATGTGAATTCTGAATCATACTGTGAAGTTCTATCGATGCTTCATGATGCAATTCGAAGAAAACGTCCAGGAATGCTGGCTAGAGGAGTGTTGCTTCTTCATGACAATACCAGACCACATACTCAGAAGAAAATTAACCAACTAAGGTGGGAAGTTCTGGAACATTCACCTTACATCCCCGACTTAGCCTCTAGCAATTTCCACCTTTTTGGTCTACTGAAAACCCACTGATCTTTTTTCCCTGTACAGTGAAAATATTTTCAGAAATATAGAAGATATGGAAGGAATCAACATTGGGGGATGATACATCAATAACATTAGATATGCAGATGATACAGTCTTGATTGCAGACAATGAACAGGACCTGCAAAATTTAGTAGATGTGGTTGTTGCACACAGTGAACAACTAGGGTTAGAATTGAATTGTAAGAAGACACAGATTATGGTCGTCACTAGGAAGGAAGAAATACCACAATGTAATATACAAGTAAATGGGCATATTCTTAAACAAGTGTATTGAAGAGATTAGAACAAGAATTGTCATGGCGAAGGTAGCCTTTTGCAAGATGAAAACATACTGACCAACAAAAAGATGTCAATTGAAACGAGAAAAAGAGTGTTGAAGTGCTACATAGAACCCGTACTTTTGTATGGATGTGAAGTGTGCACAATGCGCAGACAAGCTGAAAAACATCTGATGGCTGTGGAAATGTGGTTTCTGAGGAAAATGCAAAGAATATCATGGACAGACAGAAAAACCAATGAACAAGTCCTACAAGAAACAAATGAAGATCGTAAACTGATTAGAGACATTAAACGTAGACAGTCAAATTTTGTTGGGCATGTTATGAGAAGAAATGAATTGGAGAACTTGGTGACAACTGGCAAGACCGAAGGGAGGAGACCAAGGGGAAGACAGAGAAGTAAATACCTGGATGGCTTGGCCACATGGCATGGTCGAGACAGAAACACAGAGCTGATCCACGACTCTGGTGATCGAGTGAGATGGCAAAACATGACCGCCCACTCTTATCAGCATGGCACATGATGGATGGATGGATGGAAAACCCACCTTGGCGGGAGACATTTTGCAAATGATGCCGAAGTTGAATGTGAAGTGAAAACGTGGTTTAGAAAAAAGAGTAAGCAGGTCTATGCAGCCTGTTTGGGAGGACTGATAAATCGATGGGATAAGTGCATCAATGTTGGTGGAAATTATGTTGAGAAATAAAGGGACAATGTATGTATACAAATAAACTGGTTTCAAGTTATTATCATATTTAGTTATTTTTCTACAGCCTTTGTGACTTACTTATTGACTGCCCCTCGTACAAGCCTTATTTTAAATTTTACCCTTGATAGATAAAAACTTGTCCGGAATTGGACTAGAGAGCCTGTGAGATCAGATTTAAGAAATTGGTATCCAGCTAGTAGTTTCATCACTAGAGTATATATTGCAGATGGTAATAACTAACAAACATTGACAGAAACCTATATATTTGAGACACATAACTAGTTTAAGTAACTTTTTTTTTCTTAGCAAGAATAATACTAGTTAATAGTGACAGAAATGTATAAATTTGTGACACATAACTGTTCTAGCAACCTTTTTTCTTAACAATAATAATGCTAGTTAATAGTAACAAAAAACTTATAAATTTGTGATACATAACTGTTTTAGAAGCTTTTTTTCTTAGCAATAATTATATTAACAGTGACAGAAACTTCAGTAATTGTAATGTATAATTGTTTTAGCAACTTTTTTTTCCCACAAAAATAATGCTAGTTAACATTGACATGTGTATGACATAAATTATTTTAACGACCTTGTTCTTAGCAACAATAGTGCTAGTTAACAGACAGGAACATCTACATTTGTAATGCATGAATCATTAGGACAAATTAGGATTTTATCAGAAGACTATAGAGGAGTGTTGTTCAGCAAAAATCACCATGGTCAAGATTCACATATAAATGGTTAGCTTCAACAAAAATATGACTAAAAACGGTTACATTTTTGGGGGAAAGTCTTTATCAACAAATAAATATTAGCACTGCATGCAGCATTATTCACAGAATTACTTATGGTATAGTTTGTTTGCCATTTAAATAGCATATTCTGTGTTGACAGTTTCCTGCTCTCTCCCCTTCTTTGAGTGTTTTTATTCATTGATAAAGACATTAATCAAAACATATAATTTTGTTTTGTGCCATACTTCTTTCAAGGTGACTATATATTATCTTTTTTAGTTTTAATCGTAAGACTAGTTTGACTAAAGATATTGTTCTAAGATATTGTTTATTGTTTAATGCCCTACTTTCATTCATAGTCTTTCCTCTTTTAGTCTGGGGCATAAAGACACTGAGTTTTGTGTAGCATAATTATACACACTTCGTGATTTCCTGAACCAATCACATGTTCAATGGGGCATTGTCAGTGGTGGTAGACAGATGTGAAATTTCACTACCATGATCATGAATGCCCCATCTCTGTTATTCATTAGTAAATATTGATAGCAACAGTTTATCTGGTGGCTTCTGTGTTGCAAATTGTGTTTTACAATTCTGAACAGGCATTATCTTACAACGGACTAGAATGGGATACAAAATTCTGGCTCACATAATTACAGTTATCTCCATCTGATCGATGGGCGGCACTCCTCTACCACCAGTATTAACAGAATTTTCTCGGTTCAGATTAGACTATCAGCCACCTCAGACCCCATTGTGGCACTGACAGATGATAGTATTGTCCTTGTCAGCTGCTGCAGGCAAACATACATTGTGTCCCTTATCTAAATAATAATAGTGCTGTAATCTTAGATTGGAAAACAGCTGCTACATTGTATTGAAAGGTTATATCAGAACTAGTTAGTTAGTCGCCGTTCCAGCATCGTGGCGAGTCATCCCATTATGCTCCGTTCCTGTGCCAGTGAATATCACACAAAATGCTCCTCACTGCCCCATGTGAAAAGTGGAACAGACAGGAGTCTAGTGAATCTTGGAATGTGAATGAACAAATCAGGAAGAGCTTGGGGGTTGAAGATGTGGTTTCTGAGATGGATGTTGTGAATACCTGAAAATTCCAGAGTAATTAATAATGGTTGCCTGCAAGTGGCTGTTGAAAAGAGACCTTTATACACAACTGTAAGAAAGAGACAGTGTTTTTTGGGGTCATATAATGAGTAGAGAGTCATTGTAAAGACTGGAAATTTCAGCAGTAGAAGAGACATGCAGGCCGGGAGAAATGATGGTCTAAGATAGTGGCATGGGGGAATGTTAACAGTAGAATTGATTTTAAAACACCAGACCAAGATCTGTGAGAGCATGAGCATATGCCATTTGAGAGGGCACATAATGGTGATTATACATTCACAAATATGTTACATTGTTTGTGAAATTGTGTGTATCTGAAATATGGCTTCACTGTCACACAGCTGTTGAGCTTTTATAGAATCCACTGTAGACTGGAATAGTCTTAAATGTGTCTAATATATTTGCACTTGTGTGAATGGAATAAGTCATACAATGGAATAAGTACAATCATCAAGTAAGAATTGAAACACAAATAGTTAAAACACATATCATATAGAATCTCTGTGTTCACACTGAATGAGGATAGACTGCAGGTATCAGGGATTGGTGCCAACACTGCCCATATGACTGAAGCTGAACATGGAGTTTGTAATATTTGTTGGATGCTGTCTGCCAAAGAAAATGCTAGCACGTACGTTAGCTGACTGAAGAGGATTGTAGACTTTTAATTACATAAACATAACATTGTTTAATAAAGGCAGAAGGATCCTATTTCCTGGCTGTTGTGACATATTGCTGATATACGGCTGTCATCATCATCATAATGTGTCCTGGAAATATTGTTAGCGAGGATAACCTCGTGGGTAGTTAGATCCTGTTAGCTTGGGTAGAATCTTGTCAAGAGGATTAGGAAATGAGCAGGCTGACAGGCTTGCAGGTAAGGCTACTGTGGAGGGTGGACAAGCCATGGACCAGGCTGATATACTGAATGCTCTATGAGAAGTAGGACTTTTGCAAGAACCAAATGAAGACTTTGAATCTACAACCATGGTCAGACTGCGAGAACAGCAAGTTAAAATAGGTGTGGCCAGACAAGAACACTATGCAGGAAGAAAAAGAAGATTAATAAACCGACACAGAACTGGTGTCGTGAGCCGCTACACGCTGTGAGATTTACTGAGGGGATCTGAGCACTAATGGACTGAATGGTTCGATGTGCAATGAAGATGATCTGTCAACTAACTAACCCGCTAACTTATCTAGAGGAAATTAAACTGATACAAATGCATGCCCTGAAGTAGGCTACATTGACTTCTGAGTTAGAGAGGTGCATAACTAGATGTAACATACTCCCCTCGAAACATGATGAGGAAGAAGAACAGCACTGTATTTATAAACCCGACATGTGTTCTTTCATCTCCCCTTGAGCCAACTCTACCACATCTTTGTAGATTAGATGGTTCATAATGTGATGGATTCTGATTAGGAGAGGTGCATAACTAGATGTAACACACTTCCCTCAAAACATGAATGAGGAAGAGGAACAGCACTGTATTATTTATAAGCCCAGCATGTTCTTTCATCTCCCATTCACCAACTCATACCACATCTTTGTAGATGAGATGGTTCATAATGTGATGAAGTTTGCAGCTAAATTTGTCTACTGGATGAGGCAGCCTGTCTCAAGGCAACACCTTCCTTGGCTCTCTCTTATGGCATTCATTGTAGGTTACACTTGCTATTATTTGCCATCCTTGTGGGCCCTGGTAACATATGGGAAAAGGCCAGTATGTGGGTGGCTGTGTGTGTTGAGGTTTGTTGACATGCAGATATTGACATTAAAGATAATATGCTGGGTTGTTTCTTGTTCTGCCAGGACCATGACATGAATATTCTGGTGTATAAGGAAGAACAGGATGATGAGATAGCTGACACCTGGAAGCTGGTCTGCAGGTAATGTTTCTAATTTATATCACTTAAAATGTGGGTATTGGGGGTCTCTGTGACAAAGTAGTCAAGCCTTGTCCTTGCACTCTGAAGATTGTTGGTTTGTTTTTGAAGTGTCATTTAGACCATGAGTGAATTTTTCCAGAGCTACAGAGTTCATGCTTTGTGTGAAGCACTCTGCAGGCAGCATGCCATACTGCAGGGAGAAACCCAGCCAGATGGAGGTGAAATCTGGTGTAGTGAAGTCAGTCCTCTGGCCTATAACCTTTAAGTTTTTGTATTAAAATGTACTCAGTACAGTAATGGTGTCGATCACTGTGGGAGAGGTGGTGCCATGACAGATACAGCCTTAGAGGTGTGAAGTTTTAGGCCTTCTGTCAAAAATGTCATTTACTGCCTGTAGTATGCCATATCGCAAGTCCTCTGTTTCTGTGCCAGGCCATGGAAAACATCATATGGTGGACTCCCAATAAGGAACTGGTGGCTCAGTAACACAACACGTCAAAAATTGACAACTTTCTGATTTCACTGATGAACCGTGGAATGAAGTAAACAACGTTGAAGTTCAGGGAAATCGAACACCTTTTATTTCGGCGTTAATAGAACAGTCATACATGCTGTAGTGACAAATCAGAGTCCCCTTAACACCGGGAGAGTAACTAATTCTGCGTACACTAATCCGATGTATTATCAACTGTCCTACATTTACCTGACCTTCGTTCAACGACACTTCCATGTCCCTCTGTCCATTCAGGTCATCCTTGCTATCGTCTTTTTTCCGAATTTGTCCGTCTAGAGCAGTGTTTCCCAACCTTTTTTGTACCATGCCCCACTTAAGCCTTTCTAAAATTCATATTGCCCCCCTCCCCCGCCCCATGCCCCCCCCCCCCCCCCCAACATATACATTATTTTTAATATTCAAAAATTGAAATGTTCACTAAAGAAACTTGAATGATAGGTTTTAGGAAGAAATCACTAGGTAATAATTGAGCAAACACAGTAAGTAAATTTTCAAAACATATAATGGAGAACTGAAATTCAAGTACAAAATAATTTTAATGAAAGATTTTTCTATATTATTTTAATTATTAGTAATTATTTATTATTTAAATTTAGTGAGATCCTTGCGCTTGATGCTTGCTGCATAGAGATCTTATGTCAGGTTCCAATTTAGTTAACTTCGGTCTCAAGTCTCCCCGTTTTGTTATATTCAGCCGATTTCTTCCATTTTCGAATTGCCCCCCTTAACAGTCAAATTGCCCCCTTGTGGGGCGTGGGCCCCACGTTGGGAAACACTGGTCTAGAGTTTTCCCTTCGTTCGCAAATCCATGGCGTTCTCAATATGCTGCTAGCTGTTCTTATCTTGGAGTAATTCCACTGCTAGTCTCCCAACGATCCACTAGCCACACCGAGTTGTCCTCTGAATGTAACACACACCCGTTCTCCTTGAACGTTCCACAGCGTATCGTTTTGTTGTCACGCTGGTGTTGGTGTGACGTATCCTCGTATCTCTTGGTTTTGGTGCACTGTCCATTTCGCTGTCCACACTTCGGGATTTTCCTTCTATCCTCTCTGTATCGTGTGCTTTGGCAATAGCTATGTGGCATAGTACCTTACGGTGTAGGACAGGGAAGGGGGGTCTTGAGCCTGAGGAATTAAGGCCACCTGGCTAGTGCAGTCGCCGCGAACTGTGCAGGTTAGTTTTCTTTTTGCCCTGGACAGAAAAAAACTCCACACCTTAACGGGGATTCGAACCCGGGTCTCCCCAAGGAGAGCTCGGCATTCTAGCCACTCGGCCAGCCCTTCATGTTTGGTATAATGAGGTGGCCAGCTTCTTTCCTAATGTCTGGCCAGAAAATGTACAGAAAGTTACCCACTATCCATATTTTAGGAAGCTGGATTGACTCAAAAGCCTTGTTCAGAGAAAATCCTGCAACCACTGGGGATTTCACCCGGACCACATGCTGGCAAGCAAACACGCTAGCCACTGTACCACTTTGGCTCCTGCTAGTTATATGGCTAGTATAACAGTCAGGTATTACTGTAACAGCTTTTTAAATGCATTTTATTTCTGTGATACTGAATAAATAAATAAGTCTGTTAACATGATTTAACATTGGGCGTAGACATTTGAACTGATTTTGTTCTGAGTGCCGGCAATTAGATTTTCTCAAAGAATGAAGCAGCCATTGGGAGTGGCGTGGCTTAGTTGTACAGCATCCATCTATGATCAAGTAGACTGGGGAGAAATCACCACTGTGATTCTGTGAATTTTTACGAAATAAGAAACTCAAGCATATTATGCTTCCCATGATCCTTGGGGTAGTGAATATTGTTTCCTTGGATGAAGGCAAAAAATAGGAAGGCCCCTATGCATGTTACAAATCTCTTGGTATTGTTGGAAAAAGAAACTAGTAGGCATATAGATCTGATTGCTAAGGGTGAATTGCAAATTTAGATAACCTACTCACATATAGAATATTGAAGACATATGTGATAAGGGTATAAAACATTTTGACCCTCGCCGGTGCTGTGAATTTTATGCACTGTGCAAACCTCTTATTTGTTTTTTTTAAATTTTTTTTGGGGCGCTCGCTCGCTTTGAACTCAAGCGCAGTCCACACACTATTTATAGTAGCGATGGACTGAATTTTGCGTGTGGATTAGCTTTCCCTATTATCAATGTCCCTCATCATCAGGGGAACCCACTCCGACTTCAGAGGTACTTGTAATTAACGTCCCCAAGTCAAGGACGACAGGTCAACATTTTAGTCCAGCTGTCCGGTGTAGGGGTTGAACCGCTTACCTCGGCATCAGCACAGCGTATGTTTAAGAACACGCGTTCTTATCCATTCAGCCTAGCAGACTGCAAAAACCTCTTAGTTTCATCCATAGGAGGAGATTGTAGCATGGGGGGGGGGGGGGGTGTGTCTCTGTGTGCAATGACGGTCACCCTTTATCAACAAACAAACATGAGCCACTCATTTTTTCATGAATACATTTTGTATACATAAGCAATAATACAAGCATATATGCAGGTCAGCATGATCGAATGGGTAAGAATGCGTGTTCTTAAACATCCGTTGTGATGATGCCGAAGTAAGCGGTTCAACCCCTACACCGGACAGCCGGACTAAAATGTTGACCTGTCGTCCTTGACTTGGGGATGTAAATTACAAGTACATCTGAAGTCGGAGTGCGTTCCCCTGATGGCGAGGGACACTGTTAATAGGGAAAGCTAATCGACATGCAAAATTCAGTCAATCACTACTATAAATAGTGTTATGGACTATGCTTGAGTTCAAAGCGACCCAGTAAGCGCCCCCCCCCCCCAAAAAAAACGAGCATATATTAGTAATATAATACAGTGATATCGATATATAAGTCTAAGGCATTGCTGTGTAATTATTCTTAATGTTTAGACTGACAGTATGTTCTAAATGAAAATTAGTGGGGTTTTTTGGCCACATATTGACATGACACCCATGGGGTGTCAGGTCTTAGTCAGATATGACTGAGCTACCGTATAACATTAGACAGTACTACCTGCTTTCTGTTAGCGCCGAACGTTGGGCGGCGCTTACCAAATCCGACACCCCACATTGTGCCAACGGCTTCGGGCGGAAGAGCGCAATTGGGAGGGTACAAGCCTTACCCTGGTGCGAGGAAATGCAACCGAAAGACAAAATGTCATGGCAGGGCAGACCAGGCCCTAAGCCTTGGTTGGCGGCTGGTCTAGGATCGAAGCTCCGACAGGCGGACAGTTAGAGCATTGCTTTGCTGATCCGGCAGCTTCTGCAGCTTGTCTTGTTCCAGATGTAGAGGTGTTACCTTTCCTCTGGAGTGAACTAGGCAGGCAGAGAGAGGGATCATGCTGCATGGGCAAAACATGATCTCTATATTTTAGCCCAGGCTTTGTGCTATGGAGAGGCAATAACTCCATCCCTGGTCTTAACTGGTCTTGGAATCAAAGCGAGAGGCAACTGTTACGGGTTATAAGTCCCTGTCAATTGGCGTAGACATGGGGCGCCACGCGTTGCCTCTGACGGTGGGAGACACCTACAGGTGTCACTGATCAGCTACCGCCCGCCTCAAGCTGGGCAGCCCCCGGCCAATTGGGTGCTGATCCCCTACACCCTGCCTGCTTCAATGGCTGCTTGGGGCTAGGACAAAATCTGAATCGCAGGCTGTAAAACCAATTCACCAGGTACTAATAAAAAGAAAAATAGAATCCTCAAGTTATGGCTTGCAACCTGGAACGTGAGAACCATGTGTCCAGGATTTTCCACTGACTTGACCAATACTGATGATGTGAGAAAAACGGCTGTGATATTGCTGGCCTGCAGGAGACTCGCCTCGTTGAGGAAGGGTCACTCAGGGAAAACAATTACACCTTTTTTTGGAAGGGCAGAGGGCAGGCAGAAAAAAGGCAACACGGTGTGGGCTTTGCAGTGAAGAATTCGCTACTGGGAATGATTGAAATTCCAGCAGGAGGAAATGAAAGACTATTATCCCTGCGCTTGGCAACCTCTTGTGGTTTTGCCACCATTATTACTGCATATGCACTGACACTCGATTCCTCTGATGATGTGAAGGATTCGTTCTATGAGGAGTTAGGCTCCGTGATCAAGGCAGTTCCAAAATCTGACTACATTTATATGCTCAGTGATTTCAATGCTCGTGTGGGCAAGGACTCGAGTTCATGGCCAGTGTGCCTTGGAAAATACAACATCGGTCGCATGAATGAAAATTGGTAAAGGCTGCTGGAGCATTGCACCAGAAACGACCTATGTATCACAAACTCCTTTTTTAAAACAAAAGAGCTGCATAAGGTCACATGGAAACATCCAAGATCCGACCATTGGCACCAACTGGACTTTATCATCACACGGAGACAACATCTGAACCATATATCATTGACTTGAAGTTATCATGGTGTTGACTGTGATACGAATCATTCTTTGGTTGTTGCAAGGGTTAGACTGAGACCAAAGAGAATCTACACAGCTAAACACAAATCTAGCCCCAGGATTAATATTATTAACACTCACAATCCTGAAAAGTGCTATCAGTTTCAACAGCAACTTGAAGACGCTTTCACTGATACACCAGAAAATTGTTCAGTAAATGAAAAGTGGGGTCAACTTAAGGAAACTCTTTATAAAACTGCTGTAGGGGTTTACGGCACTGTGGATCTTAAGAGGCAGGGCTGGTTTGCGGCAAACAGCCAGACTCTGCAGCCCTTGATTGATAAGAAGAAGATAGCTCTCTTAAGAAACAAGGAAAGACCAACGCGTAACACTGAGTGAGCTACGGCAAGCTAGGAAGGATGTGCAAAAGGCTGCCAGGCAGTGTGCAAATGATTATTGGATCAAGTTATGTGAGTCCATTCAAATTGCAAGTGATAAGGGAAACATCAGAAGCATGTATGAAGGAATAAAGAAAGCCTGTGGTCCAATGATCAAAAGAAGTTCACCGCTGAAAACCTTGACTGGAGAAATCATCACTGATAAGAAACAGCAGATGGATAGATGGGTCGAGCACTATTTAGAGCTTTACTCAAGTGAGACCAAGCTAGCGGATGATGCCCTCAGCGCCATAGAGGCCCTGCCAACTCTTGACCGCCTGGACACACTTCCCACTATAACAGAAGTTAAGTATGCTATAAATAAACTTGCATCTGGCAAGGCTCTAGGTAAGGATGGGATTCCAATAGAGGTTATCAGGAGTGGGCAAGACACACTCACTCTACAGATACACCAGCTAATAGAGCTATGCTGGAGAGAAGGACAAGCCCCACAGGATTTCAAAGATTCAAGCATCATAACACTGTACAAGAACAAGGGCGATCGGAGCGACTGCAACAACTATAGGGGTATCTCACTTCTGTGTATGGTTGGAAAAGTATTTGCCAGAATTGTTCTGTGCAGACTTCAAGTCCTAGGAGATCAAGTCTACCCTGAATCACAGTGTGGCTTTTGACAGAACCGGTCTACCATTGATATGATATTCTCATTGCGACAAATGCAATAAAAATGCTGTGAACAGAATCAACCACTGTTTATTGCCTTCATCGACCTCACAAAGGCATTTGATTTGGTCAGTCGCGAGGGTCTGTTCAAGGCACTAAAGAAGATTGGCTGCCCACCAACTCTTCTGTCCATTGTGGAATCGTTCCACACAGGCATGAAGGATATAATCAAGTTTGATGGTGCAACTTCTAAAGAGTTTGAAATCAAGAGTGGAGTTCAGCAAGGTTGTGTACTAGCTCCCACCCTATTTGGAATTTACTTTTCACTTCTACTGAAATATGCCTTTCGTGATCAGGATGGTGGTATATACATTCACTCACGCTCAGATGGCGGCCTCTACAATGCTCAGAGATTGAAGGCCAAGACCAAAATTTGGAGGGTACTGATCAGAGAATTGCTTTTTGCAGATGATGCTGCAGTTATGACCCACTCTGAGGAAGAATTGCAATGTCTACTATCTGCATTCTCCAATGCTTGTTCTGAATTTGGTTTAACAATTAGCAAAAAGAAGACACAGATTATGTCACAAGGTGCACATGGGGTACCATCAATCTTTATTGACGACACCGAACTAGAGATGGTAGACCATTTTACATATCTAGGATCAGTGGTAAATAGCAAATTATCCCTAGATCAGGAAATCAACATCCAGATTGGTAAGGCAGCAACAACAATGAACAGGTTAAGAAAAAGAGTTTAAGAGAACAGGAAGCTTACTGCCAAAACAAAAGTCCTTGTCTATCAAGCCTATGTCCTTAGTACTCTTCTTTATGGCAGTGAAACCTGGACAACTTACTCACACCAAGAGAAATGTTTAAACAGCTTTCATATGCGGTGTTTGCGAAGAATTCTTGGTATTAAGTGGCAAGACAAAATCACAAATACTGAAGTATTGGAAAGATCATGTTGTGAGACGGTTTATTCCATGCCCAGTCTTCATAGACTTAGATGGATAGGACATCTTAGGAGGATGGGTGATAGTAGAATACCAAAGGACATCTTTTTTGGTGAATTACAGATGGGTAAGAGATCTCGGGGTCGGCCTCTACTACGATACAAAGATGTGTGTAAGCGGCACATGATTGATACATGCATTGATAATACACATTGGGAGCAAGTCGCCGCTGAACGTGTTGCATGGAGGACAAACATCAGAAATGGAATAAAGACAAAGGAGAAAATTATTGCAGATAAGTCACACACCGAGCATGTGAGACGTAAGATGGTGCATGATGGTGGAAATGACCATGTGTTCACATACACCCACTGTGAACAGACATTTACAGCACGAATTGGCCTTATCAGTCACATTCGCTACCGCCATAGGTAAAAGTTATTATGCCTTTTTAAAGCACAAACTATCGTCTGTCAAGACGGCAAGGTGCCAATGATTGACATGACTTCAGCTCACACACATCTACATCCACAGCAACAGAAATGAACTGGCTTATCTTGTGAGCAGTTTGCAGAAAGATTCTGGAGTGGAGGGGGAGGACAAAACCAGCACATGTGAGTAGATCAAACATTTGTTAGTTCTTCACTTCTTCCAGTATAAGTTTGGATACTACTATTTTTGCAAAACTTTTCTCAACCAATTTCCAAACTAACAAGGCTAGTTCGAGACTTCTTCTGCATGTAACATATCAGAGGCTCTTCAGCTACTTCTGCTGCCTTCTCACACGACTCCATACACTCATATACTCACTTAACTCATTCACTATGACACAGCTCATCACATGTTGATTGATTACTTAAGTAACCAAACATATACCAGTGGGGGTGGAAAAGAGAGTTAAATTAGTCTTCAGGAATTCCTGTGCAGTCGACAAGCTATAAAAAGCCCTCCTCATAGGTTTCTTAACAACTCATGAAATACAGTCATAAAGTTAACAAAGAAAAACTGTTTCTTCATATACTGTATCTTCATATACTGTATCTTCATATACTGTATCTTCATATACTGTATCTTCATATACTGTATCTTCATATACTGTATCTTCATATACTGTATCTTCATATACTGTATCTTCATATACTGTATTTGATGAACAATAAATAATTGCTTAAATATGGTGAGGCTTTAGCAATTAGTATATGCGAGCAGTTTTGTGCAAACAGAGTTCATTTTAAATTACAAATTCTCCACATTTTAACAATAGCTTCTGTGTTTAAACATGTTGATTAACTACTCCTTATGTAACCGAATCACTTATATGATTTCTGTTAATTTGGTTTATATTATTATTAGCACTTGGTCCTAGTCATTTGTGTGTTACCAGGGCTCAATAACAATATGGAGTGAGTACACATCTAACAAACCTATGTAGAAGCTTATACAACAACAGTGAATGCATAGTGAGAGCAACTGGAGGACACTCAGAACCCTTCACCATAAGATCCGAAGTATGACAAGGTTGTGTCCTGTCCCCTCTCTTGTTCATAACATATATAGTTTCTGGTTTGGGTTGATTAATAGTTGACTGTTTGGTATTTTAAATTTATTTATGCTCTCCGTGGTGATGACTAATGACAAATCACTTTAACAGACACTGAACTGTTTCTTCATTGAAATCAAAACTTTCAAACTGCTTGATAAAATGTATTGTAATATTTTACTTTTTTTTCAATCTATTCTCAGCTTGTTTTTTTTTTTTTTTCAGTCTAGGATTTCTATATTTTGCACTTTAGAATTGTTAATTCTTAAAAATATAAATTGTCAGCGGAAATAACATAGTACTTTGATTTAGTACATGTTATAATTAATCAAATCCTCTTATTATTCTGGTATCTTTTCTGTTTGATGATTCTCCTTGTAAAGGCTTGTCCAGTCTAGCCATCACTTTCTTATGTAGGAGTCCTTTTAGTTGGGGTCGCCACTTTTGTAATGGGTGCCTTTGTAAGAATTGTTGCTTCGAACTGTATTTGCTTGTAAAGACACGAACAGGGGGTAAAATGAAGAGATCATCTTATCCTTTATGTAGGAGGGAAGTGTCACGGTAAGTGCAGTTGTCTTCTAAACAACTTTCACTATAGACTGACTGAACATACTACACATTTATTATGAATTTATTCTGGTGATTATGGTAATCAAAGTGTAAATCCATAAACATCCAGTGATCATGGTAATCAAAGTGTGAATCCATAAAGATCCAGTGATCATGGTAATCAAAGTGTGAATCCATAAACATTCAGTGATCATGGTAATGAAAGTGTGAATCCATAAACATCCAGTGATCATGGTAATCAAAGTGTGAATCCATAAACATTCAGTGATCATGGTAATGAAAGTGTGAATCCATAAACATCCAGTGATCATGGTAAACAAAGCGTACATCCATAAACATCCAGTGATCATGGTAATGAAAGTGTGAAACCATAAACATCCAGTGATCATGGTAATGAAAGTGTGAATCCATAAACATCCAGTGATCATGGTAATGAAAGTGTGAATCCATAAACATCCAGTGATCATGGTAATCAAAGTGTGAATCCATAAACATTCAGTCATCATGGTAATGAAAGTGTGAATCCATAAACATTCAGTCATCATGGTAATCAAAGTGTGAATCCATAGACATTCAGTGATCATGGTAATGAAAGTGTGAATCCATAAACATCCAGTGATCATGGTAATCAAGGTGTGAATCCATAAACTGTCTTCTCCGAAGGTCCAAACATCTTTGTGGTTGACATCAGATGGCTAAATAAAGTTCATCTGCAATCAACATCCTGTTCCATATCTTAGACAAATCAATATAAATCAGTTACTTTACTTTGAGCGATAAGACAGTCCATCCCCTTCATTTCTGTGTTTGATATTAATCTATATCTATCCCTTGCTTAATATTGAAATCATTGAGCCTAGGGTGCTGTGTTTCACACTTCCCAGAAACTGGTGAAGTGAATGGTGAGTTTATGAATAAAATATGGAACTTCATTCAAGAGGCTTTTTTTCATAATTTATTTACCACACAAGTTTATGTTACAGTGCAGATCTCCATTCCTAGAGCACCTGCAGGTTGTCATCTGATATGTTTGCTTATTAAATTTTCAGGTGGATCAAGGAGCAGTAAGGAAGGAAGTCCTGACAAAGATGTTAGTGATGAAAAAAAAGTGGCCCGGCACTTGGCTGTAGAAATTAAAGAAGAAAAAGTAGAGAAAAGGGAAACTGAGACAGATGTGAAGGGAAAGCAGACAGTCAAAGAAGATCAAGAAGTGGTAACTGGTGTAAAGAAAAAGGAAGTAGTTCAAGATCACTTTGAGATTGTGAAAAAAGAAACAGAAGAAGTTGTGAGACCTGAGAAGGGAAATGTAATAACTCGGGAACTGGTAGTTGATATTATAAGAGTCAAGAGAGCAAATAAGAAACCAGCTGAGACTATGAAGAAAGAGAAAACAGGAAGGGAACCAGTAGCAAAGAAAGGGAAAACATCTGAAGGACAATTTGTTGAAGTTGTAAATGATAAGAAGCCAGTCCATGAAGGGATGGATGATGATAGTGAGAAGCAACCCCAAGAACAAACAGTCAGTGTTGTGAAGCAAGAAAACACACCCCATGTAGTCGAACCTGAAAATGAACTCAATAATGAAAATTCAGATAAGCCTACTAGTATTGAAGCAGAAAAAGACAAATCTATATCCATACTAGATTCTGATACAGAGAGGCCTGTGCCAGAAGCACAGACTGAAGACCACATCAGTAATGAGACTAACATTGCTACAACAGCTGAGGGTCAAGATTCTGACCAGAAATCTGACCAAGGTGGAGACCTCCAATCCAACGACAGTGCTGGCCAGAAATCTGACCTTGGTGGAGACCTCCAATCCAACGACAGTGCTGGTCAGAAATCTGACCTTGGTGGAGACCTCCAATCCAATGACAGTGCTGGCCAGAAATCTGACCTTGGTGGAGACCTCCAATCCAATGACAGTGCTGGTCAGAAATCGGCAGAGCTTGAGCAAACAGCTTCTGTACATGATGGTGAAGAAGAACCTGGAGATGATGCTGGAGGTGATCATGAAGCATCGTCATCACATGAAAGTATAGATAAGGGTGAAACAGACTGTACATTGCAGACAGTTAAATCACCAGGTTTAGAAGCTTCACCATCGTCAGAGACAACAAGTTCATGTGAGAAATCATCAGCACAAGAGTTAAGTAGACCTTGTTCAGAGGAACAGAATCTAGAAGAGAGGATTCCAGTTGTTGTGGAACATGATCGGGTTAAAACAGGGCTGGCCTCAGATGTTTCTGCCAACCCAACAGATGATGTCATCTCATCATCAGTTGTTGATGTAAAACAGGCAGAGGTTAAGTCACAGAGTGATATGAACCAGGAAAACACAAAAATATCAGAAATTGTGGAGGGTCCTTCAGATGAAACACTGAAAGAGAGACCCTGTAGCACCGGAGAAAATATTGATACAGAAAAGATAACTGCAGCCTTGTCAGACCAGTTAGATGTTCAGTCTGCTGAAAAAATATCTAATTCAAGCAGCTCTGTTACAGAAAGTAGTACTCTGACTTCCTCTTCTCTTGAAACTGCAACAGAAAGCATTCAGGCCACAGAGGAGAAACCAGCCAGTGAACAGAAAGACCACCAGTCAGATTGTGAAACACTTATAGTTGAAAATACAAGTGAATTGAATGCTGGTGCAGTTGATTTGTGCACAACTACCAAGAAAGTATTCAAGAATAGCTCGCCTTCTACACATACAGCTGATGGTGACACTGTTACTGTGCACCCAGGTAACTGTGATAAGTCAGTCAGCAGTGCAGATTTGAGTAATCCAGGTAATCTATTACCCAAGCTCAAAGAAACAGATAATGCTGAACACAATGAGTCATCATCGCAGCCCGTTACTGAATCAGCATGTAATCAGGATCATGAAGGTCCTGGGAGTTGTCAAGACCATAGTAGCAGCATTAATGAGAAATCCATGACTGAAATGACCTCAGAGTGTCTCACTAGTGGGGCCGCCCTTGATCCCCCAGAGTGCTCATCTGTGAATGCTGATAACCAGGAAGAGAAATCCATCAAACATGATGAAAGCCACAGTAGTCAGATTTCACAGTCTACACGCACAGAGTCAGAAGATGCACAGAATACAAATGTGAATAAGTCTGATGTTAAGACACCTGAATGTGAATCAGTTGACCAGCCTGAAAATTCTGTAGAAATAAAGAGTCCGAAAGAACCAGAGAAAGGAGACACAACTGTGAACGAATTTGACAACTCTGTTGAAAAGGAATTAACAGAGGCATCTTGTGAAAAGTCAGAAGCCATTGAAAATAACAAGACAGACATTTGTGTAGAACCAATAAATGAGGACTCTGAAGAAAAGCAAGAAAATGTTGCAGGCACTAAAACTATTAAAAATATTAAAACATCACGTAGAAAACGAAAAGTAGGTAAAAATAACAAGAGAAGCACCCAAATAGTGAATGGGCATACAGAGAACAGTGACCTGCCCTTGAACCAAATCTCTGAAAAATCTGTGGATGAAATAACTATTGAGAATGAGGATTCTGTCAAATGTGATGACAGTAATGTTGAAAACAGCTTTTCCGGACGGCCTAAACGTAGTGTAATCAATCAGATGGGCAAATCAGCTCCGAAAAATACAAGGTCTGCAGTTAGACAAAATAATTCAGCTAAATGTGCAAGTTCTACTGTGAATGACACTTCTGTAAATTCTGAACATTGTCTGGCTAAGGCAGCATCCAATAGTACTGAAAGTGCATTAACAAATGAAGTATTGACAAATTCCGAGAATTCCATGGTAAATGATCTCTCAACGTCTAATACACCGTCCCGACGTAAACTCAAGCGTTCAGTTCCTGAGCCTGCCAGTGATGAACCTGTTGACTCAGAACCAAATGGGAAACGTGCCAAACAGGCAACCAGAACCCAGAAAACCCGTGCTGGTCGAAACGCAGCGGCTCGAGGCAGGTCTGCCAGAATGGCTACCAGGGACTCAGAAAGTGATGACAGCGATATACCGCTGAGCCAGGTTAGGGGAAGAGGTCAAGGTTTGATCAGAGGAGCTGGTGGTAGAAGAACCAGGGACCATGCTGGTCAGAGACCGCAGACTCATCCCACCCTGGAGTCTGCACAGGATGAGGATGGAGAGGAAGGAAATGCCAGCAAACTTGGAAAGGTAACCAATTTCTCTTTATTAAAGCATTTTGTTGCTGTTGAGTTCATGAAGTGTGCTGAGGTTCACCTTGTGTGACCTATGGGAGGTGACTGGAGCACTTAATGGAGATATTACTGTGTAGAGAAAGCCATGTATTTGTTTGAAATGTACATTAGGACTACAGATCTTTAGATGAATTTGAAATCATGAAAGTTAACAAGTACTGTAGATAATCAACATAAGTGACGTTGCCGTCATTTTCCTTTAAATTAGGGGGGGGGGGGTGTCTCTTCGGTGAAGTGGTTACTCTTACTATCTTGCACTCCAAATGTTGTAGGTTTGATTCTGGACTCTGTCAATTAGTTTACAAGTGCAGTTTTCTTGGACACTCCTTAGGTCGTTGCTAGAGATAGGAGTTAATGTTTTGTGCAGGCTAACCTGCAGAAAGAGACCTAGCCATATGGGAGAAAACCTGGTGCAGTGAAGTTGATCGTCTTCCCTTTATTTTTCCTATAATGAAGTCATATTTAAATTGACCCCAAAAGAAAACATGTTAGAATATAGTAAATTAATAACTAATATACGATTATATTATGCAAAATAGCATTTCTACACATTTAGTGATGGGTGTCAATCGTATCTGCAGATTTGCATGAGGTAGGACCTTTTCCAAATTATGTCACACAAGTTTTTAGACTAAGTAAACAGTCATATATCATGAAAGTATACATGCATCTCAAAGAGATGTACCATGTAAACATGGACAGAGATAATCACATGCAAGCATTGATGATTGTGGATGGCTATAACGGTGTGTGGCAGCTGCAGGAGTGCAGTGGTTAGCATGACATCTGACCAGCTGGAGGTCATGTGTTTGAATATCCATCCAGGTGCGTTTAAACAAAAATTGACCTGGGCTGTCATGTCAACCCAGCCAAAACTGTCTCCAAGAAATGCCCTGGGGTGTAAAGACAGCTGTGCGTGATATTAATCACATTGCCATTTGACTACCAATTTGCCTATGAAAATATATCAGCTAGAAATTTATATCAAGTATGGGATCTTTTAATTACTTTTTTTAACAACCTAATTATGTATTTTTCTGACTAGCACATTCCTAGTCGCTGCTAATTAATTGTCACCATACAACCTATCATTCTATTGGGTTCAAATCCTGAACTATGTGGAGTTGGTTAAATTGAACTTCAGCCTGTAGAATTGTTTACTTCAGAACACAATGTGGGTACAGAAAGTAGAGCGCTTAAGACGCCCGGTGCGATGATTCCAAATTAGCCTGTACGAATCCCTTACTCACTGGGTTCAATACTCTGTGAGTTTAATACTCGGTGCACGCATGCTCGATCGCTTTCATAACCCACCACTTAACAAGGAGCCGCCATATTTACTTTTAAATTAAAAAGAGAAAATAATTTTTAAAAAATTTAAGATCGGCCGTAGAAACACCATGTCTGCCCACGGAGTTAGCTCCCACTTGAGGCTCCGATACGAGTTATCTCCCTCATAATATCAATAGAGACAATGTAGAAATACTTGGAGGCTTCGAAGTCTCAAATACTACCTGAAACGTGCATGCTATACTTGAAGACACAATATTGGTTTATGTAGCCATGATAGTGCAGTGGCTAGCGTGTTTGCCTGCTGGCTGGCTCAGCGATATTCCCCGATGCGCTTCAAGTCATATCATTCACACAATATATTATTGGCATTTGTGAGTTGTAATTGTGACTTGATTCATCAAACTAATCACTATAAATAGATTCACCTTTAAGAAAATACAAGTCATCATTTTAGATGAATTAATGTTGTCAATAGCACCATTTCAACTTCATCAGTAGTAAACATTGAAGAATGAGAATTTCTAATGGAATACATGTAGAGAAGTTGGAAGTTTTTCAGATGTGGCGATTTTTACTGAGCAATCTGCTTTATTCGTAACTAGCTGACCCGGCCCGGCTTCGCCCAGGCCCTGGCGGGGATCTATCTATCTATCTGTCTGTCTGTCTGTCTGCCTGCTTGTCTGTCTGTCTGTCTGACCCGGCCTGGCTTCGCTCAGCTCTTGGTGGGGAGCATCTCATTTAATTCATATAAGTAGTCATATAAGCTCCCGTTCCCGACTGTCTGGCTGTCTGTCTGTCTGTCTGTCTGTCTGTCTGTCTGACCCGGCCCGGCTTCACCCAGTCCCTGGTGGGGAGCATCTCATTTAATTCATATAAGTAGTCATATAAGCTCCCGTTCCCGACTATCTGTCTATCTGTCTGTCTGACCCAGCCCAGCTTCGCCCAGCCCCTGATGGGGAGCATCTAATTTAATTCATATAAGTAGTCATATAAGTTCCCGACTGTCTGTCTGTCTGTCTGTCTGACGACTCGACCCGGCTGCCTGTCTATCTATCTATCTATAGCCAGGGGACTTAACCTAAGATATAGCAATGCTACTAAAAGTTATGTCCCTTTATATATTTTTTCTTAAGTTAAGTCATGTAATTTAATTATTAAATTTTAGTAAGTAAATAGCTGATTCTACACTAAAAAACTATGACAGTTGGTTGCACGGTAATGAAAAGAAAATGTGTAGAAAATTTCATCTCAATCGGATGCACCAGAGACACTCCAGTAGTGTGTATGCGTTACATCCTTGGTCTGCCTACTGTTGCTGGTAGGCACAAGGTGATGCAAGCGAAGGCATACCTCAGAGTAGCTGCAGACACAGATCACCCGTTGCATGAGGCGCTGGACGTAGTTAAGGGTCAGAGACTGATAAGAGGGAAATCATGGATGGCTCAGGCGGAGGATACGATCAGACAGGTGTGCCCCTTGGAGAACATTAGGCGAGGAGAGGAGTCGGTCAGAGTGCCAGCCGTGCAGTCAGACTTGTGCAGAGTTATAATCACATTGAGCCGGGAGTGCAGGGAGTGGCCAGCAGGGGCCACGGAAGTGGAAATTCAGCAATTAATTCAGGAAAATTCTCGCCCGGGTGATGTGATTATCTACACGGATGGGTCGGTGTTGAGAGGTAGGAGAAGTGCTTGGGGGTTCTTGGCAAAAACTAATGGTCGGCGTTTGGTGCAGGAGAGCCTGGCGTATGATGACACTACATCTAGCTTAAGAATGGAGGTGGAGGCGGTCAGTGCAGCTTTCCGCTGGATAGAAAACACGATACATACACATATTGCGATTGTAACTGACTCAGAAAGCATGCTGAGAAGGTGCAGCTTTCCGCTGGATAGAAAACACGATACATACACATATTGCGATTGTAACTGACTCAGAAAGCATGCTGAGAAGGGTGAGAACAGGCAAGCTTCGTGCAGAGTGGCTTGCTTCGCTTCGGAGGTCACGGGTAGCAAGCATCACCTGGATCTTTTCTCCTGGGCATGCCGGTGTGCGGGGGAATGAACAGGCGGACAGATTGGCTGGCTCGGCAGAACTTGGTGGAGTATTGACGCATGACAAGGCAGATGTGGTTGCGGCCTTGTGGGAGCACGTGTACACCTCGGAGGAGTGTGACAAGACCGCCGGGGCTTGGACTGGTTTGCCACGATAGATAATATCCCCAGCCTTTGCTCTAACCACCTCAATAGCACTCTTCATCTACCAGGCCCCACACAAGCCGGGACAGCTGGACCTCCCCTCCCTCACCTAGGGTTCCCTACCCCAAGGGGGCTCGGACCAGACACCAGTCATATCACTGCACAAAGTCATAGCTAAGAAAACAAAAATTTAATTCTGAACTAAGTCAATCACAACACAGAGAAGGATGGCTGAAAGCCAGACTAGAAGGTCCTATGTACAATAGCAGATATGCAGATGAGGATTCCTCATCATGGAGGCGGACGATAGCTCGTGCGGTTGTCCAGTTGTGGTAGCGACTCACCCAGGCTCCTCCAGTGGACCGGAACTCCAAGGTCTGCTGCCTCTCCAAAGTTCCCGCTTCACACAGAGAACCAATCACGGGCTGATCAAGCGCAGTACCACTGCCTGACTGACACTGCACCGATGAACAAGGATCCTTCCTTGCTGTCGTACTATTTCCCTCGTCACACTCCTGATGAAGTCTGGGCCGACCCTAGAATATTAGCGGTCTCCCACTTGCAGAAAATGTCCATGTAGCACCGTATCAAAATACACAAGAGCCTGGTCACTCTTCTATCTCATAAGTGACCCACCCTCTGATATGTCACCTACAAAATGAGCGGTTGCTCCACATGAACACAAAAAGTCACTGGCAAAGTCTATCAGGTGACTAAACACTTCACCTTATTTCCATGTCCTTGGACAAATAGATCTTCACACAGTCTTGTGTAACTACCCTGATCGCGGGGTATCAATCACAACCTAGCATACACTGTCAACAGTTCACCACGTTGGAATGAGGTAGCTCCCTACCTTAACAAACATGTCAACAGTTCACCACGTTGGAATGAGGTAGCTCCCTACCTTCACAAACATGTCACTCTGGTGTTCCCACCACGTATGTACTCAATGTCTTAGGTCACTGGACCACCTGTTGGCTTCAAAAAGGTAAACCAATGTAGAAACACTATTCAAGCATAACTAATACACGGTGTCCCATGACAACCCAGCCGGGCCGGAAGCATAACAGAGTCCATGATGACCGGTAACAATGATCACTTGGCTCAACTTGAAAGTTCATGACCTTGCAATCACCAAGGTTTACACTGAGTTTGAATGTCACCAGTGCTTCACTGGCTAGAATCACTAGACGTTTCAGTGTTGGATCCTCTCGGGATCGGTTGACACTCGTCGGACTCTTGACGGAGGTCCTAACCTAGACCTACCGACGTATTCAGCACTCAGCTCCTTCCAACATTGATCTCGCAGAATCAGAAGACCACTCCCAGTATGGCCTCAATCAACTTCTTGATAGGCACTGGAGTGAGTGGGCCCATAGAGCTCATGGTGAAGCTCTCGAATCTTCTTCAGTATAGCAATAACAGATCCTGAAACACTGAGAGGTTGGTGTGAGTATTCAACTACAACAAAGACTAACAGCATCTCCACCATGTCACCTGCCTCTCAGTCATTCCTCATGTATACCAACATGAGTATGAAATCATCACATCATAGATCTACTTGTACCCAAAATGTATAGGCATAATGATGTTAGAGAAAGCAATAGCACACCTGTTCAGTCAAGTAACACTTCTGGGCTACAAATAACCCCTAGCACCAGAGTCGACTATATGACTCTGTCAAAGCATCTTCCACGTGGTGCCAGTCCAATCCGGTTTCATCTTCCATCCTCAATCAACATATACACCTACTTCCCTTTCAGTGTAGTGATTACTTTATCGAGAAGGTGTCCAGCCGAACATCTCCTTCCTGACAGACTCATCAATTCACCAATCCGTTAACCCATGGACTGATCAATTACACACATTAATAACTATATGACCATAATAAATTATACTCCTGATAATTCATTACTATAGTATTAACTAAGGAGAACTTATGAATTGTTACACTTAAATAACCAACTCATATCACAGCCATAGTGTCAGTTCTGGGATCCCTTTCCCAGATCCTGAGTTGCCCTTTTATTCACTGACTATCTTCCAGGTCAGTCATACCTGTGCCGGTCGAGCACAGCTTTGGTGGCCATCCACCATTACACTTTCCCACAGCTACTGTGGGTCCCGTGTACCTTGTCCCGTGACGACTTAAGTCACGTCATCCAATGTAGCAAGCCTCCAGACTCTCCACTACCAAACTCTGGCTCCACCTTTTTGGGGGGGTTTATTCCCCTCACCTACTACTACTTCACGGCAGTACTCCCAGTACTCCATGAACAGAGTCAGGTTTCCAGAAGAGTAGAATATTAGAGACAGAAATGGGTTAGGTTCAAATCCTCGATTTATCTAGACACAACGGCCTCGAATTACGGAGTGCCGCATCACCCTCGATCGGGTATGTTCACCCATCGGATATGCCTGATCGCTTTGGGTCAGACCGGTAACCTAACGGGTTGTGCGTACCGGCCTACCTCCCAGTCGGCTTCCTAGACGAACGTAAGATGGAACACGCACGGTCATTCTCGCGGACGGACATTGAAAACAAGCAGTAACAATAGTATCATAAATACTTCCTATCAACTGTCATCCTACCGATGTAACACCATTCTGCTTACGCGGAATAACACTGCTATCTTCACACAAATACACCACGGCCGATCTCACCTTGATTCCTCGAAAAATCACCACCACTGATAGAACAACTAAGTTACCATTCTAATGTCACGAAGCACATTAAACATCTATAATAATAAGATTATTATTATTATTTACAGCGTCTAGCATATCGCTGTAATGACTGACAAACTTCCTGCCTTGCATGCGTAATTAATAAACCAAACATGTAGCTACAACACACTTTGTAAAGAACCAGGATCTCCCTAGCACAACGCAGTAATAATATAATATCACTGTCCCTGCAACTCATTTGTAAACAATCAATTAACAAATATCTATCTAAACACATGGGATTTTCACCAGTCCTCGAAAGCACAGTTCGGCCTATTTTATTTACACACCAACTGCTGTGGAATCAGGCTTGGTCCGTCAGGTAACACATTACGTCGCTGATCAATAAAGGCTGATTAAATATGCAGACAGCCAGCTGTAAATTGTAACGCTACGCGACTACTCGTTTCCGACGGCAATTAATTCGTTCGGAGAGGTCGGCACGGCATAAAGACAACAGTTAAACAATAGAATAAGTATTCTACTAACCTGTGATTGAACAATCACAAACTCGACTGCAGATGTCCGCTCTGGCCGCGCATATTGACATCAAAATTACAGCAGCCCTGTGGCTGTGATCTGTCTTACGCTGAGGTCCGGCTGGCAACTGATCACAACTAAGTCAGTGCGCCTTCAACTTGCCTACATGGGCCGCGTGATTCCCATGAATTATGGAGAAAACCAGAGTCACGATAAGTTCTACCAACCCGTGCTGCATGAAGCACTCATGAATCCAGAGATCTCGACCACGTACGCACTTGGGGGAACATTCTAGATTTCTCTATAAATAACTAGAATAGCGCCGCCACGCACTACTTTACTAGGGAAATCCCCTATTAATTGATATTAAATTCAAGGGAGACCAACGCATCGCACTCCCTTCAAAGGGATATTACGCAGAGATCTGCCGATCTGTAGGCGTTTCGTCACAAGGAGCAAATGGATCACCATAGTCTGGTTAGAATGAGGCAGCGAGGAGTGACGAGGGGATCTGGCCGACGCTCGACGCTCAGAGGAAAGGTGAGACGGACATATAATCAGATTGCTACTGGAACTATTAGTGTTGGAACGCTTCGCTGGTTGCTGAGGATGGGGACGGAGCGCTTATGGGAATGTCCCGAATGCTGTGATGTCGGTTCCTAGATCAATCAATCAATCTCAATCGGATGGACCGTTATCGAACGCATCCAATACATCCCCACCCACAGACATACATTGTGTTTTATATACATAGATATGTATTTTAAAAATGTACGTTTTCATTTATTCATTATTTTATTACATTTTAATCAGCTGGAAGCATGTTTTATTTATGTTTTGTGCGCTTTGTAGTTCTAAACTTTACTCTTCGACAAACACATTGGAAATTGTGTGATGCAAAATACAAACTTATTAAAATAACAAATACATTTCTCCTGAATTAGTTTCCTGTTGTAAGTCTGTTATAGAATATGGCCATCACGTTTTGTAGGAGTAATAGATGGCCAGTCTTTCCTTTACTTACCGAGGTGATGAACGCAAGCGTCTAATTCTCGTCTGACCATGCCATGACATCAGTGCAGGTCTCTATCAACTTCACCAACATGCCTGCTGCAAACTTACTGGGAGAGAAAAAAATTAACATAGATGCTTCAGATGTGAAGTTCAGATAGATTGAGATGTGAAGTTCAGATAGATTCACACAGGGGACTTTGTGGATTGTGTGCATTGACAGTTCTGCTTTTCAAAGAAGGCATTAGTCTTGCCCTTTCTCTGGGAAATGTGGGAGATTAAAATCCTACACCGTCAATAAAAAAAGAAAAACCGTACAAACCACCTGTATGAACATGGCCCAATCAATGTTTTTTTTAAAAATCTGATAAAGTATCACTGTAGCTTACAAGTTATGTAACTGTGTTTGGTGTACAGTGCTGGAGTGTAGCTGTGCAAAAATGTGCACTCTCATAGATATCAACATAAATGGCAGTGAGGAGTGGGGTGGGAAAAGAGGCTCGCTCTGAGGTAATGTTATACAAATGCATATACACATAAGTCAAGTAAGTAATGGGCCTTTTTACAAGCCTGGAAGCATATGGTGCTAGCCTTGTATTTGTATACACCAGTGGGCACTCACTGGGTGATGTAAAGGCCTTGCCAGCTACCGTTACTTCTAGAATATATTTCTGGTACCAGTTTTAGACCAGGTCGACTTGGGAGCCCAGGTACATTTTACAAATCCACCTGGATGACTACTGTGCCAGCAGGCAAGCCCACTATCCACTGGACCACCAGGGCTCTGGCCTGTATTTGTGCTAGGTGTCAAATACAGTTTAATGCTAAATATCAACAGATTGTTAATTAGTGAGGTCGTGCATGTTAGGCTTGATCATACAATTTTGTTCATGTGGGTAACTGTGTTCATTCCTAGTCATCAACATGGGAAAATCTGTCAGCACTTTCTGTGATAGTTAGGTTAGCAGCTCCAGTCCTTGCCACCTTGTCACCTGTCATGATAAATGAAGTCCCTGGTACCTGTAGTAGTTATTTCAGCTAACAATTGGTGTTCAAACACATTATTTGCTTATTATTTCGGTAGAAAAAGAAACCAGATTCTAGCACTGAAGCAATGTCAGACGAGGACGCGACACCTGCAAAAAAGGGGAGAAATCAGACACAGTCAACAACTGCAGCCAACTCAAAGAATTCCAACAAGGGGAAAGGGAGTGTTGGAAAGAAGCCGCCTGTCGAGACCACACCCGCACCAGTCACCGAGGACGATGCTTCGGGAATCAGGAGGAGCCTCAGAGTCCGGCAACAGAGAGCCAGACGTCCACCAACCCCGAGCTCAGTCAGCGAGACATCTGAGGAGACATCTGAGGATGAGCTGAGTAGTGAAGAAGGGGAGGAAGGTCATGATAAGGATTTCCTGGATTCCTCATTTACCCCAGAGGAAGATTCAGGAGACGAGGAGTTCAAGCCTAAAGGGAGGAATTTTCAGAGACAGGCGGCTAGAACTAGTAAGTGTTGTTATTGTTCATGTTTCTTCCACCTTCATGCTTCTTTTTCCAGTGCCATCTGATTACATATCTTGGACATCTTTTAAATGGAGGTGGAAGTCAGAAAAACTACCACAATAATTTCCCAAAAATTACTTTATGGGCAGACTCAAAACTAGATTAATGGTGGAATGACATGCTCAGCAAATATCATACTGGTGTTGAGACTGAACAACCCAACATGATGTATTATGAACTTGTAATTGTGTCTTCCTTAATACAAGTAAATACACAGAAAGCTGAAAGTTTGAGGATCTTATGAACTTGTATTTCTGTCTTCCTTATTACAGCTAAATACAGGGAAAAAACTGAACATTTGAAAATGTTATGAACTTGTAATTCTATCTTCCTAATTATAACTGAATCCAAATGAAAACTGAAAGTTTTAGCAAATTATAAACTTGTAATTTATTCTTCTTTATTACAGCTAAATACACATTACAGCTAAATACAGACAAAAACAGGAAGTTTGAGCAAATGAGAAACGTGAAATTCTTTCTTCTTTATTACAGCGAAATACAGAAACAGATTGGAAGTTTGAGCACAGTATAAACTTGTAATGCTGTCTTCTTATTATAACTAGATACATAAAAAAAAACAGTTTGGGCGGAATAGTTAAAAGGAGGACTAAAGAGAGAACCGGCGGGAAGTAATAAACCATGATCTCTCTCTTTCTTCTCTCCTCTCTCTCCTCTCTCTCTCTCTCTCTCTCTCTCTCTCTCTCTCTCTCTCTCTCTCTCTCTCTCTCTCTCTCTCTTTTCTCTTTTCTCTCTCTCTCTCTCTCTCTTCTCTCTCTCTCTCTCTCTCTTCTCTCTCTCTTTCTGTGTGTGTGTGTGTGGGTGGACGGTTTAAAAAATAAAAACAGTCTTTTAAAATAGCTTCATAATAATAGAGCAAAGCATTTATCTGAGTTGGCCACCTTATGTTGGATTTGTGGATTATGAAAAGGCCTTTGGTAACATTGATAGGCAAATCTCCTTGAATACTTAGTGGCATTACAGAATCCAACAGAAAATCACTAACTTAATAAAGGCAGCCTTTAAAGACATGAGTTCATCATGAGGGAAAACTTAGCGATACTTTTGAAATAAGAACAGGAGTGTGACAGGGATGCATTTTGTTACTTTCATTGTTCTTTTAGACCATAGATTGAATTATGAAAACAGTTATAACTATCTGCAGAAATGAAATTTAAAGCAGCTTGATGATGTGGATTTCACTGATGATATTGCCTTTCTGTCCCATACATGTAATCTGATGCATCATAAATTAAATACACTTAATGGGAGGTCACAACAATGTGGTCTAAGGATTCATGGAGGAAAAACAATAAATCTAGCAAATGATAACTGGAACTTCCTTGGTGAAACCTCACTTCAAGAGGTGGAATCATGTACATATTTAGGTAGTAATTTAGACAAAGATGGAGGAATAGATTTAAAGATTACACAATGCAAGATGAGATTTCATGGCACTAGGACATTTGTGGAAGTCAGAAGAAGTTGAATCCAGCAATACACTTATAATCTCTCTCTCTCTCTCTCTCTCTCTCTCTCTCTCTCTCTCTCTCTCTCTCTCTCTCTCTCTCTCTCTCTCTCTCTCTCTCTCTCTCTCTCACTCTCTCTCTCTCTCTCTCTCTCAAATCAAATCAGTACAAAAAATAACTAAGTTATGAGTAATTTCTACAATTGTTCATTAACTGCCAGCGCTTGCACATAATAGGAGTGACAGAATCACTAATGCAGACCTGCTGCAGGAGAGGGAAAAGATAGGAGATGGTAGAGGGATAAAAGGCAGCTGAAATATAATATATGCCTAGCTTCATTGACTTCCCTGGTGTGAGACTGCCGTTCAGAAAGCAATGACAAGTTACTGAACTAACATTGTCTAGTAAATCACAAAGAGTAAATAAATGTTGTGGTTGATTGCAACATCCTGTGAAGGATACGCAACTAATCTTTTTAAAGTCTACAAAATATGTATCAACGTTGTTCATTTCTCACTTGACATTTTCTTGTTTGAGCATTCAGCAATTGTGTGTCTTCCTTTCAGTATTTTATTGCAAGCTATTGTCTGTTTGAATGTAAGAAGGAGAGTGCTGAAATGCTATATAGAACCTGTTTTGCTGTATGGCAGTGAATATTGGAATGTAAATGGACAAATTAGGAAGAACTTCAGAGATGTGGTTCCTGAGACGATTGCTGCAAATTACTTGGACTGCCAGAGCAACTAACAACTGTCTGAAAGATTCTAATGAAACTAGAATATTATATTCAACTATAAGAATGAGACAAACGGCTTTCTTTGGTCATATGATGAGAAGTGAGACATTGGAGAATATCATGATAATAGAAAGATCAAAGGGAAGAGGGGCAGACCAAGAGAAATGATGCTGGATGGACTAAGATGGTGGCATGGTGGAATATCATCAGCGGTGTTGATCAAGAACACCACAGACCAAGATCTGTGTAGAGACATGAACTAGCAAGGCACATGATGATGATGGTGACTGTCTGTTCTTCGATTATACTCTTTTTAATGCTCGTTTTTATGTCATTTGTTTGTATGAGAATGAAAGACACAGAGAGAGAGAAAGGCATAGAGAGAAAGAGAGATGTATTGATGCAGTTCTACATTTTTGATGATGTGTTAAAGTGAATCCGTGCTTAAATATATCTTGCAGGTAAAGAAGAGGCAGAAGTTGTTGTTAACGATGACACTCCCTGTGTAAAGTGTGGCAAGTACAACCATCCAGAAATGGTAAGACATTGATCACAGACATGCTTTTCAAACATTCTATTGCCTAATATCTCTGTGCTATGTCCCAATCTCTGGTCGCCTTTTCTCATCATAATGTCCCTGCTCTTTCCTTATTTGCATTGCATTCCTTATGGCCATCTTCATTACTTTCTTTCCACTACATCCTCTTAGTGGAAATTATTCTCTTTAAATTTTCTGTAATTTCCATTATAAAGATTGAATGTTATCAGTGTTGTCTGTGTGTGCTTGAACTGCGATTTCTGATTCAAATGTACAGTCTCAAGTTGTATGGCATCTTCTGCCAAGATCTCCTCCTGCAACTTTGCTGCTGTCACAATATTTTACAGTTTATTCCTTCTTATAATATGTCCAAAGAATGTAGATTGTTTCATCATCATCATAATCATCATCATCATGAGGCTTGTCAAATGGCATAGGCATGCATGTCTCTCCACAGATCTTGGATTCTTGGTGTTCTGGATAAATTCTGCTGATGTTTCCAAAAGCCACTGTCGTAGACATCATTTCTCTCAGTATCTTTACCTCTTCTAATGCTGGTCTTCCCGTTGTCTATGTTTGATACACATGCCAATGGGTTTCTTGGCTCGTTCTAAGAAACTGGCAGTTTACGACCACAACAGTGTAAATCAGTGCACAACACTTGCTTCCTGATGCTAAACAGTTTATTGGTGAACAGTACGTTCCGTGCAAGTCCCACACGCCGCCGGCTTCACTACAGCCGTTCTCGCGTTCCCACAAATGGCTACTCACACACTGCTCCCTAAATTCTCTTGCAAAACAGTCATCGTCATGAGTACGTTGCTCATTTGTGGGTAACGTCTACCGTCTAACTAATGGTCACTCTACTTATGCTACCACTCGGCCTTGATCAGCACGTCATTTGTGGAATACCCCAACTTTGAATCCATCGTTGTTGTTGTCAGCAAGTGGAACGAGTGACTGAAGCCTTCTGATTCGCTTCCCGTTGTTCAACGTGGCTGGGTGACATGCTACGCTCAACCTGTAGTCAGAACAATCTTGATGTGTCGGTGTAACTTTCGGTCCATCTTATTTCGCTTAATGTCAGTCCTTGTCACGTGGGGTGTGTCACCACGTGATCGACTATCCGCTCGTCGATTGGTTCTTATTTTTCTTTGTTCACTATTCTACTCGTTTCTCTCTTTGTTAGTGAATTCTTCTCAATTTTCTTCTGAGTCCGGTGAGTTATTCTCATCTTGATAATTATTATCTCCGGAATTAATTTTAGCACACATTTTTAATTCTTGTCATTATTCCCCTGATCTTCTCAGTCTAACATGGCATAGTGACTATCGCATTGACTTGGTAACACACTGGTCTAGGCTTCAATCCACAATATTTTCTGTCATTAAGATGGTGGCTACAGCATCAAACACTGTTTCTTGTGAAGATTCACTGCTGCTTTCAGGTAGTTTACAGAGAAATATCATATCTTGTTGATGCTCGACTGCTGTCTTAAGAAACAGCTGGGGGAGCAGACACACACTAGCTCCAGTCAGATGCCTGGGCATAAAGCACAGTGTGGTGGAACCATGGTTGAGAGGTTACAATAATCTTAGAAGGTTCTGGGTTTGATCCCAGCATATGGCTGAGAATTATTCAAAGAACCGTTGGTGTCTTATGATATCACATGCCTCCTGAACTCTTGGATGTTGAGATGGGGGTACTAAGCCTTTTCAGTTAAGGGCAAATACAGATCTCCAAAGATCTCAATTCTTGGTGTTCAACATTGCTTCTATTTATGTTAATCCTCCATACCACCATCTTAGGTCTTCCAGCATCATTTTTCTCTGCCTGTCTCTGCCACTGGTTTTCCATAATATTTTCTATTGCTTCTCTTCTCATTACATGACCAAATCGCATTGTATATCTCTTTCTTATAGTTGTGCATTGTGTTATATTTTCGTCTGCTTTTTCCAGGCAATAGTTGTTATTTACTTGGACAGTTCAAGGTATTCACAACATACTTCTCAGAAACCACATCTGTGTTGCCTCCATGTTCTTAATTTGTTCCTTCACATTCCATGATTCACTGCCATACAGCAGTACAGCTTCTATATAACATTTCAGTTCTCTCTTTCTGACATTTTCTGAGAGAATTATTACAGAAGATAATTTAGTTTATAGTAAATTATATGTCTACTAAGTAACAGTTTTATAGTGTAGACTTTGATGGCACTGTCAGTATTTAGACTGCCTAAGTGACATGATCATAATTTCTTATGAATGATTTGTTTCCAGATCTTACTGTGTGACAAATGTGATGCTGGCTATCACACAGCCTGTCTCAGACCCCCACTCATGCTCATCCCTGATGGAGACTGGTTTTGCCCTCCATGTGAGCATGTAAGTATTCCTGTTGTCTTCTGTGTTGCAGAATTGATGTTAAATGAATCTGGTTCTAAGATAATCTTCTATTGAAATCAATAGTCCAAAGTATGTCACATCAAACATCACACTGGGTTAGAAGGAGTATTCATGGAATGCATGGTTCCTGAAAGATGAGGCAGAGGCCAACCAACACAACGGTGACACAGAACATTGGTGTTGTTTGTCCATCAAGAATGATGATGACCATTCAATTCATCCAGTGGGGTTGAAAGTATGGAACCATGAGTTCTAAGATGGCTGATAAGGCCTATTTTGGCTCAAAATGTTCTTTGACAATGTGGGCAAAGAATGCTTAAAATTCCAGAAGGAGGATCTCCTGCAGTGGTTTTTCTTTCCAGCTTTTTCTTCACAGCTCTGGCAGTTCTGTTTGCTTCACAAGTGACTGCACCCTTGCGTAATGGTGTGCGCCACAGTCTTTGGCAGCAGTCTCCCAGGTGTCATGATGAATTCCAAAAGCTTTTAGTGAGATCATCAGTGTCTTTAAAGCGTTTCCTCTGGCCACTCTGGGAACGTTTACCACAACGCAGCTTGTCGTAAACAATTTGTTTAGGGAGTCTGTGATCTTGCATACGAGTCGAGTGACAAGCCTAGCGAATCTGATTCTTCATTAGTAGAGTGTGGATACTGGGCATGGACGCTCTTTCTAGGACTTCAGTGTTTGGGATCTTGTCTTGCCATTTAATCTTCATTAGCTTCCTAAGGCAGACTGTGTGGAGGTGGTTTAATTTCCTAGTGTGTCGCTGGTAAACAGTCCAGGTTTCAGAAGCATATAGCAGTGTGGATAATACAACTGCTTTGTAGACTTTCAGCTTTGTTTGCAGGCTTATTCCATTTCTGCCCCACACATTCTTGTACAGTCTGCCAAAGGCCGCGCTGGCCTTGGAGATTCTTGCATTCACTTCATCATCAATTGTGGCAGCTTGGGGCACAGTGCCGCCAAGATAGGTGAATTTGTCCACTTAGTCTATGACCATTCACTTTGATATTCAGCACAGTGTGATTAATCCCAGAAGCTGGCTGGTTCATAATTACAGTCTTCTCCAAGTTGATATTGAGCCCAAAGTTGGCACAGGCATATGAGAAAGCTGAAACATTGTATTGCATGTCTGCCTCTGAGTTGGCATATAGAGCGCAATCATCAGGAAACAAGAGCTCTCTGACAGTGTTGCTGGTAGTTTTGGTTTAGCTTTCAGCCTTCTGAGATTGAACAACTTTCTGTCCATGCGGTAGTTGATGTCTATTCCAGTGTCATTGTTTTCGAAGGCATTCGTCAGCATAGCTGAAAACATGAGGCTGAACAGTGTTGGTGCCAGGACACAGCCTTATTTAACTCCATTGGTGACAGGAAAGGGCTCAGACAGCTCACCATTTTCCTGTACTCTTGCCTGCATACCATCATGAAATAACCGCACTATTTGAACAAACGTGCTGTATGGTTCTGAAACCTGGAGTACAACTAAAGGAAATGAAGCCTTATTACAAACCTTTGAGAACAAAGTCTTATGATGCATCTTTGGGCCCATTAGGGATACACAAAGTGGGGAGTGGAAAAGAAGAAGCAACAAAGACATTTATGATCTAAGTCCCCGCTAATCACTGGTATCATGAAGGCTAATAGACTGCAATGGCCGGGGCGTTATAGAAAGAATGGAAGATAATAGGGAAACAAAACTCATAAATAACCAGAGACCCCTAGGTAGACCAAGAAGACGGTGGAGAGATAATATACATACAGACCTACAAGCACTTGGAATCAACGACTGACAAGAGAGGGTCAACCAGAGAGACGAATGGAGACGGCCTGTGTCTGCAGCAAAGAGCCTCAATGGCTCGGAATGCTGAAGAAGAAGACGATTTGAACAAACTGTTGTGGACAGCCATATTTCATCATACTCTTCCACAGTCCTGCTGACTGTATCAAAAGCCTTGGTAAGATCAATGAAAGTGGAGAACATTTCGGAGTTCTGTTCCTGACATTTCTCTTGCTGCAGTGAAAATCATGTCAACAGTTTCTCTTTCTTTTCTGAAGCCACACTGACTCTCAGAAAGAAGACCTTGGTCGAGATGGGTTATGAGGCGATTGAGAAGAATTCTGGCGAGTATCTTCCCTGCAATAGAGAGCAAGCAGATGCCTCAGTGGTTGTCACAGGATTGGCGGTTTCCTTTACGTTTGCAAAGGTGGACTATTGACGCGTCCTTGAAATCTTGTGGCATGGTCTCGTTCACCCATATGCTTGTAAACACTTAATGAAGCTGCTCTATTAGGACCGGCCCACCTGCCTTGTATATCTCTGCTGGGATGGAGTCAGGACCAGGCGCCTTACTGCTGGAAAGTTACTGGATGGCTTTGTTTAATTCCACTATGGTTGGCAGGTCAGCAAGATTATCGTTAGTGGGGACTTGAGGAAGGCAGTTGATGGCTTCATCATCGATGGAGGCGGTTGCATTTAAGATGTTGCTAAAATGCTCTGCCTGCCCAGCGTTGAAGGATTTCTTTCTTATTGGTGACCAATGTTCCCCCATCTGCACTAAGGAAGGGTGAACTATGCCTGGTGATGTAGGACCATAGACCGCTTTCAGTGAGTTGTAGAAGTTTTTCATATCATGTCTGTCAGCAAAGCCCTGAATTTCATCAGCTTTGTTGCTCAGCCAGGAGTCCCGCATGTGCCGAAGTTTCTGCTGCACTACTCTCTGGATATTATTGAAGGCATATTTTTTTTATGTTGACTTTGGGTCATTCAAATATGCCTTGTGGAGCAGGTCTTTCTCGGCCAACAATTGGTTGATGCCTTCGAAATTTTCATCAAACCAGTCCTTATGCTTTCGGGTGGCTGGACCCAGGATGTCCATAGCAGTGTTGTAAATTTTGTTCTTTAGGGCTCTCCACTCCCATGTCGTGTTTAGCTGCGGCACTGGGTTTGAGTCGGTCATCCAGCATATTTTCAAACAACAGCTGTGTTTTTTTTACTGTTTAGGCGGGTTACATTTAGTTGTTTTTTTTTTTTTTTGGGGGGGGGGGGGGCATTTTTACCCCTTGAGGACGCTGTGGTGGTTTGATGTGCGTATTTATTTTTGAAATAATCAGACGATGGTCTGTCCAACATTCAGCACCACACATGGATTTTGTCATCCGAACATCTTGTCTGTCACTCCTCCTGATGATGACATAGTCAATGAGGTGCCAATGTTTTGAGCGAGGATGCATCCACGATGTCCTGTTTCTCATGGGAAAAAAGGAAAATTGTGTTGGTGATCAGGAGATCGTGTTCGGCATAGATCTGAAGGAGGAGTCCATTGCTGTTAAATTTCTGACTGTACTTTTCAGTGATGCCACTCCAAGAGGTGGTGTCCTTTCCTACTCTGTCATTGAAGTCCCCAAGGAGTATAAGTTTGTCTCCTTCGGGAACAGAACATTAAAGACCCTGGACATGAACATGCCTGAGTCAGGGAGCAACCAACACAACGGTGACAAGAACATTAAAGACACCCTGGACATGAACATGCTTGAGACGGGACAATCAACACAACAGTGACAGTGAACATTACAGACACCCTGGACATGGACATGCCTGAGACAGGACAACCAACACAATGGTGACACAGAACATTAAAGACACCCTGGACATGAACATTCTTGAGACAGGGGACAACCAACACAACAGTGACAGCGAACATTACAGACACCCTGGACACGAACATGCCTGAGACGGGGCAACCAACACAACGGTGACACAGAACATTAAAGACACCCTGGACATGGACATGCCCGAGGCAGGGGAAATGTTGAAAGATCAAGGCTCTTTCCAGTGGGGTGAGATTCTTCTTCTTCTGCATTCATCCAGGGTGTTTTTCAGATGTAATTGCATTGTGCCAAGTTTATTGCGCCCTTAGGCCGACACATCCGACATCTGCGGGCATTTGTTGACTGGGTTAGCCTTCCTGGGTGTTTCGAAGGACTTTAAACTCTCACTGTCCCCGGGAAGGTTAACCCGGTCAACAAATGCCCGCAGAAGTCGGATGTGTCTTCCTAACGGCGCAAGAACGCAGCTCTGCTGTAAACAGGCACAACGCAGTCACATCCGAAAAAAAAATCCGGATGAACACAGAAGAAGAAGAAGAAGAAGAAGAAGAAGAAGAAGAAGAAGAAGAAGAACTCTCACTGTTGTGGTACCATCCACATCCCAGCTGGTCAAGTTAGAATGGCAGAAGACATCACTGCCAACCCTAAAGGGAAGTCAGGGGCAGACCATGGGCATTATCCGCCATCCAAGGAGGCTTCCATAATTGTAGAGCCAACACATAGCGCTCTGTACTGGGCTCACCCAAGGAATCACCATGTCCTGCACATTACTACTTTAATTCCTCACTTCCATGTATTGGGCATTTCAATCACCACAGGCCGCTCCCCGTGCGGGCTGAGATGAAAACAACATTCTGCAAAACACTTACTACATAATGAATCCATCATATACAAAGAAAGGTTAATGACCCTGTTTGCATGCCACTAGGGGCAAGTTGGGGGTATGATGCTAGGTCCATATTTCCATGTCCAAACTGTACTATAGGGGTGATGTGGTCAGGATCAGTGTTGCATCTGCTGCTTCACTTCCCAGAACATTCTGGTATCTGTTTTATGAGGCTTGCTTGACTTTGGAACCACATGGTCACATAACTAATAACTCACTGGAGTATAGGCTCCATAGGTATGGACTGGATAAGAAATTATATTGTTGTAGTCAGGGATCTTTATGTATGTGTGAATGTTTACTCATTCATGGTTTCATTTATATTGTCAGACTACAAAAGTTTTAATCAACATAGTTTCATCATCATCATCATCATGTGCCACATTGACAGCACAGGTTACTTCCCACACTCTTTCCTCTGCATTCTTGATAAGTTCTGCTGCTGATGTCTTCCATGCGACTCTGTCAACCCATCCAGTATTTTCTCTCTATGTTGACCTTTGTCTCTAACACCCCTATCTCTCCAGTTGTTACAGATTTTTCCAGACCCTGTTGTCTCATAACATGACCTAAATATTATGATTGTCTGGTCCTGATGTGTGTAATCAAATGATTTTGTGAACTGGCCTTTTGCAATCCTTTGATATTGATCTTCTTAGCTGTCCATGGGATTATTGAGAACAGTTATGTTGTTTCTGATCATGTCTTTCTGAGGATAAATAATGTGGTAGTTTCCTCTTGCTTTCCATATCCATCAGACTTTTGACTACTTTTTCTGCCTTTAAGTTGCTAGGGTGAGTACTCTACTCTTACTCTAACTAAAAGCAAAGATGCCCTTAAGGTGTCAACTTATCCCAGTGAATAATCTCCCACCCTAATTATAGGTATTATTGATATATTCCTCAGTCATATTTTTGTTTTGATAAACTTATCCTAGTGAATAATTTTTTCGTCCTAATTATGGATATTATTGATATATTCCTCGGTGATATTTTTGTTTTGATAAACTTATCCTGGTGAATAATTCCCATCTTAATTATGGATATAATTCCTCAGTAATATTTTTGTTGGAGAAGTGATGTGAGTAACAGAGTTGGGTAGTCATTTAGTGAAATTTTCTGAGTTCAGTTAACAAATATGTGAAATCTGCATGCCCAACAATGTTCCTGTAATGTGAAATAATAAATTATATACTTTACAACAACAAAAGTCCCACAGCAGGAGTCTGTGGTGAGTCATGGCCAGCACATGTTGTAGGCCTGAGTGCACACAGAAATAGGTGGCCAGTCTTTTCCTCTCTTAGCAGACGACTGGCGCAGGCTTTACTTTTAGATGTATTAATAAAGCAAACAAAATGAAGTGTGCATAATTTGTTGGTTTGGTAAGTAACCACAGTGTAAAGAAATGATATGCAGATAATGAAAATGTTAATGAAGTGGGCATTGTGATAATTTGTTTAAGAGATTGGTTTTTGGAGAGAAAAAAAATTGTAAATAAATAAGATTAATGTTGTAGAGGTTGCAAGATTATTAAGTTTTTACTGAAGAAAACATGTTATTTTTCAGGCAAAGCTGGTAGAAAAGCTGTTGGAATGTCTGCAGACATTTGACTTGTCAATAAAGAAAAAAGATAGACTCAATAAGAGGTATTTATTTATGTATTTTTAGTCATATAAAAGCATTCTTTGGTCTCCAAAGGTATTGGGTTGTCAGTAGACATTTTTGTGGTATTGGGTTAGCAGCAACGTTAACATTTCAAACTGACATTTTACTCCTGATGACTAAAGGTTTATATCAGCAGAAATAATAATTAGCTTTTCTTTGAGGCTAGTTTCATTTTTTTTTAAAAATAATAATAATCTCCATCATTCATTTCTGACTATGGGTTGGATGTATCCTTTAAGCGTGAAGCCTTCAGGCCCCTAGGTTGGGCAGATCTATTTGAAGAACAAGTTGTATAACATGTGTAACAAACAAAAATTTTTTCCCCATTCAGATCTGGAAAACAGCATGGCTAAAAGGGAAGTGAGTTTGAGCATTGCCCATAGTTCAATGGTATAGGTTCTAAGAACAATTGAGTATTACAGAAAATGACAAAAAAATCTTTTAACTACATGTTTATTATATAGCATTATTAACCATTTAAAACATTTTTTAAAAATTGTATATCCTTTACAGAACATAGCAGTCAACCCCAGCATATTTTGACTGTGATTCCTGGGCAAGTTTACGTTCATTAGTTTGCCATTGCTTACTGAATGACCATCATCCATACTATTTCATAAATGAACCAACGTAAGGCGGTCTGCTGCCAAATCACCCACAGCTGTGTTTCGAATGCAGTATGCGGGATTACGAACAGCGCCTGTAACCCCTTTATTTTAATAAAAATTAAATACAACTGTTTTATGTATGAAATTTTAATAGGTTTCCAACTGACATTCACATACATTTGATTTTACCAGTTAGGGAAATGATTTGGAAACCAAAGGAAATGGAGAAATATTTCATCTAATGGACAATTAATGACAGGGAAAACATGTTTGTTCAATACACGGTTTCTATAACTTGTCCTTCAAATAGATCTGCTCAACCTTGGGGCCGGAAGGCTTCATGCTTGAAGGATACATCAAACCCATAGTCAGAATTGAATGATGGAGAAGTTACATGCAGAATCAGGGTGCAGGTAATGGTGGGAGGAAAAAAACTATGCATTGTCACATTACATTTGATAATGTTGATGAGTGTTCTTGTCACATATGATAGACATGGCTGTACACAAACTATGATACAAAACAGAGGAAAGGCAGTTGTTTTTGGAAATTGTGCAACTCTCAGTTATGTATATTTTCAAATTTGACTCTCGGTTGCAGTGAAAACCAACTATGTACACTTCTTGCTGAATTATTAGTGAACAGACCAGATTTTCACATCATCATGTGCCATGGTACAGGCATTCATGTCTCACCACAGATCTCGTTCCTGGATATTCTGAATCAGTCCTACTGCTAACATTCCCTCATCTCACTATCTTAGACCATCAAAAAATCATTTCTCTCTGTCTGTCTCTGCCTCTTCTATTGTTGATCTTTCCGGTCATCACAATGTTTTCCTATGTTTTCTACTCATATGATCAAAAAGATTTTCTCATATATATCAAAATTCAAAATTGGACCACAAGAAAGACCAAAAGCATAAGAATTCTTTGTAAATACATTATTAGCGTCACCTAAAAAGGATTCAGAGAGCAAGATACATAATTTTGTAGAATGTCATTGTATGAATATTCTTAAAGATAGAATCAATGTTCTGAAAGAAAGAATGCATATTCTGAAAGACAGAATGAATATTCTGAAAGACAGAATGCGTATTCTGAAAGACAGAATACGTATTTTGAAAGATGGAACTTTCTGTATCCTTTGTAGGAAAGTAGCAAGTAAAAAAAAACTTATTTGAATTTGGTATTTGTGTCACTTCTAAAACTATTCAGGCAGTATCATAAATTATTTTTTTTATTATCAAGGTGGGGAAAAAGAGTTCTTACGAGCTATATTGAGTCAATTCTGTTGTACAGAAGTGAATCATGGACAATTAGCAAAATGGGAAATTATGTGGAAGTTACAAAGATGTGGTTTTATAAAAGTGATGAGAACACCATGGATGGATAGAAAGAGCAATGAAGACATCTCGAAAGAAGTTACAACAGAAAGAGAATTGGTTACTAGCATCAGAAGAAGAGAATCCACATTCTTTGGCCATGTCATGAGAAGCGAAAAGCTGGAGTATGTCACCACAGTGGGTAAGATGGAGGGGATGAGAAGCAGGGGGAGACCAAGAAAGAAGATGCTGATCAGTTTGGCGTCATGTCATGGAGGAACATCAGTATCAGAAATGATTGGAAACACACAAGACAACTGTGGACAGACATGATCACCAGCTCCACACAGCATGGACTATAAGAAGAAGCAAATAAAAAAAAACTTACTTGGATTTAGTATTTGTAGCTACTAATGTCATTCTGGCAACACCTACTAATTTATTTTTTTTTTGGCGCGGGGAGGGGGGGGGGGGGGGTGTTAGGGTAGTATTTGTCTTTGACGTGCGATAACTGGATTCATTTAATTTCAGACAGGAGCGACTGGCGTTTGTTGGAATAAGCATCAGCAACATTTTGCATGGGGTAAGTGGATGATCAGATTATCATCGTAATGTCAGTTGCATCCATCCAGCATAAACTAGCATGCATTGAGCATTACAGAATGCATAAATCCTGCATAATGTCAAGTTATACGTCCAGCACTGTGTATCTTGCATCCAGGATGTTGCCACTTCAACATTGCTTACACACATCCAGCATTACTAAAGTCCACACATCCAGCATGACTAATGTAACAAACGAACGAATGTACATACATCCAGCATGACTAATATACATACATCCAGCATGATTAATGTACATACATCCAGCATGACTAATGTCCATACATCCAGCACGACTAACATACATACATCCAGCATGATTAATGTACATACATCCAGCATGACTAATATACATACATCCAGCATGACTAATATACATACATCCAGCATGACTAACATACATACATCCAGCATGACTAATATACATACATCCAGCATGACTAATATACATACATCCAACATGACTAATATACATACATCCAGCATGACTTATGTACATACATCCAGCATGACTAATGTACATACATCCAGCATGACTAATATACATACATCCAGCATGACTAATATACATACATCCAGCATGACTAATATACATACATCCAGCATGACTAATATACATACATCCAACATGACTAATATACATACATCCAGCATGACTAATATACATACATTCAGCATGACTTGTGTACATACATCCAGCATTGTCAGAGTCTTAAACTTGGCTCGTTATCCCTAACACATGTGAGACAAGTACAAGTACAACATGATTGGACTTGAGACACAACGACACGAAGTTCAATGGATTTATTTACCGATCACATGCAATACGATCTAGTTTGGCATGTGATAATCATTACAATACATATATGATACATCAATACACTTACAGACAACCCACAGCTTACAGTCTATCTCACAAGATGTACAAGCACTCGACTTTCGGGCACAGAACTACACAAAGCCTTTCTCTCTCTATCACGTCCTGTCTGGTCCGAGTACCCCAAGCTGTCTGTCTATTTCACGCAAAGCGCTTGCCCTCTGTGGATTTGCTTCACGAGGCCTGCGTGCGTCTTGCGTTGTCCTTGCCTGACCGCTGGCTATCGCGTCAGCCAGCAACCTGTGGGCAGGTAACTAATACTCGCCTGGCGAGCGTAACGATGTTACTGCATCCCGGTTGGGGACTATTCGCCTGGCGGGCGTAACGATGTTCCTGCATCTCGGTTGGAGACATTCCAGATTCTGACAAGCATGATTAATATACATACATCCAGCATGACTAATATACATACATCCAGCATGATTAATGTACATACATCCAGCATGACTAACATACATACATCCAGCATGATTAATGTACATACATCCAGCATGACTAATATACATACATCCAGCATGACTAATATACATACATCCAGCATGACTAATGTACATACATCCAGCATGACTAATATACATACATCCAGCATGACTAACATACATACATCCAGCATGACTAATATACATACATCCAGCATGACTAATATACATACATCCAGCATGATTAATATACATACATCCAGCATGATTAATATACATACATCCAGCATGACTAATATACATACATCCAGCATGAATAATGTACATACATCCAGCATGACTAATATACATACATCCAGCATGACTAATATACATACATCCAGCATGATTAATGTACTTACATCCAGCATGACTAATATACATACATCCAGCATGACTAATATACATACATCCAGCATGACTAACATACATATATCCAGCATGATTAATATACATACATCCAGCATGAGTAATCTACATACATCCAGCATGATTAATGTACATACATCCAGCATGACTAACATACATACATCCAGGATGATTAATATACATACATCCAGCATGATTAATATACATACATCCAGCATGATTAATATACATACATCCAGCATGATTAATGTACATACATCCAGCATGACTAACATACATACATCCAGCATGATTAATGTACATACATCCAGCATGACTAACATACATACATCCAGCATGATTAATGTACATACATCCAGCATGACTAACATACATACATCCAGCATGATTAATATACATACATCCAGCATGACTAACATACATACATCCAGCATGATTAATATACATACATCCAGCATGACTAACAAACATACATCCAGCATGATTAATATACATACATCCAGCATGACTAATGTACATACATCCAGCATGACTAATATACATACATCCAGCATGACTAATATACATACATCCAGCATGACTAATATACATACATCCAGCATGATTAATGTACTTACATCCAGCATGACTAATATACATACATCCAGCATGACTAATATACATACATCCAGCATGACTAATATACATACATCCAGCATGACTAATATACATACATCCAGCATGATAAATATACTTACATCCAGCATGACTAATATACATACATCCAGCATGACTAACATACATACATCCAGCATGACTAATATACATACATCCAGCATGACTAATATACATACATCCAGCATGACTAATGTACATACATCCAGCATAGCTAATGTACATACATCCAGCATGACTAACATACATACATCCAGCATGACTAACATACATACATCCAGCATGACTAATGTACATACATCCAGCATGACTAACATACATACATCCAGCATAGCTAATGTACATACATCCAGCATAGCTAATGTACATACATCCAGCATGACTAACATACATACATCCAGCATAGCTAATATACATACATCCAGCATGACTAATGTACATACATCCAGCATGACTAACATACATACATCCAGCATAGCTAATATACATACATCCAGCATGACTAATGTACATACATCCAGCATGACTAACATACATACATCCAGCATAGCTAATATACATACATCCAGCATAGCTAATGTACATACATCCAGCATGACTAATATACATACATCCAGCATGACTAATATACATACATCCAGCATGATTAATATACATACATCCAGCATGACTAATATACACACATCCAGCATGACTAATGTACATACATCCAGCATGACTAATGTACATACATCCAGCATAGCTAATGTACATACATCCAGCATGACTAATATACATACATCCAGCATGACTAATATACACACATCCAGCATGACTAATGTACATACATCCAGCATGACTAATATACATACATCCAGCATGATTAATATACATACATCCAGCATGACTAATATACACACATCCAGCATGACTAATGTACATACATCCAGCATGACTAATATACATACATCCAGCATGACTAATATACATACGTCCAGCATGATTAATATACATACATCCAGCATGACTAATGTACATACATCCAGCATAGCTAATGTACATACATCCAGCATGACTAATATACATACATCCAGCATGACTAATATACACACATCCAGCATGACTAATGTACATACATCCAGCATGACTAATGTACATACATCCAGCATGATTAATATACATACATCCAGCATGATTAATATACATACATCCAGCATGATTAATATACACACATCCAGCATGACTAATATACATACATCCAGCATGATTAATATACATACATCCAGCATGACTAATATACACACATCCAGCATGACTAATGTACATACATCCAGCATGACTAATATACATACATCCAGCATGATTAATATACATACATCCAGCATGACTAATATACATACATCCAGCATGACTAACATACATACATCCAGCATGACTAATGTACATACATCCAGCATGACTAATATACATACATCCAGCATGACTAACATACATACATCCAGCATGATTAATATACATACATCCAGCATGACTAACATACATACATCCAGCATGATTAATATACATACATCCAGCATGACTAACATACATACATCCAGCATGACTAACATACATACATCCAGCATGATTTAAAGTACGAGGGTAAGTCAATAAGTAAGTCACAAATGGATGTAGAAAAATAACTAAATATGATAACTTGAAACCAGTTTATTTTTATACATACATTGTCCCTTTGTTTCTCAACATAATTTCCATCAACATTGATGCACTTATCCCATATTTTATCAGAGATATGTAGAAAGTGCCCTTTGCATACTTAGTATATCATTTTTGAAGACACATCTCATCATGCTCCTCTTGTACCTTGCGGTGTCGAGGTGAAGTATAAACAGCAGGAGAGTGCCCACTTATGGTCTTCATGTATCGATGTTTTCGAAAACAAAGCACAAGTTTAAAAAAAAAAATTTGCTCCACAGCATTTTCCTGCTACAGGTCTATGATGCAATAGTATCATCACATTGTGTAGGCCTGGATGCACGGAGGAATAGTTAGCCAATAGTTCCTTCACTTATCAGGCGACCGAGCCCAGGTAGTGACCCCTTGTCCAACCGTGCTCATGACGTTATCGGTGCAGTTCCCTATCAACTTCTCTAGCCAGCACTAGAAGTTTTAAGCCAGTAGATTTTTTATATTTTCATTTATTTAATCTGTAAGAATCTCTTTTTGCAAGCTTGTTTTATTTCTTTTTGCAGGTGTATATATTTGAGTTTCTGTTTGTGACATTGTCATACCACATGGTCTGCAGCCATGGTGCTTGTTTTCTTGTGCTTATATTTTTGTTTATTTAAATATCATTGATGTAGATTTTTTGCTGAGACTTCAACATTTTATTTTCATTTTTCTTCCAAAATGTAAATAAGGATATGAAAAGTAATTGTTATTATCCAGACCAGCTGTTTTAAGTAGTCAATGTCTATAATCACAAGTTGTTGAGCTTTGTTGATAGTTATTATAGATGGTTTCTTAGAATGTTTACAATTTATAGATGGTTGTACACAATGTGTGCATGTTACAGATGGTTGTGCACAATGATTACTTGTTACAGATGGTTGTACACAGTGTTTACATGTTACAGATGGCTGTGCACAATGTTTACTTGTTACAGATGGTTGTACACAATGTTTACTTGTTACAGATGTTTGTACCCAATGTTTACATGTTACAGATGGTTGTACCCAATGTTTACTTGTTACAGATAGTTGTGCACAATGTTTACTTGTTACAGGTGGTTGTACACAATGTTTACTTGTTGCAGGTGGTTGTACACAATGTTTACTTGTTACAGATGGTTGTACACAATGTTTACTTGTTACAGATGGTTGTACACAATGTTTACTTGTCACAGATGGTTGTACACAATGTTTACATGTTACAGATGGTTGTACACAATGTTTACTTCTTACAGATGATTGTGCACAATGTTTACATGTTACAGATGGTTGTACACAATGTTTACTTCTTACAGATGATTGTGCACAATGTTTACTTCTTACAAATGGTTGTGCACAATGTTTACTTGTTACAGATGGTTGTACACAATGTTTACTTCTTACAGATGATTGTGCACAATGTTTACTGCTTACAAATGGTTGTGCACAATGTTTACTTGTTACAGATAGTTGCACACAATGTTTACTTGTTACAGATAGTTGCACACAATGTTTACTTGTTACAGATAGTTGCACACAATGTTTACTTGTTACAGATAGTTGCACACAATGTTTACTTGTTACAGATAGTTGCACACAATGTTTACTTGTTACAGATAGTTGCACACAATGTTTATTTGTTACAGATAGTTGCACACAATGTTTACTTGTTAAAGATAGTTGCACACAATGTTTACTTGTTACAGATAGTTGCACACAATGTTTACTTGTTACAGATAGTTGCACACAATGTTTACATGTTACAGATAGTTGCACACAATGTTTACTTGTTACAGATAGTTGCACACAATGTTTATTTGTTACAGATAGTTGCACACAATGTTTACTTGTTACAGATAGTTGTTCACAATGTTTACTTGTTACAGATAGTTGTTCACAATGTTTACTTGTTACAGATGGTTGTTCACAATGTTTACTTGTTACAGATGGTTGTGCATAATGTTTACTTGTTACAGGTGGTTATACACAATGTTTACTTGTTACAGATAGTTGTTCACAATGTTTACTTGTTACAGATGGTTGTACACAATGTTTACTTGTTACAGATGGTTTTTCACAATGTTTACTTGTTACAGATAGTTGTTCACAATGTTTACTTGTTACAGATGGTTGTACACAATGTTTACTTGTTACAGATAGTTGTACACAATCTTTACTTGTTACAGATAGTTGTACACACTGTTTACATGTTACAGGTGGTTGTACACAATGTTTACTTGTCACAGATGGTTGTACACAATGTTTACATGTTGCAGATGGTTGTACTCACTGTTTATATGTTACAGATGGTTGTACACAGTTACTTGTTACAGATGGTTGTACACAATATTTACTTCTTACAGATGGTTGTAGGCAATGTTTACTTGTTACATATGGTTGTACAGTGTTTACATGTTACAGATGGTTGTACACCATGGTTCCTTGTTATAGATGGTTGGATTGGCTGTTTAGTTCATTATATTTAATTGATCTGTCCTGTCATTGCTGTTCTTGGTAATTGTTTGTCCTTTCTTATCTTTGTACTTTGTAGTAATTATTTTGTTGTAGTATTAAGATAGTGTTGGTTTTTAAATTAAATTCTCTGTTTTCTTTTGATAAATGTGGTGGTGTTTTTTACTTTGTGCAATCAAGGATAAGAACAAGTACTATCTTAAAGATAATTTGTTGCAGGATCGGAAAGTGACACAGTCTGTCAAGTATAGTAGCCAAGTCAGTCAGACGTCATCACATAAGGGCAATGGTTCTGATAGAGAAGCTAAGGTTGAGAAGGAGGAGTCAGAACAGCAAGACGGTTCTGCAAGTAGCTCTTCGTATGAGTCAAAACCCGAGTCTAAACGTATGTACAGATCTGAGAGGCTGGCAGTAAGACAGGCACAGAAAAGATCTCGTAAAGAAAAGCGAAGACAGAACCGAAACAGGCAGAAGCGCAGTCCAGAGGTAGAGGTGCTCACCCAGAGGACATGTCGGACACGTGGTGCCGTCAGCTATCAGTTCAAGGAGTTTGATGAGCTCATCAACAATGCTATCGAAGACGACAAGCCTTTCAGGAGAGAGAAGCCCCCAGGTAATTCAACATTTGTTCATCAATGTGTCAGTTGTTCAAAACCTGAAATTGATTTTTGCTTTTATTCCAAGGTTGCCGTGTTGTCTACTTTTGATAGCCCAGTATTTTTATTTTGTAAGATTGTTGTAGATGGTTGGTGATTGCTGTGGTCGTTTTTTTCCTGGTGGAAGAAAGTGTAGGACTTTTGATGAAAAGATGGTTGAGTGTTTCAACAGGATGAAGACATTGCCTGCCTAGAAGTGCATGCTGAGAGATTTTATAGTGGATGGCTTGGCCAGATGGTATGGTAGAAAACTATACAGAGACCTGACCTGGGAGTCAGGAGCTTATGTGAGATAGTGAACTATGGTTGCCCATCATTACCAACCTAGCACAGGATTATGATGATAATGATGTCAGCCATGGCATGTTCATTCACAGACCTACAACATTCACCATTCAAGTGATTTACTTCTCTGTTTTGATTCTTGACTTCTACTTGTTCATTCTTTACATCACTTGTAGAACCGCAGGCAGAACAGCTTCAGCTACTGCTGTTTGGTTATATATTTGAAGAATGGACAATTGGCTAACATGTCAAGTATGGGTATGGAGAGAGGAAGTCTATGAGACATGGATCTAAACTTCTAAAATGAGCCTGAGGTTATTTATTTGATACCAAAACCAATGTCATTGAGTTTGAGGTAGCTTAGTAGGTGCTCCATCACTTTTTACAGTTGCTAGGTCAATGGGACTAAGTACATGTGTACTTAGTGGCAATCTCGTTCTTTAAAAATATATACTGAACGTAAATTTGCCAAGAAATCACACACAACTATTCAATGCTGGGGTTGATTGTGATGTCCTGCAAGGGATATGCAACTAACTTTTCTCTCTCTCTCTCTCTCTCTCTCTCTCTCTCTCTCTCTCTCTCTCTCTCTCTCTCTCTCTCTCTCTCTCTCTCTCTCTCTCTCTCTCTCTCTCTCTCTCTCTCTCTCTCTCTCTCAGACATACAAACATGCACACACAGACAAACAAGCCCACAGTTAGTTAGTCAACAGATCATCCTCATTGCACATCGAACCATTCAGTCCATAAGTGCTCGGATCCCCTCCTCAGCAAATCCCCCAGCGTGTAGTGGCTAGCGACCCAGTTCTGTGTTGGTTTATTACTCTTCTGTGGCTTCCTGCGTAGTGCTTGTTTGGCCACACCTCTTTTAACTTGCTGTTCTCGCAGCCTGACCATGGTTGTAGATTCCCAGTCATCGCTTGGTTCTCGTAAACGACTTACTTCTAGTAGAGCATTCAGAATGTCTGCCTGGTCCATGGCTCATCCGCCTTCAACAGCAGCCCTACCTGCAAGCCTGTCAGCCTGCTCATTTCCTTGTACACCCGAATGCCCTAGCACAAAGATGAAACTGATCTTTGCCAGCCGAGACCACTCCAGAGGCAGCTGCCACTCTCTTTGGACCCACCCCATCTCTATCTTCCTGAGCAAACTCATTGCGTCACTAAGGACACATACCCAGCTGAATGTCTGTGTTTCGAGCCATGTTACTGCTTTACTTACTGCCATGACTTCCATAGTCAGGCTACTTGTGGTCAAAGCAAAAGCGTCAGACTCTTCCTTCACAATTCTCTCTCCGGTGTGAGCTGTAAAGGCACATGAACGTCTCACTCCTCAGACGACCAACCCATCCGTGTAAATGACAGCACCATCCTCTAAAGAATTCTCGAAGATCAAAGCCTGTACTTCCGCCTCCACAGCAGCTGGATTTTCTTGTCTGCATTTCCTGTCTAGTTGGATGCACACTGAAAAGGATGTACAAAACTCTGTTGGCACTTGTACCCACTCCTCGCCAGGTTCTAAGTCCTCAAGTGAACACACCTGTTGAAGAATGTCTTTGGCTTGACCCAGCCACGACTTTCCTCTATTTAACCTGCTGCCCTTTACCTTCTTAATCTCGCTATGCAGTGGATGTTGTGTGTTTGTGTTGACTCTGAGATAGGCACGTGCTCGGCAAATTTGTATTCTGTCCCTCATGGTTGGAAAGTCAAGGAGGTAGAGCATCGCCCTGCATGCTGTATCTCTTGTACATCCAAGAATAATGCGCATAGCTTCATTCTGTATCCTTTCCATCTGCTTATGGCTGAGAGTCAGGATCGCCATCGCATACTCCAAAACAGAAAGGACCACACCCTCGTAAAGAAGACATAGATGGTGCTGCTCACAGTTTGCCGCCACCATCACCTGCATCACAGCCAAACCCCGCTTGACCTTTGTTATAACCTGGTCTACGTGCTCAGTATAAGCAAGGCTTCAGTAAAATCGTATCCCCAGGTAATTCATTGCCTGTGTTCTTTCCACAGTCTCTGAACCCAGATTTACAGTTGACATTGGGGTGTTCACAATATGGTTATTCAAAGAGAACCATGTCACTGTTGCCTTTGTTGGGTTGACCATTGCCCCAGCTTCAACACACCAAGTGCTTATGCGATTGAGTTCAGTTTGTAGTTCCACAGCAACCTGATCTCTATCCTTACTAAATCATTATCTGCATATGACAATGTCCTCCCCGGTCCTATATTTTGCTCGCTGGTGATTCTCACAGTGTAGGCATTGAACAGCACCGGAGATAATGGTAGGTTCCAAAGTCCAACTGCCACATCTAAAAACTACTTTCCACTGGAAGAGGGCTGCAGCTATCCAACTAACGAGGAAATTACTTATCTTGAGTTCAAGAAGCTGAAGCATTAAAAAATCCAATGATACTCTGTTGTACGCGTCCTCAAGATCAATCACTGCAGCAAAAGTTTCAATGCCTGAGTGGAAACCTTCATAGACATCATGGGCAAAAACTACTGCATTTGTCCAGGTTTCTCTTTTTGGATGGTACCTTCCCAGGATAGGTGGGAAAAAACCTTGCCTCTCTAGCTGGCTTGATATTTTTCTGGCAATTAACTTCTCCAGCAGCTTACCTATTGTATTCTGCATGGTTATTACCCAATATGATTATTTGGTTGTTTCGAGATTTGAAATTTAAATATTTTATTTTAAATTTAAATATTAAATTACCCAGTATCCCTTAATTTTTGTGTGGTCTTTGCCAGGCTTCGGCAAGGGAATCAGATAGCTGTGTAACCATTCCTCCTTGATGCTAGCACTCCCTATACTATTGTTGTACATGTCTGCTAGTTCCTCTAGCTCGTTGTCAGTGCACATATTGATGTCATCATACCTTATGCCATCTGGCCCAGGAGCGCTGTTTTTTTATCGTCGAAGCACAGCCCTGATCTCTTTCACTGTCACTATGTCTTCATCCGAAATGTTCTGGGCCTTGCACTTATCTGAGGTAACCTCCTTGGCAAGATTTCGACCTCTCATGCCTGTCTGATTGCTGTGCTCTAGATAGCGTTCGAAGAGGGCTTTGCCCATGTTCTCGTCAGTCCTCTGCCAGATGAGGTCAGCACTTTGGAAGTCAGGAATGCTGTTATTCTTGACTACCCCAGTCATGCTTTTATGTAGCACACAAGCACACACAACTGACACAAACACATCCATAGAGCAAGTGAGAGAGAAGAATAGAGATTATCAAAGAGGAGGATGCAGAGTGAATACACCATAAAGGAAGGGTGAAGGTGCATGGAAAAGTGGTAGGAAAAGAGGCGTGTACTAAAGGAAATGAGATTTGGAAGAAAAAGAGAGACTCATAAAACAAGAGAGAGAGAGAGTGAGAAGGTGGTAGAGGGGTAGAGCCAGAAAAAGACAGAGATATAAATTAATGAAGTTGTAAGATTAAGAGAGAGAGAGAGAGAGAGACAGATAAAGAAAGGGGTGAGGGGCAAGTGAGAGAAAACACCATGGTTTTCTAAAGAGGAAGATTCAGAGTAAATAAACCATAAAGAAAGAGAGAAAATGGTTGGAGAAGAAAGGGGCACAAAGTAAATGAAATAAGAAGATCTGCAAAGACAAAATCCATAAAAACAAGATGGGGGGGGGGGGGGTGTCTGAGAACTGAGAAAGTGTTAGTGACTAAAAGCCACTCACAGAGAGAGAGAGAGAGAGAGAGAGATGACTAAAAGCCACTCACAGAGAGAGAGAGAGAGAAGTTAAACAAAATAGGAAGATTGTGAGAAAGAGAAATGGAACAGCAGAAAGACCTTATTAGAAACTCCAACAAGTATAGGGGGACCCCCAAAAAATGGAACCACTTAAATCACAACTTCATTTGTATCCTTACCGGATCCAGATAAAGCAAAACTGATGGAGGCGGACATAGAAAAACGCATAACCATGTGTGAATTGTTTTGTGAGACAATAGAAGACAATCCAGACTTCTTGGATCATGTTTGGTTCTCTGACAAAGCATACTTTCTAATGTCAGGAGATGTAAACAGCAAAAATAATGTTTAGTGTAACAGCCTCTGTAACACATCCTCCGGAGTGCCCCGGAGGATGTGTGACAGAGGCTGTTACACTAAAAAAATACACAGCATAGGTTGCATTCTTTAAACATGACATTATCGATCCATATTGGTTCGAAGACGAAAATGAGAGCTCAAAAGGTGAATATAGAGCACTATGTGGAGGTATTGAGAAAGTTTTGAGCATCATTGGGATGATGCAGGGGGTTGAATCGAGCTCAACAATGGTTCCAGCAAGACGGGCCACCCCACACACATCAAATGACTCTATCCTGAGAGAGCGATTTCAGGGGAGACTGATCAGCATGAAGTGTGACTTGGAGTGGGCACGGCATTCACCTGACTTGAACTCCCTAGATTTTTATCTATGGGGGTATCTCAAGGATAATGTGTACCAGAACAACCCTCAAACGATTGATGAACTGAAGGCAGTAATCACAGCAAAGATCAGAGGAATGCAGTCAAGTAATGAACAATTTAGCGCAACGTAAGCAATTGTGCATCCAACGCTGCGGAGGCATTTGGGGCATATTTTGGAAAGAAGATAACTTTTATGCCAAGCGACCGAGGTAACTTTAACTTTTGGAAAATGATTGTACACAGACTGAAAGTTTATGTTCACCAAATTTCAAGAAATTTGCTTAACCTTTATAGGATTTTAATAAACTTTTTATAGTTTATGTTTTTTGGTGTCACCTTGTATATGTATTTCACCAGTTGGTCTCCGTAAAACTACATCTTCCTTATAGCAGTATTCTCTTCTGGAACATGACCTGTATTCTCTTATATCTTTGTTAGGCATCAGCAGAGGAAAAGACATGTCCAACATCTTAGGAGCTTCGGACGAAGAAGAAGAGAAAATCCGTCAACGTGACGGGGAAAGTATGCCACCATTACCAACCTAGCACAGGATTATGATGATGATGTCAGCCATAACATGTTCATTCACAGACCTACAACATTCACCATTCAAGTGATTTACTTCTCTGTTCTGATTCTTGACTTCTGCTTGTTCATTCTTTACATCACTTGTTACAGCAGGCAGAACAGCTTCAGCTACCGCTGTTTGGTTATAGTTTTGAAGAATGGACAATTGGCTAACATGTCAAGTATGGGTATGGAGAGAGGAAGTCTATGAGACATGGATCTAAACTTCTAAATGAGCCTGAGGTTATTTATTTAATAACATACCCAATGTCATTGAGTTTTAGATAGCCTCGTAGGCACTTCACTACTCTTTACAGTTGCAAGGTCAGTGGGACTAAGTACATTTGTATTGGGTGGTAATCTCGTTCTTTAAAAATATATTTTTCATAAACACACCTGTATATGTCTTCCCTCTCACTTCCTCTCTCTCTCTCTCTCTCTCTCTCTCTCTCTCTCTCTCTCTCTCTCTCTCTCTCTCTCTCTCTCTCTCTCTCTCTCTCTCTCTCTCTCTCTCTCTCTCTCTCTCTCTCTCTCTCTCTCTCTCTCTCTCTCACACACAGACAAACAAGCACACACAACTGACACAAATACACCCATAGTGCAAGTGAGAGAGAAGAATAGAGTATATGAAATAGGAGGATGCAGAGTGAATGCACCATAAAGGAGGAGAGAAGGTGCATGAAAAAGTGGTAGGAGGAGAAAGAGGCATATACTAATTGAAATAAGATTTGGAAAGAAAAAGAGAGAGGCAGTGATAAGGTGGTAGAGGGAGAGAGCCAGAAAAAGACAGGAAGAGGCATAAATTAATGAAGTAGGAAGATTAAGAGAGAGATAAATAGAGAGAGAGAGAGCAAATGAGAGAGAACAACATGGTGTTCTAAAGAGAAAGTTCTAGAGTGAATAAGCCATAAAGTAAGAGAGAAGGTGATTGGAGAATAAAAAGGCACAAAGTAAATGAAATGGTAAGATCTGAAAAGAAAAAGAGCCGTAAAACTACAGAGGTGGCTGATAAAGTGGTAGGGACTAAGAGCCACACAGAAAGAGAGAGAGAGAGAGACAAATTAAACAAAGTAGGACAATTTTAAGAGAGAGAGAGAATGATAAAAATGAACAGAAGAAAGACCTTATTAGAAACTCCAACAAGTATGTTTACTTCGCAAGTTGGCCTCCATAAAACTATCTTCCTTGTAGCAGTATTCTCTCTGGGATATCACCTTTCTTCTTCTCTTATATCTTTGTTAGGCATCAGCAGAGGAAAAGACATGTCCAACATCTTGGGAGCTTCGGACGAAGAAGATGAGAAAATCCGTCAACGTGATGGGGAATGTACACAGCCTCCACCTGTGGTGAAGAAGAAAACCAAGCGTCGGCTTACCAAGCTGGACAGTGATGATGATCCTGATGATGAAGACGATGAAAGTGATGAATTTAAACTTTCAGAGTAAGCATACAGTTTAATGTTTGGACAAAATTGATGTAACTTTAACCAGTTGTAATAGATAGGTCTCAGAAGCTGAAGTACTTTGGCCATATGAAACATCACAATGGATGAGAAAGAACAATGACAGAAGGTACAGATACGGTTCATGGAACAAGAGGTAGGGTCAGCCAGCATGAAGATGAACATGGGACATTGAGAACACCTTGGGCATGAGAGTGCATGATGTAGGGAGGGACTAGCAGGGGATCCAGAATCTTTACGGCGGGGCCATGATTGGTAGCAGCGTGCTGCCAAGAACCTGGGACACTGAGGACACCTTGGGCATGGGAGTGCATGATGTAGGGAGGGACTAGCAGGGGATCCAGAATCTTTACGGCGGGGCCATGATTGGTAGCAGCGTGCTGCCAAGAACCTGGGACACTGAGGACACCTTGGGCATGAAAGTGCATGATGTAGGAAGGGACTGGCAGGGGATCCAGAATCTTTACGGCGGGGCCATGATTGGTAGCAGCGTGCTGCCAAGAACCTGGGACACTGAGGACACCTTGGGCATGAAAGTGCATGATGTAGGAAGGGACTGGCAGGGGATCCAGAATCTTTACGGCGGGGCCATGATGGGAGCAGTGTGCTGCCAAGAACCTGGGACACTGAGGACACCTTGGGCATGAAAGTGCATGATGTAGGAAGGGACTGGCAGGGGATCCAGAATCTTTACGGCGGGGCCATGATGGGAGCAGTGTGCTGCCAAGAACCTGCTACATAATGATGATGCTAGGATAGATTAATGATTAAAAGGTGTATTGTTGCTGCAGGGCAATATCCACTCTCATATAGCTGTGCATGCAGTAGATAAACTAAGTGCTTTGGAATTTGAGGTCTTGAAATATCCAGCATATAGTCCAGACTTGGCGCTGTCAGGCTTTAACATGTTATAATCCTTGAAAGAACATTTACAGGGTCAGAGGTTTGCAGATGCCAACAAGGTTATGGAGGTTGTGCAAACTTGGTTTACGGCTGCACCCAAAAACTGTTTTCTAGAAATCAACAAGCTAGCGGACATGACCAAGTGTGTTGCCAGACAGGGGGACAAGTTGAGAAATAAAACATACACACAATTTCTGGTTCGCACCGCTATAAAAAAAAGTTATTTGTAAATTTCCTGTTACTCAACTTCCCTTGTGTGCGCACGCATGCACACACACAAAGACATTCATACTTCAGGTGCCTGCCAGGTCGAGCAGACAACAGCTATTACGACTCTCCATTCTGACAACTGACTTTGTCATCTGATAAGTTGATGAAGTCACTGTTGCCCAGCTGTGTATGCTTTCCAAATACATCTTTCTCTCTCTTACACTACCTCTCTGATCTATTTTTACATAAGGCTAACTTCTCTATTCCACTGATATGTTCTGTTGCACTGATTTCCACTGTGATGAATTCTGTTGATATGCTCCATACATTTCATTAGTCTTGTTATTAAGGTTTTGACATATGATCTTGTTACATCGTCAACTCTCAATAGCTTAGTGTTTGTTATCTTATCTAAGAATGCTGTTCGTCTCTTTCTTATAGTTGCCTATAATGTTCTACTTTCATAATTCCAGGCAATTGTTGAGATAAAGAAGAGCATTTTTGTTGTTTCTTTTTAATGTAAAACTTGAAGGATGACATTTGTTCGGTATCATGTTGTCTGCCCAAACTTTCCCAGAAAAATATCTGATGCTGGGAACAGTTTTTTTTTTTGTATTTTACAGTAATTGATTGAGATTTATCACAGAATTATGATTTGTTAGTTTTTACCTACAATAAAATATAATTTTCAGAGAGGTAGACTCAGAAGCCACAGAGGTAGAAGAGGAAGCGGAGGATGATGAATCTGGCAGTTCTGACTCTGGAGATTGGCAACCAAAGAAAACTTGGTACAATAGTCTTACATCTTCACGCAGATCTGGCAGACAACTAAAGAACTTCGGTAAGATTTTCACAGGTGCTGCAGATGTCATGATGTTAGTTCCTTTACATGGAAATTCTTCTTGTTCATTTTGTAACTGGTATTTGGTTTGAACCAATTGATTGGTTACTAGATTCATAGAACACACAGGGCGGATCTGTCAGTGTTCAGTTTCTGTCAGCGGGTGAAACTGAAGAATTGATAGGTAACCATGGGAGATTTCAATGCTTAAATTGAAGTTGAAAGAACAGAAGAAGGGAAAAGGTACACAGCTTAATTATTATGGGGCTTAGAAATGAGAGAGCAGAGAAACTAATCAAATTTTGCCTAAAAGACAATCTTTCAATCGCAAACACCCTATTTATGCAACATCTAAGATGGCTGTAGGTGTGGACGGGACTGCATTCTCACCACATACCTGTTCAACATCTATGCAGAAAATGCTACTAAGCTGCCATAGCTCCTCATTCATTATTTTTTTTTTTTTTTTTTAGCATATCCTTTTACAGGACTTAGCTGTCAACACCAGCATCTTTCAGCTGTATGTTGATCTCTTGGCAAGATTACGCTCAGTAGTTTGCCATTGCTTTCTGAGCGGCCGGCTCACATACCCCGTAAGTTACCGATGCGATTCGAACCACTGCTGATTTGAACCGTCATCACGTTACCTGACGAGAGTATACGAGATTACGGAGAAAAGTCATAACCTCTAAGCCACGAAGCCGGCTCATTCATTATTAAGGGTAAGAAAATGTTGCATGGGCGGTCATATTTCACAATCTAATGTATAGCTGTGGTTGATTGTTGAATCAATGGAGAAGAAAATTGGAGTTGTTATTGTTGAGTAGGTGGTCAGGTAGTTAGTATATTGAGCTCTCTTGCATGGACACACTGATTCTAAACATGGACCAGGCAACAGTTTTTTGTCAAAACCCGTCAGAGGTCAAATGAAAAATCTACCTGTATGGTGACCACAAAGGCAAGTATCCTTTACAGCTCAGCCTTTCTTTGTCTGAGAAAACTAGTCACTAATTTCCTTTATAGCTCAACGCTTCCTTGTTTGAAAAGGCATCTCAATTTTCCTTTATACCTTGCCTTTCCTTGTGTTAAAAAGCTAGATCTCAACTTTTCCTTATCTGAGCAGGCTAATCTCAGTTTTTCTTTATACCCCACCCCTTCCTTGTATTTGCTGGCTCTATGGTGAAGGGGATATGAATGCAATTTGTAAACCCGCATGCCACATTCAAAACACAGCTGTGGGCGATTTGGAAGCAGAACACCTTGTGTTGGTTTCCATACAATGGTATGAGTGCAGGTCGTTCAGAAAAGAAACTACTGAACGTATACTTGCTAAGAAATCACAAACAGTCAAATAATGCTGGGGTTGACAGCTACGTCCTGTAAAAGATAAACAACTAACTTTTAACAGTTTCTACTGGAATACTATCTGGACTAGCAGCTTTCTCATCTTTCAGAAGTTTGATAACTTTTTAAATTTCTTCTTAACAAGTCATTATTCTGTGCCTCAGAACAGGACACAATAGATTACGCAAACACATGTATAAAATATTCAAGATTGATGAATCAGCCATGTGCACATGTGGATTGGCGTCACAGACAACAGAGCATATACTCCAAGACTGCCTAAAATACAACATATCTAGGCAAACCTTCTGGCCTAGAGAGACGACAGTGGAAGAGAAACTCTATGGACTGCTGAGTGAACTAAAAAAAGACGGTTAAATTCATACATGAGACAACATTGCAGTTATAGACATATTTCAAGCGAACGAAAGAAGAATTCTGGGGTTGACTACAATGTCCTGTAAAGCGTATGCAACTAAGATTTTATTTTCCTTGTATTAGAAAGCAAGCCACAAATTTACTTTACCTATCCTTGTATAAGAAGGCTAGTCACAGTTTTCCTTTATAGCTCAATTTATCCTTGTATAAGAAGGCTAGTTGGTCACAAGTGTCCTTTTGATCTCAACCTGTCCTTGTGCGAGAAGCCTAGTCACCAGTGTCCTTTTGATCTCAACCATTCCTTGTGCGAGAAGCCTAGTCACCAGTGTCCTTTTGATCTCAACCAGTCCTTGTGCAAGAAGCCCAGTCACCAATGTCCTTTTGATCTCAACCAGTCCTTGTGCAAGAAGCCCAGTCACCAGTGTCCTTTTGATCTCAACCAGTCCTTGTGCAAGAAGCCCAGTCACCAGTGTCCTTTTGATCTCAACTAGTCCTTGTGCAAGAAGCCCAGTCACCAGTGTCCTTTTGATCTCAACTAGTCCTTGTGCAAGAAGCTGAGTCACCAGTGTCCTTTTGATCTCAACTAGTCCTTGTGCGAGAAGCCCAGTCACCAGTGTCCTTTTGATCTCAACCATTCATTGTGCGAGAAGCCTAGTCACCAGTGTCCTTTTGATCTCAACCAGTCCTTGTGCAAGAAGCCCAATCACCAGTGTCCTTTTGATCTCAACCAGTCCTTGTGCAAGAAGCCCAGTCACCAGTGTCCTTTTGATCTCAACCAGTCCTTGTGCAAGAAGCCCAGTCACCAGTGTCCTTTTGATCTCAACCAGTCCTTGTGCGAGAAGCCTAGTCACCAGTGTCCTTTTGATCTAAACCTGTCCTTGTCTGAGAAGCCTAGTCACAAGTGTCCTTTATAGCTCTACTTTTCCTTGTCTGAGAAGCCTAGCAACCAGTGTCCTTTTGATCTCAATCTGTCCTTGTCTGAGAAGCCTAGTCACAAGTGTCCTTTATAGCTCTACCTTCCTTGTTTGAGAAGCCTAGTCACGAGTGTCCTTTATAGCTCTACTTTTCCTTGTCTGAGAAGCCTAGTCATCAGTTTCCTTCCTCAGGGGTGAGGGAAGAGTTTAGCATCCTCAGTATCTTTATTTTGTTAAAATCATCAACCACAACTGGACACTGTACAGTGAACAATAAATATAATGGATATTGATGTTTCTGACTATATCATACGAGGGTAAGGTAATAAGTAAGTCACAAATGGCTGTAGAAAAATAACTAAACATAGTAACAACTTGATACCAGTTTATTTTTATACATACATTGTCCCTTTATTTCTCAACATAATTTCCACCAACATTGATGCACTTATCCCATCGTTTTATCAGTCCTCTCAAACCGGCTGCATAGAACTACATGATTTGTTTTCATTTACCGGCCGTCCCACAGAACTGTGTGACTTACTTATTGACTCGCCCTCGTAACTTTTTCTTCCCAGCTATGCACCGCTTTACGAGACAAACATTTGTCAGCATAAACACTGACAACCCACCTTGGCGGGAGACATTTCGTGAATGACGCTGAAGTTGAATGTGAAGTGAAAACGTAGTTTAGACTATTTGTAAGTCAAGCATAGGCCCTTATCAATATCATGCAGAGCCTTCTTATCATTAGCTCTTATAGTAGATGAGTGTCTAGTTGATCAAGCGTCAAAGTACACTTGTTCCTGCAGCGAGGCACTGTCGCCATTTGGAGGTGACAGGTTCGAATCCCGGTCGGTAACTATAGCTTTCAAATTTTATGTTGTCTAGTGCGTCCTCTAGTCTTTACTTCTTTCCTCTCCTTCTGTGAGCGCCAAACAATACTACATGTGTTTATTTATATAACTGTTTCAGTGGCCTCAACTGGTTCCCAAATTGATCTCCTATAGTAGATGAGAATGGCTGAACAATGACCGATACACTTACACACTGATGTTTGTTTAGCATGGTGGATATCTAGATGGAACTGCTGCCTCAACTGAAGCTTAGGGTACGCACATGGAAAGAGTGTTTGAAAGGCTGCTTTGTCCAGATCTGGCACCTTTGTCCAGATCTGGCACCTTTGTCTAATAGCAAGCTAGAGCATGACATTTGTTCCCATATTTTCATTGTTTTTTTATGTGTTTTTATTTCAGTGGTTGATGATGACTACAACAGTGACGAGAATGCCACTAAGCGTCGGTCTACAAGAAACTCAAACCGTGGCCGCATTCATTACAGTGACTGGGATTCTAATGAGGAAACAGAAGAAGAAGCCAGTGTTTCTGACAACAGTTCTGAAGGCTCTCTTTATGGTCGTAAGAAGTCTCAAAAACATAGGGCCACCAGAATGAAGAAGAAGGTGACTTCCAGCAAAAAACATAAAGGGGATGTTGACAGTCATGATTCCGACAGCTCCATCACTATCAGACGGAAGAACCTCAGGAGACTTATTAAGAAGAGAAGGAAAGATGAAAGTGAAAGTGAAGATTCCGAAAAAGAAGCCAAAAGTGTAAAGGAAATCCAGAAAAAGGAAAAGAAGTCAGACTCTGAGGAAAGTCATGTTGTTAATGAAGAGGAAAGTCATGAAGATTCTGATGATTCTCCCAGATTCAAGAAAAAGAATGTTCTGCGATCTTCGGATGAAGATGAAACAGATAAGGATGTTACAGATTTGGAACCAGTGATGGAAGCTTCACAGGAATCCAGTAAAAATGAATGCATCTCCAAGGTAGACACACCGCCTGCTGAAACTGTTGTGGCAGAGGCACCAGAGGAACCTACTGTAAAGACGAAACCAGATAACACTATAAAGATCAAGTCAGATGGTGTTGCACAACCCAAGCCAAAAACAGCTGCGAAGGGGAAAAAGAGAAGTGATTGGTGTGAAGAAGACAAAGTGACAGTCCCAGTAACAGACGTGGCAGTGCCAGGTAAGGTGAGGAGGGTGAGTACCTCAGATAGAGAACCTGACAGTGTTACTGATGCTGCACCTTTGCTGCCTGTCGCAGAAGTCGGTCCACCCGCAAGTGAGAAGAAGCCCCAGGCAGTTGTCACAGAGGGTGAAGATCATGAGAAGGTTCCAGATGTGGGAATGTGTCTTGTGGAGCAGAAAACAACCGAGTCTGAGACAGAAGACTGTAGTCGTGAACCATCTCCTGTAAAAGAAAAATCCACAGGTAGCGGAAAGAAACGAACAGTTCCAAATTTCTTGGATGTAAACTCTGGGGAAGAAAGTGATGAGCAGAAACAAGATCCGCCCAAAGAGAGTGCTGTGCCATCATCATTTATTGCAGATGTTGCAAATGTCCAAACCTCAGCAGCATCGTCACAAGTCTCTTCAGATGGTGCCAAAGCAAGAGTACATCACATGGAAGGTTCCCAGCATCACAGGAATTTTTCTCATCCAGGCCAGCATTATCCATACAGTGTAGGATCTTACAATAACTCAGTTCAGGGAGCACCCTCTTATGCTCACCGTCAAGTCACTGGTTCACCTCAAAATTTGGGACAGATTGGGCGTGAGACTGGCCCACCGCCTCAGAATGCGAACATGTTGAATGCTGGGGCACACAGTGGTCCTCCAGGTTTAATACGTGGCTTTCCAGATTCCATGCCTCATCAGCCTAGCTCTGAGGCAGGAGGTGCTGTGGTGCAAGGTGTGAGAGGACCTCACTCATATACTGCCAGGGGACCTAGACCAAATTTAGGACATTCTTTTCCTCCTGGTGTAAGACACAGCTCTCAGGGTGTGGAGCCTGGTCAGAACACATCTAAATTAAATCCAGAACAGCGTATGTCTCATCCAGGTTTTCAGGGCCTTCCTGTAGGCCATTATCCTCCAGCTGGACCAGCTGGAGGCCATATGAGACCTGGTCAGGCCCAGCAACATAGGGGGATGCAACCACCCCCATTTTATATGGGTCAGCAGCAGCATGCACGACCAGGCATGGAGAATGACAGCAATTCCAAAATGGGAAGCTACATTCCTCAAAACTATGGAGGCAGGCGAATGCCTTCTGCCCATTTTGGTCAGGACTTAAGTGCAGGCGCTGTTAGAAATCCATACTATGGCATGCAATCTTCTCCTCCTCAAAACATGGGACAACATTTTCCACGACAGTACCCAGCTAACATGGGTCCGGGCCCTCACAACATGAGTTCACCTTTGTCAAGTATGGGACAGATGGCCAGAAATTTAGGGCCTGCGTCAGAAATGCATTCCCCACCTAACACACAAACTGTCGGGAGTGGAGAAGGACCTAAGGAGCGAAGATCAAGTATGGGATCACCTCCCAACCAAGAAACTATCCATAGACAAGAAAAGTTGGTCGAAATAAGAGAGATAAAAACAGAATGTAACGATGATGATTTCTCGGGGAAGAAAGCGGGAAAGACAGGAAAGAAGAGAACAATATCTTCCAAACCCAAGAAGAAAACCTCAGACTCGAACCAAGCCTCTCATGACATAGGTCAACCTCCTCAGCATGGACCAGGTTCTACCCCCAGCCATGGACAAATGCCTGTCCCTGCTGAAGGACAGGAAAGGGTGTCTGGTCCTGGTCAGCTAATTGGGAATTACAGAGTCAACAGTCAGCCCTATCACATGCCACCCTACCAGATGCCTTATCCACATGGTTCACATGCTAACCAACTACAAATGACCCAAGGCCCATATATGAACCCAAGGCACACCCCACCAGTAACAGCCCATCAGAGATCTAAAACTGATGGAAATAGTGCATCTGTAAAAAGTGGGGAAGGAAAATGGAACAGAACTGAGAACCTGGAAACACAGTGCAGCAACTTGCCAAATAAGTCTCCAGTGCATATGTCTTCTTACCACCAGAACTTTCAAAAGTCCCAGTCCAATGATCAAACAGGACCTTCTCTTGAGAGAAGGCATAGTCTGTCTCCAGGTTCTCAGGCCTCAGATTTGACCTCAGTTGATCGTATGAAGGATCCAGGCTCTGTGGATAAGATAAGCATGAGAAAACAAGGAATGGTTGATGTAAAGCCCAACATTCAAGGCCTGCCCCCGACTGCTCACTTATCAGAGATTTCACCGGCAGGACAAACAACGGCACCCACTTCACAGGATCTCAGTATTCATGCAAATGCACAAAGGCATAACATCCCACCTTATTCTCAAAGTGGAGGGGTCAACCCTTCAGAGGCACCAAGAGCATACTACAATTCATCTTCTTACTACCCACGTGGCCCTGATCCCAGACAACCCATGTCACAGACTAATACATGGAACTCTGACATGCAGGGGCAGAGATCAAGATATGGGCACCCCATGTATCCATACGCCATGAATCCAACTAATACAGCTAACCGCATGCCACCTATTAAGTCTGAGTTTGGTTCACATGGTCACTCAAACTCAGATGTAGCAGGACTTCCAGAGAAAGGATCATCCACACAAGATCCCAGCCCAAAAGATGACCCCTTGAAGATGAGTAAAATCGGAGAACAGCAAGGACCTGCTTTACAGAGAAGCACTTCTTCTGAGTTCCAGATGGTAAAAATGGCAGAGCCTGGGCAGACACACCAAAAGCATGTAGAGCAAGACATAAAGCCAATTATCAGACATACAGATGCTGAACCAGAAGGTGCAGAGAATCTATCCTTATCTGAATCACAGAGACCACCGGTTTCTTTGTCAGAATCTGTATCATCAGTATCCTCATTAGCAACTTCCACATCATCAGCTGTTCAAACAAAGATGGCACCCCATTTGTCTGATGTCCCAACCACATCTTCTATGAATAAACACTCGTCTTCTGTAGAGCCATCTTCCTTCCATCATAGCACAAGTTCTGGTATGAATCAGCCCCATCAAGTTTCACCTGTTACATCAATGGCACCTCACAGCTCATGGCCAAGAGCCAACTCCACAATACAGTACTCACCTCAACATATGAACCAGTGGGCCAACATGGGAGGCCCCCCATCACATTACAATATGAACAGATCTTATGGGGGACCTGGAATGATGGCTCACCCTGCTTATGGGATGGATCCTCAGTCAGCTTCCATTAGACCCAATCCTGGACAGGTGGATCAGAAACCTTTCATGCATCAGAATTATGAATCAAGATTCCAGGCCCCGTACCAAGGTCTGCGACCAGCTGGGCCAGAAACAGAATATCACAGAGCTGGCTTTAACCCAGATTATTCTCCCTCGGGGCGCTACCCCCCACAGCTTCAGAACTGTCCCCGTGGACCAGATGGTGGTTCCCACCAGGCAAGTCACACTAGTGATGTGGATCAAGTCACCGAGTTGAACACAGTCTCAAAGCCAAAGCGAGCCAAAACTCAGAAGAAACCTGGTAAAGATGCTGCTGCTGCCGCTGTCGGACCTATGAGAGGAAAGTCAAGCAAAGGTAGGGGAAGAGGCAGGGGAGGATTCATGATTGATAATTTACTACAAGCACGAGGGGGGGACGCTGACGAAGGGGAGGACAGTTCTGAGATGAATGACATTGTTAGTTATGTGACCACAGATGAATACTTCAAGCAGCAAACCAGTTGTGATAGTTTCAAACATAAAACTGACATTGGGGTCACCGAAAAAAAGCTTTAAGACACATGGAACACAGTGTGACGAGCTGCTGGCATATCAAGTTATTCCTGTGGCAATGAGCTTTTGTGTGACAAGCAGCTGGTGTTCTTGTTTATGTGACTTACTGGGTGTCTAATGATATTGTTATCAGTAGCATTAATCTGCTGCTTGATAAGCAGATCTCATGTAATGGATTGATTTTTATGACAAGCAAGTCGCGAAACATTTAATGTAAGATTCTTTGCAGTTGTACCACTTTGGTTTATTTCTGTTCCGGTTCAATTATCATTTGGTGAAAAGTTAAGAAGTCACCAGAAGGGGCTCTAGTTTTGCATTTATTGTTGTTATTGTATTATGTAACGTGTAATCATTTCCTTAGCAATTGTCCTGCCAGTCCGTCCAACCACTGGGGGTGGGGGAGGAGGTTCTGTTGTAGAATTGGAACTGGCAAAAGTTTGATCTTCTCAAGGAATACATTTTCACATGATCATGGAAATCACATGATGATGGTGCTGGTAATAAGGACAACTGAATGGGTGCTCCTTAATAACGAGAAGATGAAGAATGGCTTTCCTGGGTTATGCAGCTTGTCTTTGCTAACCCGAGTGAGTCTTAGCTGCAAATGCTTGCAGATCTGACAGTTTGGACCAAGTATTCTAAATTTGCATTAGTAGTAAATTGCCTCACAAATAACCATTGTACATACTTCAGCAACTTTTTCTAATTGTGAAAAAGGTTATGATAAAATTAAATTGGATCGAGCTGATAAAATGAACTTGTACATACTTCAGCGACTTTTTCTATTTGTGAGGAAAGTTTTGATGAAATTATGTTGGGTCGAGCTGAGACAATTAAGTTCAAGTGTGCGTGTGTGTCGATCGGTTCTAAAACTGTTGTGAATTAATTTTGCATAAAATTGTTCGGTTGAGGTATGGATGAAATAACAAAAGGCTAGTTAATAGATTCACTACCATTAGTCAATGAATGGCCAAATCTCATACATGGCTGTGGATGTAAAGATACAAATGAAGATTGGACTCATTCAAATATCTTATGGGGGAAAATGTGTTGAAAATTGACAACCTACAGCTGAAATGTGAAGGGTGTTCCCTGGGCTCATAAGGAAAGCAAAGAGTAGGAGCACTGTATTGTCACCTGATGACTGCTAAGTTCAGAAAGTAGTGTCCTTAGTACTGGCAATTTCCCAGACAGGAGCACCTCGAGTACTGATTTTGCATCTGTCAATAGCACCACAAGTTGTATACCATGGCTGGTATTTAGTAATTTCTCTGTTGCTGTCTTGATTGCCTCAATTTCAGCATCGTAGTTATGGCAGTACTTTCCTGTTGGTACTCTAGCCGTGTCCCTAGTATTATTTGGGTATTCTATGTACACCCCCGCTCCTCCATTTTGAAGAGCATTTTGTGCTGACCCATCTGTGTAGACTCGGATCCAGAGGTCTTGTGGGTATTCGTCATCAAGGAAGCTGAGAGTGGCTGTTCTGCGCTGTACACTGTCCTGTTCTTCCTTGTCAAATATTCCTCTCATTTTTGTCTGGGTTTGTAATGATAGCATATGTTCCTCTTTCCATGGAGTTAGCTCTGGAATAGTTTTCAGTGGAATACCAGCTGTGGGCAGATTGGTGGTTTCTCTGCAGAGTCGTTTGGCCTGATGGAAAAAACTGCTTCTTTTCAACCGCCCCATAGCTACGTTGTTAAATCTGCTCTTCATAGGGTGGCCTGGCAAGCTGGAGAACTTTTCTGCTTGTATTAGTGTTTTTGTATCTCAGCGCTCTCTCAGTGCTTGTGTCCTCCCCATCTTCTCCATCTCCACTATAGGGGTTGATCTCATCCCTCTTATGGTGACTCTTAAGTGCTTGATTTCGCACCTTGTCCAGCTATTGTAGTATGGTTTTTTATGCTAACACCTTGCATTTGACCCGCATTCCAAGTGTGGTCATATGCTCTGTTGATAAACTTTGCTAAGTGTTTTCCCACTGGCTCCCCATGTGGTTCCACTTAGTTTTCTCAGGATGGCTATTTTCCTTCTGCTGCTTTGTTGATGTGCTTTTTCCATGTCAGCCTGTCATCAAATGTTACTCCAAAGTATGTTGGTTCTTTACCTTCTCTTAAGGGTGTTCCATTTATCTGGATGATTCCTGCCTTTTGTTTTGGAGAGAGGGTAAATAGAGTGCACTTGTCAGTGTTTATGCTGACACACCATTTTTTTGCCCATGCAACAAATGTATCTACAGCTCTTTGTAGTGATCTGATGGCCACTGATGCATGTTCATTTGTGCTCCATAAAACCTAGTCATCAGCGTACATTGACGCTTTAATTCCATGCGGTAGATTAGCAACAAAATCATTGATGAAGATTAGAAAAAGTGTGGGGGACAAGACTCCGCCCTGGGGAACACTGTGACGCAGGTAATACTTTCTTGCTCTTGAATCCGTCTGTCTGTACTCTGGCTTTTCTGTTATGCAAGTATGCTTTTGCCCATTTGTACATTCTTCCATTGAGTACAGTTTCTCAGTTTCTTTATCGGACCTTCTTTCCAGACTTTGTCAAATGCTTTCTTCAGATCTATCCATGAGGCAAGCACCAGTTTCTTCTCTTGGAATGCATCCTCAATTTCTTGAGAGGGGTGGATTGTCTGGTATTCCGTAGAATAGCACTGCCTAAAGCCAGCTTGCTGTGGCACAAGGATGTTTTCACTTTCAATGTACCACTGCAGTCTGTGATTGATGATGCGCTCCATTGTTTTGCAGAGACAGCTGGTGAGGCTAATTGGTCTGCAGCTGGAGGCATTGGAACTGTCTTTCCCTAATTTTAGGAGAGGTATCATGATTGCTTCTCTCCAGGCTTGTGGAACGCTGCCTAATGTCCAGCTGTTATTGAAGATCTGCAACAGCTTTGCTTTGACCTCTGTTCCTAGGTTCCTGTTAATTTCATTGGAGATACCGTCAGCTCCTGGTGACTTTCTAATTTTCAGTTTTGATATTGCTAGCTCCAGTTCGCTGATTGTGATAGGTGCCTCCAGAACCTCATGTACTATTTCATTCTGTCCTGTATGTTGCCATTTCTTTCGAATCTCTTGTTGTTTCTCCGGATTAATCTTGATATTGTCTTGTGCGAATGAGTCCACAAAATGGTCAGCTGCTTGCTTTCGTGTTACGATATTTCCGTCATTATGTAGTGCAATTTTTGAGTTTCTCCCTGTGCCCTCATCGTTAAGTTGTTTTATTAGTTTCCACAACTTCCTTGTGTCTCTTTCAAAGTTCAGTGACTCTGTTTTCTCCTGCCAGCTTTTCCATCTAGCCTGCAGCTTTGCCCTTTGAAATTTGGCTTTTGTGTGCTGGTATTTATTGTAGTGTACTTGGCTGGGTGTGGCCTCTGCTTGCTTTCTACACACTTCCACATCATTATGCAACTGTACCCATTCACTACTCCAGTGTGGTTTATATTGTTTACGAGCTCCTCTTGGCACTGTTTCTCATGCTGTCTGTAGTATGCATTTTCCAAACTCTTCAACTACTTTATGTATGTCTTTCTTTGTGTTCAGGTTTCTGACCAGTATTCTGGTGCAGTGCTTGTACATTGTCCAGTCTGCTTTCTTGTAGTTCCACCTTGAGAGGGTGCTGCTTTCACTTACAAGCTCATTTTCTACAGTTAGAAAGACTGGCCGATAGTCACTGCCACCAAGTTGTTTCCCAACAATTCGTATAATGTTCCACTCCAGGTCTGGTGAATGAAAAGCCAGGTCAGGTGTAGTTGTAGTGTGCCGTGATCTCGAGTAGAAGGCATGTGGGTCAGACAGCTTGTTAATCAAGATGAATCTATTCTCATCCTGCCAGTCTTTCAGTCTCTCTCCTCTCTGGTCCATGTGATCATAGCCCCAGCTCTGCGAGTGGCTATTAAAATCGCCATGCACAAACATTTTTTTCTCTTAATTGTACTGTGTTTAGTGCCTGTGGAAACTGAGGTGAGTTTCTTGCAAGCAACATATGCTTACTTTTTCTCGGTCCAAGATGTTTTCTAGTTCTTTTTTTTTTTGGTTGTTGTTGCTGACCCCCTCCGCATTCCAGTGCATTATTTTTAGTCTTTGATTGGTATGGCCAGACGCTCTATTCTCAGGTCCCCTGGCTCCACAGGACATCTGAGATTGACCTCCAGTAGTTGGGGTTGGACCCTTTCGAGACATAGGGCCCGGCACTGCGCCTACCTGGGGGTCCAAAGCAGGGCAAGCACCATAATGTTTTGCAGTAATTGACATATCTCATTGCATAATTGCGTGGTATCCTGATTTCTGTGATGCGCCTCCTGGCTGGTTTCCTCCGTCTTCAGCACCTTTCCTTTACTAGAGCAAACTGGTTTTACTCTAGTTTAGATGTGTAGGAACGCACAAAGGTGTCTGTGCTTGCATGTAGGTGCACACACATCTAGAGAATTATGGTTATTTTTCTGCACCAGAAGACCCCCCCCCTCCCTCCCTCCCCCCTTTTCTCCTGTTAGTTAAAAGAGGTCTGCCACATGAATGCCAGGAGTTGGACTTTTGCTGTAGAGATGGTGAAAGTATGAGCCATGGAGGAATTTATGCAAGGTTGAGCTGTCACCCCAACTCTGAGCTGCCGGCTACATAACAGCAACATTTGGAACCCATTGCTTTCGGAACTCATGCCATTGTATGGAAACCAATGCAAAGCTTCCAAACTGCTCACAGCTGTGTAATCGAACCCGATATGTGGGATTATGAATTGCATTTGTAACCCTTTCGCTACAGTGTGGTGTGTAGTCAGTATTGCTGATATCTGGACAGTCGAATGTAACATTGACCAACGACTCACTGGGATTTAACACTGGCTAATATGTAACTGATGGAATATAACATGAGTTAACACTTGATTTATTACATGTAGTGCTGGCATTTCAAAAGTAACACTAAGATCTTGACTGGTGTCATGTAGTTAACTTTAACTTGTGACAGCTGGAATGTTACATTGACTAACACTTGATTGGTGGAGTATAACACAGGTGTACATCTGGAATGTTACAATAGCTAATGTTTGATTGGTGAAATATAACACAGGCTAACACTTGTTTGGTAAAATATAACACTGGCTAACACTTGGTAGGTGAAGTATAACAAATCTAATATCTGATCGGTTGAATGTTACATTTGCTGGCACTTGATTGGTAAAGTATAACACAGGCTAACATATGACAGATGGAATGTTACAACAGCTAATACTTGATTGGTGAAGTATAACACAGGCTAACATATGACAGATGGAATGTTACAACAGCTAACACTTGATTGGTGAAGTGTAACACAGGCTAACATATGACAGATGGAATGTTACAACAGCTAATACTTGATTGGTGAAGTATAACATAGGCTAACATATGACAGATGGAATGTTACAACAGCTAATACTTGATTGGTGAAGTATAACACAGGCTAACATATAACAGATGGAATGTTACAACAGCTAACAATTGATTGGTGAAGTATAACACAGGCTAACATATGACAGATGGAATGTTACAACAGCTAATACTTGATTGATGAAGTATAACACAGGCTAACATATGACAGATGGAATGTTACAACAGCTAGCACTTGATTGGTGAAGTATAACACAGGCTAACATATGACAGATGGAATGTTACAACAGCTAGCACTTGATTGGTGAAGTATAACACAGGCTAACATATGACAGATGGAATGTTACAACAGCTAGCACTTGATTGGTGAAGTATAACACAGGCTAACATATGACAGATGGAATGTTACAACAGCTAGCACTTGATTGGTGAAGTATAACACAGGCTAACATATGACAGATGGAATGTTACAACAGCTAGCACTTGATTTTTGAAGTATAACACAGGCTAACATATGACAGATGGAATGTTACAACAGCTAGCACTTGATTGGTGAAGTATAACACAGGCTAACTTATGACAGATGGAATGTTACAACAGCTAATACTTGATTGGTGAAGTATAACACAGGCTAACATATGACAGATGGAATGTTACAACAGCTAATACTTGATTGGTGAAGTATAACACAGGCTAACATATGACAGATAGAATGTTACAACAGCTAGCACTTGATTGGTGAAGTATAACACAGGCTAACATGACAGATGGAATGTTAAACAACTAATACTTGATTGATGAAGTATAACACAGGCTAGCATATGACAGATGGAATGTTACAACAGCTAATACTTGATTGGTGAAGTATAACACAGGCTAACATATGACAGATGGAATATTACAACAGCTAATACTTGATTGGTGAAGTATAACACAGGCTAACATATAACAGATGGAATGTTACAACAGCTAACACTTGATTGGTGAAGTATAACACAGGCTAACATATCACAGATGGAATGTTACAACAGCTAACACTTGATTGGTGAAGTATAACACAGGCTAACATAACAGATGGAATGTTACAGCAGCTAATACTTGATTGGTGAAATATAACACAGGCTAACATATAACAGATGGAATGTTACAGCAGCTAATACTTGATTGGTGAAATATAACACAGGCTAACATATGACAGATGGAATGTTACAGCAGCTAATACTTGATTGGTGAAATATAACACAGGCTAACATATGACAGATGGAATGTTACAGCAGCTAACACTTGATTGGTGAAGTATAACACAGGATAACTTATGACAGATGGATTGTTTCAGCAGCTAACACTTGATTGGTGAAGTATAACACATCTAATATCTGACTGATGGAATATTACATTGGCTAACCCTTAAATGGAGGGGCTAATTCAGTATGGAGTGATCAGAAAGTCTTGAAGACACTCAGCACGTTGAAGAAAATGCGAGTGGTCGTGTGGTCAGGTTGCTACAGGTACCATCAGCATGGGATTTTGTTGACTACAATGGAAGGGAACACAGCATGTGGGTGAGTGTCCTGAATTGTTGGCTACAATGGAAGGGAACAGAGCATGTATGTGAATGTCTTAAGTTGTTGGCTACAGGAGAAGCGAACAGAGCATGTATGCTAATGTCCTGAGTGCAGTGATGTTGAAGTATAACACAAACACTTGATTGCTGAAGTGTAACACAAACACTTGATTGGTGAAGTGTAACACAAACATATACCTGGTAAAATTGTATATCGGCAACACTTTATTGTTGAAGTATGACACAGAATAACATCTACCTGGTCAAATGTTATATCGGCTAATATATGATTGGTGGAATACAACTGGTGGAATGTTACACTGTTTAATGGTTGATTGCCCATAGCTAGAGCAATCTAGCAATATTACACGTATAATGGTAAATGCAGTCGTGGGAAACAATTCTGGCTGTTGCATCGTGTCAGGGTGGTAGTTTGGTGTGAGACACAGACAGCAGTTTCATTGATGTATGAGGCTGTGTATTTAAGACTATGGTAATTACTATCATTGTAAATAGTGTGCACTGTAAACATTGTATTAAGTGATCTGATGCATTTACTTCAGTTGAAGTAAGATACATTTAGATACAGGTAGATGTGACAGAAGAAACAAACATCCATAGACGCAGGTAGATGTAACAGAAGTAACAAACATCCACACACAGGTAGATATAACAGAAGTAACAAACATCCACACACAGGTAGATGTAACAGAAGTAACAAACATCCACACACAGGTAGATGTAACAGAAGTAACAAACATCCACACACAGGTAGATGTAACAGAAGTAACAAACATCCACACACAGGTAGATATAACAGAAGTAACAAACATCCACACACAGGTAGATGTAACAGAAGTAACAAACATCCACACACAGGTAGATATAACAGAAGTAACAAACATCCACACACAGGTAGATGTAACAGAAGTAACAAACATCCACACACAGGTAGATATAACAGAAGTAACAAACATCCACACACAGGTAGATGTAACAGAAGTAACAAACATCCACACACAGGTAGATATAACAGAAGTAACAAACATCCACACACAGGTAGATATAACAGAAGTAACAAACATCCACACACAGGTAGATGTAACAGAAGTAACAAACATCCACACACAGCTAGATGTAACAGAAGTAACAAACATCTAAAGACAGCTAGATGTTACAGAAGTAACATACATCCAAACACTCATACATCTAGAATGTAACAGTAGTAACAAACATCTAGACACTCATACAAGTTACATAATGTGACAGTAGTAACACATATCCAAACACTCATACAAGTTACATAATTAACAGTAGTTAAACACATCCAAGCACTCATACACGTTACATAACAGTATTAACAAAAATCCAGACACTCATATAAGTTACATAATATTGCAGTAACAAACATCCAAACTCTAATGCAAGTTACATAATATAACAGTAGTAACAAACATCCAGACACTCATACAAGTTACACAATGTAACAGTAATAAAAACATCCAGAAACTCATACAGGTTACATCATGTTGCAGTAGTAACAAACATCCAGATACATATATTTAAGTAAACTTAACATTTTAAAACAAAATAGATACAATGCATGTAATTCAAATAATAAACACTCAACTACTGGTGCATTAGGTGTAATACAAGTAACACACATATACGCAAGTAACAGTTTTTATTTGTAGAGATATAAACATCAAATTCTGATGAATAGGGATCTCCTATACACAAAGAAAGAAGTAGCCCAACTCAGTATGGCATGCGAGAGACCAGGTGTTGTAATGAATAGTAACAACCGGGAGAATTGAGGGACAATGAAAGTTTCAAAGTTTAAAAACAGTTATCTCTTTGCATTGTTCTCCACACTTCCATTGTCCCAAACAGAAGAGGCTGACTTGAAGTAGTCATGTACTTATTGTATTTAGCATTGTTGTAGTTGTGCAGCACAAATATAGCAAACAGCAGCAAGTAAACAGAAAACTAACAATATCAACAACAACAAACAATCATAGGCTTGAGCATTGTGTGGCCAATGCTTGTGCTAGTGGCCATTATTTCTTCAGCCCTAGTCAAAAGCCAACCGGCATACACCAGTAATGGTAGTGAGTACCGTAACAATAAGCAGGGGAAGAAAGCACATACACCAGTAATGGTAGTGAGTACCGTAACAATAAGCAGGGGAAGAAAGCACATACACCAGTAATGGTAGTGAGTACCGTAACAATAAGCAGGGGAAGAAAGCACATACACCAGTAATGGTAGTGAGTACCGTAACAATAAGCAGGGCAAGAAAGCACATACACCAGTAATGGTAGTGAGTACCGTAACAATATGCAGGGGAAGAAAGCACATACACCAGTAATGGTAGTGAGTACCGTAACAATATGCAGGGGAAGAAAGCACATACACCAGTAATGGTAGTGAGTACCGTAACAATAAGCAGGGGAAGAAAGCACATACACCAGTAATGGTAGTGAGTACCGTAACAGTAAGCAGGGGAAGAAAGCACATACACCAGTAATGGTAGTGAGTACCGTAACAATATGCAGGGGAAGAAAGCACATACACCAGTAATGGTAGTGAGTACCGTAACAATATGCAGGGGAAGAAAGCACATACACCAGTAATGGTAGTGAGTACCGTAACAATATGCAGGGGAAGAAAGCACATACACCAGTAATGGTAGTGAGTACCGTAACAATAAGTAGGGGAAGAAAGCACATACACCAGTAATGGTAGTGAGTACCGTAACAATAAGTAGGGGAAGAAAGCACATACACCAGTAATGGTAGTGAGTACCGTAACAATATGCAGGGGAAGAAAGCACATACACCAGTAATGGTAGTGAGTACCGTAACAATATGCAGGGGAAGAAAGCACATACACCAGTAATGGTAGTGAGTACCGTAACAATAAGCAGGGGAAGAAAGCAATCAATGTATGAACTTAAAACTGTCAGGCTTCCTGAACAGATCATGAAGCTGTGATTTGGACACGGAGGTCTGGGTTTAGTCTCTAGTTCTCCTCCTTCATACACCTTCAGATATCTGAATGTATCCAAAGAAAGCTACTGTCAACTGGGAATCTGTAGTTTTCGTAGGATTTGTCCTCTGATGGAAGTTAATCAGCCACTCACATCTTTAGTTTATTAGACGTGCTATCTCAACCTGGTGTGCCCCATGCAGAGTCTGAATATTGTAACATGTTCTATTTGGTTGAGTTGATAGTATGATCATCTTTCTGGTAGCCTGTGTGTTCAGATTCTTGCATGGTTCTATAATTATACTTCTTATAAACCTCTTGACCTCATCATAGGTTATTTCTTTATCTCTGATACTTTTCCAAGCACTTGTAGCCTCACACATGGACACCTAAGATTTATGTGAAAAGAAAGAGGGCTGCTCACCGCCCTTGATAATGTCCAGTAATACTGTGAGATAGTGGGCACATTAGCGTAGTTGACAGGGAGGAGCTATGCTGATAATGTTATAAGTGAAGTTGGACAATGATTCGACGCCTACAATCGTCATCTCACTAAGTGAGAGAAAGGTTGGCCACCTATTCCTCAGTGCATTCAGACCTACACAATCTGGGGTCTCTCACATCATAGACCCACATAATCTGGGGTCTCTCTCACATCACAAACCTACACAATCTGGGGTCTCTCTCACATCACAGACCTACACAATCTGGGGTCTCTAACATCACAGACCTACACAACCTGGGGTCTCTCTCACATCACAGACCCATAGTGGGTTCCTGCTTCGTGACTTGTTTTTGTAATTAATATTGTGAGGTCCCGTCATGGGGAAGTCACACCCGCACAGTGCTATCTGCCAAGGGATTCTTGAACTTGTAAACTACAGTGGTTGATGCACGCTTCTGGTTGATTAGAAAATGTAAAGTCACGAGGGTGAATTTGTTCAGAACAAACAATAACTAGCAGCACGGTCAGATCCTGTCACGTCACATGCTCAGAGCACTATCTGCCAGGGGATTTGTTACCTTTATCTTTTAAACCACTGTAGCTGACCCACACTTTTGGTAGATTAGAAAATGTCAAGTGGGTGAATTGTGTGAATTTGTTGAGATAAGTTGTACAGATTTTGTAAATATTGAAATGTTAAATGGAAGGACATGGTCAACTGTGCCTAGTTAATGCAGCACTGCAATTAAATGTGTAGATATGATAACAGTTTCAGTTTATGGTGGACAAGTTTCATGATATTGTTGAACTGGACAATCAGTTTTACAGTCAAAATCAGTTGGGGATACCCTGATAACAACCAGAACTGAAATAAAAACAGAATGATCTAAGCAAAACCGTGTTTGTTCCAGGTAAATGACAATAGTTGTTGCCTACATTTGCAGGTGGGATGACTTGGTTCACGTCCACACCAAGTTAGTGTTGTTTCATACAAGTTGTTGTCATTGTGATGATTTGTTTTGTTTTTGTTAATGACCCATTGGCATTCGGTCTTTACTAGTATTTTCCTGTGTTCATGATTATGTGTTTGCTCCCATATAACATGCTCTGTTGGTCTTACTTTGGAGAAAGACTCCATGTCCTGATATCAACAAATGCTGGACATAGCAAGGACCCCTTTTCACACGCGAGTTGTGTTGGGTATTTCCTGCTGACCCCATGCCTTTACACCCATTGGCACTCAGTGTGGTCAATACCACACCAGCCGCCTTTACTGCCCAAGATATTTCGTGTTAACCAATTTCAGGCCTAGTCGACCTCGAAGTCCAGTTCACTGGAAACAGTTCTGATTTCAACACCTGACCCCAGGCCAGTATGCTAGCTAATGCATTATCACGGCTCTTGGTCATACACAGAGGCTGTGGCCAGTTAGGTTCATATGGGTGGGTGTGGGTGCATCCAGTGCTCTCAAATGTGTTGTTGTTGGACTTTGTTCAATGCATGTTTATAGCTATCCATGTAGGATTTTAAAATCTTGTGTTAATTAATGAGCTCATATAAGTGGTGAAACAGAGCATATTTAAAATTATAAATTGAAATCCAAAAGGTGAGACCTTATAGAAACACAGTACCAGGTATATCAGTGTGCAGGTCATCATATAAAATATGACCATGCACAGGTCGCAGTACACACGGTGGCAGATCTACACTGTCACAAATAGGTCCAATTGTGTAAACACTAGGTTGCTGAGTTCTGAGATGTGCAAACCACCATCTCACCTCACCTGATTTCCCACCCACAGTTGCGTCGCACCCAGAGTCACAAGCTGTCAGTTGAAATCCCTCAGTAAGGGATTGAACTGGCACCACTGTTTTTGCATCAGACAAAGGAAATGGAAACAGGACATTGATTCTGTGGTTGTGTTTCTATACTTTATAAACTATCAGCAGATTACAATGATGCTTTGTGTCATTTGAGTATTTGTGCTTGGAGTCTCTCCTACAGCAGGCTGTAACTGATGGCATCCATCAGTCAATGAATAACTCAGTATTTCTGTGTTAACTGCAATATTTGCTCTCCATGTGGTTTTATAGATGGATGATGAGAACACAGTGGACAGGTAGGTTTCACTCATTAGAACATGACACACATTCTTTGGGTATGTCTTAAGGAGAAAGCTGGATGGGAGGGAAGACCAACAGAGTTGATGGTGGACAGTAAGACATCATGCATGGAGTAATGTTACTATCAGACATGATTGACAGCACAAGAGAGACAAGGCTGTGGTCACAGACATGATTACCAGTGCCTCATGGCACAGACTATAAATAGATGTTCTCTCCATGAAAGGTGATGGTCAAGTGGCCTGTTCTATGCCATCATGACAAATGAGAGTTGTAATTCCGTGTTGTGACCAAACAATCACTATATAGAGAAGAGGGCAGCACGGCCGAATGGATAAGAGCACTAGTTCTTAAACATCCAGTGTGCTGATACTGAGGTAGCAGGTTGAACCCCTACACTCATCTGTTGGATTAAAATGTTGACTTCTCGTCCTTGACTTGGGGACGTAAATTACAAGTACTTCTGATGTCAGAGTGGGTTTGCCTAATGGCAAGGGACACTGGTAATAGGGAAAGCTAATCCACACACAAAACATCAGTCCAGTGCACTAGAATGAGTAGCACATGTTTGGATACATTGCATCCGAGAACATTTTCAGATGCCAGTTTGAAGAGATTGGGTTGGTAAGAGAGCTAAGTGATCAAGCAAAGAATCCACTTTGAGAGGAGTTTGAATTCAGGCCAATAAGTTAGTAGGTGAGTGCTCTTGCCACTACACCTCCAATTTTCTCATCATGAGATACCATTTCCTACTGCTGTTAATTTATTTCAATGTTTTGAGTAGTTTCTGTACAGTGTTTAGCACTTTCTGTCTGTAGAATACACCTGACCTTTAGTGTGTGTCACATGCCTAGTAAATGCTTATTTCTGTTGTGTCAATGTGCTTGTCTTAATTCTGGTGTATTTAAAGTCATGCCTGCCAGTGTTTCTAATCAGCCAGGGATTTGTACTCTGCTATAATGTTTCTTTTGGGGTGTTGATAGAATGAATGTGTTATTCCTATGGATTTGTCAATAGTATTTGAGGAGAGCATGATGAAAACTCAGCAGTCTGTTTCCAAAAAGATTTGTCTGAGCTCGCAACCTCAAAAACAGAGGAGTTTGTTCATGAATGTATGTCTCTATAAATGTAATGGAAGACTGCGTTGTAAGCCTGTGTTCATGAATGTCAACTGTCATTTACTGCCAAAAAAGTACCTTGCTGTGTATGAGCCTGAGGAATTAAGGCCGCCTGGCTAGTGCAGTCGCCGCTAACTGTGCAGGTTAGGATTTTCTTTTTGTTCCCGACAGAAAAAAATCCCACACCTTACCGAGGGATCGAACCCGTATGTATCTATAAATGTGTTAATGTAATGGAAGACTGTGTTGTAAGCTCATGTTCATGAATGTGTGTATAAATGTAATGGAAGACTGCGTTGTAAGCCCGTGTTCATGAATGTGTGTATCTATAAATGTAATAGAAGACTGCTTTGTAAGCCTGACACATGTGGTTTGTGACCTGAAAATGACTGGCATCTATGAGAGTGAGGCTGGTGTAGAGCGTTTCTTCCTGACTGTGTACTGAAGTACCATCTTCACTGGGATTGTGTTGCTGAGTTCTCCTGCCCCTCTCCAAGCTCAGAAGCCAGCAGGGTGTGCCAGACTGGTACTGGAACTTCACATCTGTGGGGAGGCATGGGCAGCACACACAGACTGGCTGGGATCAGGCCTAGGTTGGTCATACTTCCTCCATGGGTGTGAAACAGTTCGTTGTCAACAGACTCCAATGCCCAGAAGGGACAGAGAATCTGTCCAAAGATACATGCTAAGAGGCTGGAGGATTCTTATATGACAGGCATTTTAAATCCTTAATTTGAGATAATTGAAGGAAATATGATTTCATTCATGAGTGGTTGTGATTTCTGTTGTTGAGGTTTTCTTGTATGTGTAAACCAAATTTTGTCATGTCCTTTAATTGCTGTCAGATATTAGTGGAATTGTGTCTGATGTGACATCTTGCCGTCGTCATTGTCATGGAGGTGGCTGGGCAGTATTGATTCAGTCTCCTTTCATTAAGCTGCCATGGTAGCGCAATCTGCCTCCCAGGTGAGCATGTGTTTGAATTCCCCTTGAGGCAGGAATTTGTCATAAATGGAATTTCAGGTCGTCCCAGCTGAAAATGGGTACCAGAAACTGGAAAGTAACGCCTGCAAGCGTCACCTATTGAGTGCCGATTGGTCTATACAAATATATAGCACCATCTACCCAATACACCTCGAGGGTGGACAATGGGTCCTTTATAGTTTGTACTCCCATACTTATAATTCTCTTCATGCATTTGTCACCATTCATATCTTGTGTGAATGTGTCTGTAGAGTCCTTCATTATTTCAGATTGTAATGAATATGTTTGAATCTCTCATGTTACATTGTGAATGAGAAGTCGTGTTTATGTTTAATGGCATCTAAATTAATAATTGTAACATACATGCACGCGAATGTAAATAAGAATGTCCACATATGTTCCTATCAACTGTGTATGTGTAACAATAGTTTTCTACTTACATTTCCATGTAAAATCTGTTCCTTGTACCAGAACATAACTGGGAGAAAATCCTAACAGGGGTTGCTCCTATTAAAGACATTATATTCTTTGGAGTTTATTTTGTCTGTGTCTGTATTGAAAACCAAGTTTATTTCATCAGGTTATTTATTAATTTAAAATTTTAAAAAAAAATTGGGGGGGGGGGGGGGGGGGGGTTTGTTAATTCTCAGTAACTTATTTTGGATGGATTTCTGAAGGTTGTTGCAAATTTAGTAGCACTTTCAGGTCTCTTGGCATTAGGGCATTCATGATACATAGAATATGAATAGTTTTATACAATATTTCACATCCCATGACTACTGCTATAATGTAATTGTCATTAAGCATCTCAATAAACAGTTGAAACTTTATTTTGCAAGGACCTAAGTGTTTTCTAGCAATTTCTGTGTGTGGGGGTGGGTGCTGAGGCTAAGTTTCCTGTGAGCGGCTTACATCATAGGGCAGATACTGCTACTGGCTGTGTGATTTAATCAATCTTCAATAGATCCTGGATTATGAGATGGGTAACCAGTTGCTTTCCTCTCTATTTTTCCTGCTGAGAAAAATCTCTGATAACCAATCGACTATAGCAGGGGTCAGCAATCTTTTTGTAGTGTTGTGCCAAAATAATGTTGCAAATTTATTCATTGTGTCAACCTAAGTCCTTCCAAAGTCACTAATTGTGCCACCTACGTCCTTCCAAAGTCACTCATTGTGTCAGCCTAAGTCCTTCCAAAGTCACTAATTGTGCCACCTACGTCCTTCCAAAGTCACTCATTGTGTCAGCCTAAGTCCTTCCAAAGTCATTCATTGTGTCAACCTAAGTCCTTCCAAAGTCACTAATTGTGTCAGCCTAAGTCCTTCCAAAGTCATTCATTGTGTCAGCCTAAGTCCTTCCAAAGTCACTAATTTTGTCAGCCTAAGTCCTTCCAAAGTCATTCATTGTGTCAACCTAAGTCCTTCCAAAGTCACTAATTGTGTCAGCCTAAGTCCTTCCAAAGTCATTCATTGTGTCAGCCTAAGTCCTTCCAAAGTCACTAATTGTGTCAGCCTAAGTCCTTCCAAAGTCATTCATTGTGTCAACCTAAGTCCTTCCAAAGTCACTAATTGTGCCACCTACGTCCTTCCAAAGTCACTAATTGTGTCAGCCTAAGTCCTTCCAAAGTCATTCATTGTGTCAACCTAAGTCCTTCCAAAGTCATTCATTGAAATAGGACAGAAACAGAACTTTGTCAGTTTCTGGCATTTTAGCTCTACACACCTCAGTTTGCATCAAATTATAGATTCTTACCTACAATATATTTTGTGTTCTTTGCTTGATTTGAACTCGAGTGTAGTCCATACACGTACTACTACTTCTAGTGCATGTGTGAATTAGCTTTTCCTTCTACCAGTGTCCCTCGCCATCAGGCAAGCCCACTTTGACTTCTGAGGTACTTGTAATTTATGTCCCCGAGTGAAGGACAAGAAGTCAACATTTTAGTCCAACTGACCGATGTAGGGGGTTGAACTTGGCATCAGCACAATGGATGTTTAAGAGCAACTGAAGTTTAAGAGTGAGTCCATTTCATCATTTGGCCATGCTGATCCCCCCTTCAATATCTAACAACTTGAGTTGTGAAAGTAGGAGCAGCTTTTAAAGAATTATGTGCCACAGTGTCATTAACAATTCAGGTTTTTATGAGATCATATATTGTATTTCATGCCATTGAAAATTGTTCCTTGTGTCAAGTGGAGGGACGCATGTTCTGTGCTGCCTACACCTGGACTAAAGGAATGAATTGTCAGGGAAACATTTCCAGTTGTTTGAAGGAAAACAGTGCGTAAGACAATATTACCTACACCTAAACTATAGGAATGAATTGTCAGGGAAACATTTCCAGTTGTTTGAAGGAAAACAGTGCGTAAGACAATATTACCTACACCTAAACTATAGGAATGAATTGTCAGGGAAACATTTCCAGTTGTTTGAAGGAAAACAGTGCGTAAGACAATATTACCTACACCTAAACTATAGGAATGAATTGTCAGGGAAACATTTCCAGTTGTTTGAAGGAAAACAGTGCGTAAGACAATATTACCTACACCTAAACTATAGGAATGAATTGTCAGGGAAACATTTCCAGTTGTTTGAAGGAAAACAGTGCGTAAGACAATATTACCTACACCTAAACTATAGGAATGAATTGTCAGGGAAACATTTCCAGTTGTTTGAAGGAAAACAGTGCGTAAGACAATATTACCTACACCTAAACTATAGGAATGAATTGTCAGGGAAACATTTCCAGTTGTTTGAAGGAAAACAGTGCGTAAGACAATATTACCTACACCTAAACTATAGGAATGAATTGTCAGGGAAACATTTCCAGTTGTTTGAAGGAAAACAGTGCGTAAGACAATATTACCTACACCTAAACTATAGGAATGAATTGTCAGGGAAACATTTCCAGTTGTTTGAAGGAAAACAGTGCGTAAGACAATATTACCTACACCTAAACTATAGGAATGAATTGTCAGGGAAACATTTCCAGTTGTTTGAAGGAAAACAGTGCGTAAGACAATATTACCTACACCTAAACTATAGGAATGAATTGTCAGGGAAACATTTCCAGTTGTTTGAAGGAAAACAGTGCGTAAGACAATATTACCTACACCTAAACTATAGGAATGAATTGTCAGGGAAACATTTCCAGTTGTTTGAAGGAAAACAGTGCGTAAGACAATATTACCTACACCTAAACTATAGGAATGAATTGTCAGGGAAACATTTCCAGTTGTTTGAAGGAAAACAGTGCGTAAGACAATATTACCTACACCTAAACTATAGGAATGAATTGTCAGGGAAACATTTCCAGTTGTTTGAAGGAAAACAGTGCGTAAGACAATATTACCTACACCTAAACTATAGGAATGAATTGTCAGGGAAACATTTCCAGTTGTTTGAAGGAAAACAGTGCGTAAGACAATATTACCTACACCTAAACTATAGGAATGAATTGCCAGGGAAACATTTCCAGTTGTTTGAAGGAAAACAGTGCGTAAGACAATATTACCTACACCTAAACTATAGGAATGAATTGTCAGGGAAACATTTCCAGTTGTTTGAAGGAAAACAGTGCGTAAGACAATATTACCTACACCTAAACTATAGGAATGAATTGCCAGGGAAACATTTCCAGTTGTTTGAAGGAAAACAGTGCGTAAGACAATATTACCTACACCTAAACTATAGGAATGAATTGTCAGGGAAACATTTCCAGTTGTTTGAAGGAAAACAGTGCGTAAGACAATATTACCTACACCTAAACTATAGGAATGAATTGTCAGGGAAACATTTCCAGTTGTTTGAAGGAAAACAGTGCGTAAGACAATATTACCTACACCTAAACTATAGGAATGAATTGTCAGGGAAACATTTCCAGTTGTTTGAAGGAAAACAGTGCGTAAGACAATATTACCTACACCTAAACTATAGGAATGAATTGTCAGGGAAACATTTCCAGTTGTTTGAAGGAAAACAGTGCGTAAGACAATATTACCTACACCTAAACTATAGGAATGAATTGTCAGGGAAACATTTCCAGTTGTTTGAAGGAAAACAGTGCGTAAGACAATATTACCTACACCTAAACTATAGGAATGAATTGTCAGGGAAACATTTCCAGTTGTTTGAAGGAAAACAGTGCGTAAGACAATATTACCTACACCTAAACTATAGGAATGAATTGTCAGGGAAACATTTCCAGTTGTTTGAAGGAAAACAGTGCGTAAGACAATATTACCTACACCTAAACTATAGGAATGAATTGTCAGGGAAACATTTCCAGTTGTTTGAAGGAAAACAGTGCGTAAGACAATATTACCTACACCTAAACTATAGGAATGAATTGTCAGGGAAACATTTCCAGTTGTTTGAAGGAAAACAGTGCGTAAGACAATATTACCTACACCTAAACTATAGGAATGAATTGTCAGGGAAACATTTCCAGTTGTTTGAAGGAAAACAGTGCGTAAGACAATATTACCTACACCTAAACTATAGGAATGAATTGTCAGGGAAACATTTCCAGTTGTTTGAAGGAAAACAGTGCGTAAGACAATATTACCTACACCTAAACTATAGGAATGAATTGTCAGGGAAACATTTCCAGTTGTTTGAAGGAAAACAGTGCGTAAGACAATATTACCTACACCTAAACTATAGGAATGAATTGTCAGGGAAACATTTCCAGTTGTTTGAAGGAAAACAGTGCGTAAGACAATATTACCTACACCTAAACTATAGGAATGAATTGTCAGGGAAACATTTCCAGTTGTTTGAAGGAAAACAGTGCGTAAGACAATATTACCTACACCTAAACTATAGGAATGAATTGTCAGGGAAACATTTCCAGTTGTTTGAAGGAAAACAGTGCGTAAGACAATATTACCTACACCTAAACTATAGGAATGAATTGTCAGGGAAACATTTCCAGTTGTTTGAAGGAAAACAGTGCGTAAGACAATATTACCTACACCTAAACTATAGGAATGAATTGTCAGGGAAACATTTCCAGTTGTTTGAAGGAAAACAGTGCGTAAGACAATATTACCTACACCTAAACTATAGGAATGAATTGTCAGGGAAACATTTCCAGTTGTTTGAAGGAAAACAGTGCGTAAGACAATATTACCTACACCTAAACTATAGGAATGAATTGTCAGGGAAACATTTCCAGTTGTTTGAAGGAAAACAGTGCGTAAGACAATATTACCTACACCTAAACTATAGGAATGAATTGTCAGGGAAACATTTCCAGTTGTTTGAAGGAAAACAGTGCGTAAGACAATATTACCTACACCTAAACTATAGGAATGAATTGTCAGGGAAACATTTCCAGTTGTTTGAAGGAAAACAGTGCGTAAGACAATATTACCTACACCTAAACTATAGGAATGAATTGTCAGGGAAACATTTCCAGTTGTTTGAAGGAAAACAGTGCGTAAGACAATATTACCTACACCTAAACTATAGGAATGAATTGTCAGGGAAACATTTCCAGTTGTTTGAAGGAAAACAGTGCGTAAGACAATATTACCTACACCTAAACTATAGGAATGAATTGTCAGGGAAACATTTCCAGTTGTTTGAAGGAAAACAGTGCGTAAGACAATATTACCTACACCTAAACTATAGGAATGAATTGTCAGGGAAACATTTCCAGTTGTTTGAAGGAAAACAGTGCGTAAGACAATATTACCTACACCTAAACTATAGGAATGAATTGTCAGGGAAACATTTCCAGTTGTTTGAAGGAAAACAGTGCGTAAGACAATATTACCTACACCTAAACTATAGGAATGAATTGTCAGGGAAACATTTCCAGTTGTTTGAAGGAAAACAGTGCGTAAGACAATATTACCTACACCTAAACTATAGGAATGAATTGTCAGGGAAACATTTCCAGTTGTTTGAAGGAAAACAGTGCGTAAGACAATATTACCTACACCTAAACTATAGGAATGAATTGTCAGGGAAACATTTCCAGTTGTTTGAAGGAAAACAGTGCGTAAGACAATATTACCTACACCTAAACTATAGGAATGAATTGTCAGGGAAACATTTCCAGTTGTTTGAAGGAAAACAGTGCGTAAGACAATATTACCTACACCTAAACTATAGGAATGAATTGTCAGGGAAACATTTCCAGTTGTTTGAAGGAAAACAGTGCGTAAGACAATATTACCTACACCTAAACTATAGGAATGAATTGTCAGGGAAACATTTCCAGTTTTTTGAAGGAAAACAGTGCGTAAGACAATATTACCTACACCTAAACTATAGGAATGAATTGTCAGGGAAACATTTCCAGTTGTTTGAAGGAAAACAGTGCGTAAGACAATGTTGCCTACACCTAAACTATAGGAATGAATTTTCAGGTAAACACTGTCAGTTGTTTGAATAAAAATAGTGTGTAAAACAGATTTTTATACCTGGTATTTTTTTTTTTAAAATTTGCGTATCCTTTACAGGACATCGCTGTCAACAGCAGCATCTTTCAGCTGTCTGTTGATTTCTTGGCAAGATTATGCTTAGTAGTTTGCCATTGCTTTCTGAGCGGCCGGCTCAGTTATCCCGCAAGTCACCAGCAGGGGTAGAACCGCTTCCAGCTCTCACCCGCTACGAGACTGCGTGATAAACAGATTTACGGAGAAAGTGGTGTAACCCCTCGGCCAGAGAGACCGGCATACCTGGTATTATGTGTTCTAAATTACAAATACCTTAGAAGTCGGAGTGGGTTCGCCTTATGGCTAGACCACACAAAAATCTGTCCAGTGTGGATTATCTCTAGTTATAGAAAATATATATATATATACGATAAAAGTAGTGGTATCGTTTCTTTACTTATTCAGTCTCTCGGTAGAGATTTGTTTGCAGCAGACGAGCATAATCTCCGGCGGGCCTATTCTCGCTGGTCGCGAGATCCGCACAGTGGAAGTATGGGAGATTTGCTTGCAAATAGACAGGCAATATCTCCTGCGGTAGCTATGGCGGGCCTATTCCCGCTGGTCGCGGGGACCGCTATAAGTCAGGTGGGGAGTCTGACTATAGTGCACGCTTTACACAGGTCCGGACACTTGTGATTGACAGATGTGCGCGCCCTCATGGTCCGGGCTCGTACAAGGCCCTCACCTGTGGGACATGGCTGAACGCCTCTAAGCCGGGTCCCTTGGGTGTCAGGGTCTGGCCATAACTCGCCACCGGCTCGTGGTGGTGAGGTCTCGGTGGATTGACGCTGAGTGCCAGCGTCTGCAGCCTACCTTGTGCCAGACGTATTGGTTACCCATTCCTCTGGAATACACAAGACTAGGCCGAGGGAGGGGTCATGTCGTTTGGGCATCACATGATCTCTGAAGCTCTGCCCAGACATTGTGATGGAATATTGGCCACATTCCACTCACATACTTTGGTCTGTCAAGACTGCAAGGTGTCTACTACATATATATATATATATATATATATATATATATATATATATATATATATATATATATATATATATATATATATATATATATATTACTGAAACAGTAATTTTCCACTATGAAATTCAAATGTTGGTATTTAATTAAAAATCCAGAGTTAATTCAGATCAACTGGTCGTCCAGATCTTGCAGAATTTGTTGCTGCTTCGGCCAAAAGCATCACAGATAAAACGTCGGATTTGGTCACTCTTAACTGGCAACCTGGTGATAACACGTTAAATATAATGAGATTGGTAACATTTCAATTCTAACATCACCCCTACCCCGTCCAACCTCAAGGAGAAGTTATATTAGGGACCATCCCTGGCTCATATTGATAGTCCTGTGATTGAGTCAGCCGCAATAGCAGCTGCCCATGGTTTTACCCTCACAGGCTTATTAATCCGAAGATGATTGTTGTCCATATAGGGTAATGGAATCATTTGACTGTTATAGCATAAAATATCATGAAGTTTGTCAAATGTGACTGGTTATAACATTAACTAAGTGAGGTTTGTAACATTTGACTGGTTATAACATTAACTATAGTGAGGTTTGTAACGTTTGACTGGTTATAACATTAACTATAGTGAGGTTTGTAACGTTTGACTGGTTATAACATTAATTGTAGTGAGGTTTTTACCTTTTGACTGATTATAACATTAACTATAGTGAGGTTTTTAACACTTTACTGGTTATAACATTAACTATAATGAGTTTTGTAACATTTGTCTGGTTATAACATTAATTATAGTGAGATTTTGTAACATTTTACTGGTTATAACATTAACTATAGTGAGTTTTGTAACATTTGACTGGTTATAACATTAACTATAGTGAGCTTTGTAACATTTTACTGGTTATAACATTAACTATAGTGAGGTTTTGTAACATTTGACTGGTTATAACATTAACTATAGTGAGGTTTTGTAACATTTGACTAGTTATAACATTAACTATAGTGAGTTTTGTAACATTTGACTGGTTATAACATTAACTATAGTGAGGTTGGTAACATTTGGCTGGTTATAACATTAACTATAATGAAGTTGGTAACATTCAACTGGCTATAACAACAGCTATAATGAGGCTGGTAACATTCGACTGGTTATAACATTAACTATAGTGAGGTTGGTAACATTCGACTGGCTACAAATATTAAATGAATGAGGTTGGTAAATTGTGATTTTTCATCATCATCCAGGGGCTTGTCATTTGCTTGTCCCCATAAGTGGGACCCCATAACAGTCTTTCAAAATGTCTTCTTCTGTGTTGTCATGTGTAAAATATGTATTACACCTTGAATGCATCCACTGCGTGGTTTTCCTTCTCTCTACTTTCCAGGTACACACCCTCCATAGTTGTCTTTTCCAGACACTCATGTCTCTTTACATGCCCAAAATATGTCATTTCCCTCAATGTTTTTTTTTTTTGTTTTTAAGAAAGAAAAAAAAAAAAGAATCCTCTTCAAAGACAGGAAATACCTTCAAGAAGTGCTCTAACTCAAGGTGAGAAAGTAACTCCAGTAATGATATTCAAGAAGTGGCTTGACCTCAAAGAGAGAAAGTACCTTCAATAACATCATTCAAGAAGTGCTCTAATCCAAGGACAGAAAGTATCTTCAGTAATGACGATCAAGAAGTGCTTTAATTCCAGGAGGAATAATGTTCAAGTATAGCTCTAGTCTGAGGAGAGAAGTACCTTCAGTAATTATGTTCAAGAAGTGCTTTAATTCAAAGATAGAAACCCTTTAAGTAATAACGTTCAAGAAGTGCTGTAATTCACGGAAAGAAAGCCCCTTCAGTAATAACGTTCAAAAAGGCTCTAATCCTAGAAGAGAAAGAACCTTCAGTAATAATGTTCAATAAGTGCTCTAATCCTAGGAAAGTACCTTCAGTAATAACGTTCAATAAGTGCTCTAATTCAAGGAAGGAAAATACCTTCAGTAACTACGTTCAAGAAGTGGCCTACCTCAAAAAAGAAAGTACCTCCAGTAATAACGTTCAACAAGTCCTCTAACTCAAGGAGAGAAAGTACCTCCAGTAATGACTTTCAGGTTGGCTCACCCCCAAGGAGAGAAAGTACTTTCAATAATGATATTCAAGAAAGTGACCAAGCTCAAAGAGAGAAAATACCTCCAGTAATGACCTTCTTCTTCTTCTTCTTCTTCTTCTTCTTCTTCTTCTTCTTCTTCTTCTTCGTTCATCCGGAGTTTTTTTTTTTCCGGATGTGATTGCGTTGTGCCTGTTTACAGCAGAGCTGCGTTTTTGCGCCGTTAGGCCGACACATCCGACTTATGCGGGCATTTGTTGACCGGGTTAACCTTCCCGGGGGTAATGACGTTCAAATCGTGCTCTTTAATTCAAAGAGAGAACGTACCTTCAGTAGTGACATTCAAGAATTGGCCAACCACAAGAATAGAAAATAACTACAGTAATGGCGTTCAAAAAGTGCTCGCACTTATGGAGAGAAATTACCTTCAATAATGACGTTTAAGAAGTGTTCGCCCTCATGGAGAGAAAGTACCTTCCGTAATGATGTTCAATTCGGGGGGGGGGGGGATCTTTCGGCAATGACGCTTAAGAAGTGCTCTAATTCAAGCAGAGAAAGTACCTCCAATAATGACGCTCAAGAAGTGGCGTACCTCAAAGAGAAAAGGTACCTTCAGTAACGACGTTCAAGCAGTGGCCCATCCCAAAGAGAGAAAGCACCTTCAATAATGACGTCCAAGAAGTGGCCCACTTCAAAAAGAGCAAGTACCTTCGGTATGATTTTCACCAAGTGTTTCGCCTCATAATAAGAATCATTCAGAAATGGCGTCCAAGAAATGTTCAATTTCGAACTTTCGGCAGTGTTGCCAAAGAAGTATTACTCAATATAGAAAAAAATGCAGAATAAAACAAATGAAAGAAATAAATGTAAATACCTTCAGCAGTGATGTTCAAGAAGTGGCTCAGCTCAAAGAGAGAAAGTGTCTTCGGCAACGTCGCTCAAGGAATGCTCTGTCTCATATTTAAAAAGTTATTTGCATATCATTTACAGGACGTTGCAGTCAACACCAGCAATTTTTACTGGTGTTATCTCTAGGCAAGTTTACATTTAGTAGTTTTCCATAGCTTTCTGAACGACTGGCACCCATCCAATTTTGAAAAACATCAACGCAAGGCGGTCTGTTGCCTAATCGTCCGCAGCTGAGCTATCATAATAAGAGAAACAAAAAGAAAGAAAAGACATTAGCTTCATGTGTGTCGCCATGAAATCTTGGGAAGATAATGTGGTTTCCCCTTGACTTCTACATTCACATGGTGGTCTTTTAACTCGGAATTATATAATGGAGAAAGGGAAGAATTAACAGAAGAAAGTAACTTAGAAGGCCCACCTACTGTAAAAGAAGAAGTCGCTGACGCTATGAAACATATGAAGAAAGGAAAAACAGCTGGGCCAGATGAAATCACAGTGTTGTGTGTGTTGTTTGTCCATCAAGAATGATGATGACCATTCATTTCATCCAGTGGGGTTGAAAGTATGTAGCCGTGAGTTCTAAGACGGCTGGTAAGGCCTATTTTGGCTCGAAATGTTCTTTGACAATGTGGACAAAGGATGCTTGACGTTTCTGGAGGAGGATTTCCTGCAGTGGTTGAAATCACAGTAGAAGAATTAGAAGTATTGGGAGAATTTGGGGTAGATATATTAACCAAAAATGCTGAATAATATTTACAACAATGGATATTTACCGAGCGATATGCTGAAATCTGTATTTATAGCAATACCAAAGAGACCAGGAGCAAGATTTTCGTACAATTAACCTCATAAACCATGTTACTAAGCTTCTACTCAGAATTATAATGAGAAGAACAAGAAAGAAAATAATAATGGAAATTAGTGAATAACAGTATGGTTTTATGGAAGGAAAGGGTACAAACAATGCAATATATATATATTACGAACACTAATAGGAAGGTCAATAGAGAAACAGAGAGACATATATTTATGCTTGAGTATAGTGTTTCCATATTGACGTGGATAGGCCTTAGGTTCATACCAGAATGCGATCGGCGTTGCCAGTAGTGGGTTGTGCTCAATATTTAAATTTCAAATCCCGAAACAACCACATAATCAATATATTTATGCTTCATAGATTATACTAAGGCATTTGATAAAGTAAAACATGATGAGCTGATTAAAATGTTGGAAGATATCAACATTGATGGGAAAGATTTAAGAATAATAAAGAATATATACTAGAACCAATTAGCAGCAATTAAAATGGGAAATAAAGAGGGTAGTTACGAACAGATAAAGCTAGGAGTACGACAGGGGTGTGTCTTGTCACCCAATCTCTTCTCCCTATATAGCGAAGTAATAATGAGAGAGATCAAAGAGAAGCCAGGAATACTAATCGGAGGATATAATATAAACAATATACGCTATGCAGATGACACAGTATTGGTGGCGGATAATGCAAAAGACCTACAACAATTGTTGGACATTGTAGTAACAGAGAGTGCACAGAAAGGACTCTCCTTGAATATCAAGAAAACAGTAATAATGGTGATATCAAAGAAAATGGGGACACCAAAATGTGACATTGAAATAGAAGGGGAAATTCTCAACTAAGTGAATAATTTTAAATACCTATGGGCACTTATAACATCAGATGGAAGATTTACAACAGAGATTAAGAGCAAAATAGGGCAGGCAAAATCCGCATTTCAGAAAATGAAGAGTATCTTATGCAATAGGCCTAAGTCGCTATCAATGAATGTAAGAAAGAGAGTGCTAAAATGCTATATAGAATCAGATTTGCTGTATGGCAGCGAATCTTGGAATGTAAATGAACAAATTAAGAACTTAGAAGCAACGGAGATGTGGTTTTTAAGACGAATGTTGCGAATTCCTTGGACTGCCAGAGTAACTAACAATGATTCCCTGAAAGAGGCTAATGAAACTGAACACTATATACAACAATAAGAAAGAGACAAACAGCTTTCTTTGGTCATGTGATGAGAAAAGAGGCATTGGAGAACAACTGGCAAGATCGAGGGGAAGAGAGGCAGAAGCAGACCAAGAGAAATGATGCTAGACGGATTGAGATGGTGGCATGGAGGAATATCATCAGCAGAGTTGATCCAGAACACCAAAGACCGAGATCTGTGGAGAGCCATGAACGCCCACACCAGCCGGCAGGGCACTTGATGATGATTGATGATTATTCCATCTTTATTTTGTTAATTTTCAGTAAAAAAATTAAAGCAAATATGTACTCTCAGTGATGACATCAAATGTAGACAAGTACATTTATATGCCATAGATAGAAAGACAGAGTCCAAGAAACGAACGAAAGAAAGGTACTGTATATACTATGGTAATGACGTCCAAATAATGTTTAACTCATAGATAAAGAGTCAGAATGTTAAAACGGGGGGGGGGGTGGGGGGAAGAGAGAGAGAGAGAGAAGATACCATCAGTAATGACGTCAGAACGCAACATCATAAACTGCTGGTGCTGCGCTACACCAAAGATCTGCTACTTGTTTCTGCTGTTCCCCTTGCAGGAGAGTGCATCTCGCCGAGTTATACACCTCAAAGGCTAATGAGCCTAATGTGTCCGACTTTAGCATTTATTTGTTTCCTCTTGCTTCTTCTTGACAGATTCCATCCAAGATAGCATTAACAGGCTCCATCTACCCGGGAGATCTGATACGAAAATAAGAGAGTAACCGAGAAGAAAACGGGTTTATGACATTAAAGACATTGTATAATCACACGGAATGCCACTATTCATTGCCACCTATCGGCGTTGGAACGTCAATTAATCCACCCCACTACGTAAGACGTCAAAAGTGGAAGATGGTGATGATAATGCATGACGTCCGAGTAATGTATAACGTCATAGCCAAAAAGATAAGCGTCAAAGAAATGAAAGGGAAAATAACGAATGACGTCCTAGTAATATTCCTCATCACAGACAGGAAGACAGAATCAAGGACAGGAAAGACCATACCCGTAGTTATGACGTCCAAAAAGTGATCCATCTCGTTGAGGTAAGCTTGTGGATACCGAGTGACGAAGCTTCTGTCTATTCCTGGCATTCTAGAACCTTCTGCTGTGTGCTGGAAGCACATATCTGTATGCCTGTTTGTCACCACATAACTCCCCTCATCACAAATGGCCTGCAAAATATGTGAAAGGACCAGGAAACTGTAATCTGGGTTCGTAGGGTGAATGTAAAGTCATTAGACATACACATATTTTGTCACAACATTATAACATGCTGTGACGAGCTCCATTCATCACTTCTTTCCCTCCTGGTACCAATTTTTGGAAGCTCAGATATGGAGCCTTGTATGGTCAGGACAAACACTCCTATATTTTAAGAACTATCCATCCATCATGTGCCATGCCAGAAAGCATGGTCGGTCATGACTCACCATTTCAATCCATCACCAGAGTCGTGTATCAGCTCAGTGTTCCTGTCTCGACCATGTCATGTGGACAAGCCATCCAGGTATTTACTTCTCGGTCTTCCCTTTGGTCTGTTCCCTTCAATCTTGCCAGTTGTCACAAATTTCTCGTATTCATGTCTTCTCATAACATGTCCAACAAGTTTTGACTGTCTACATATAATTTCTCTTATAAATTTACGATTTTCATTTGTTTCCTGTAGTACTTGGTCATTTGTTTTTCTGGTTGTTTCGGGATTTGAAATTTAAATATTCAGCACAACCCACTAGTGGCAAAGCTGATCGTATTCTGGCATGACCCTAAGGCCCATCCACGTCAATATGGAGACGTTCCATATTGACGTGGATGGGCCTTAGGTTCATACCAGAATACGATCATCGTTGCCAGTAGTGGGTTGTACTCAATATTTAAATTTGTTTTTCTGTCTGTCCATGGAATTCTTTGCATTCTCCCCAGAAACCACATTTCTACGGCCACCAGATGTTTCTCATCTTGACTGCTCATTGTCCAAGTTTCACATCCATACAAATGTATAGGCTTTTAAGAACTACAATACTGGTAATTCTGCACACTATTCAAGATTTTGTCAATATTCCTCTGCTGAATTTGGACGCAACTCCTTATTTTTGTTTTAAACAAAGCCTCCTCCTACTTCACCACTACCACCTTCTTCTACTTGTCCTCCTCCTTTTTCTTCTCTCCCCTCCTCTTCCCCCTTCTTGTTCTTCTTCTAAAGCATTGGAGCATTCACCCTCTACCTACTCATGCCAAATGACTCTATCCGTGGCAATTCTGTCCGTGTTCTCCCCACATTGTTCATCTGTCAGTATTACAGTAGGCGCATTTCCACTCTTATTTGTTGTTCCGAGCCACCGAGTTACGATTGATTTTCCTTATATAAGACTAGAAATCCTTAAACGATGACGTCACAAACTGGAACCGCTGATTTATCTAGTTTTCTTTTCTATTGCTTTATTTATTTTTTTCTTCTTTGGTCGTGCACAGTGGTGGGGAGTCAGGTAGAAGTGTAATTAATAGTAGCTGGGTGGGCGGGGTGGAAGTGTAAATCAATAGTAGCTGATTGTTACGGGGTGTAGTCATTAGTAGTTGGTTCGTCCTGAGTAGAACATGACGTCACAAATGGAACCCCCGAGTTTTCTTTTCCCGTGCTTTATTCAGTTTTTCTTCTTTAGTCGTGTCCTGTGGTGGGGCGTTGGTAGGGGGTGTAGCGTAGTGTTGGCAGTTTATTTGAAAAATGTCTGCCCTGTTTTAGTCTGTGAAAAATCGATTCCTGCCCTCATCCTAACACAGCAACTTTATAAATGGTTTTAATATATATCTTATTCATACAGTGCAACCACCACTATATGGTCATTGGGACTTGGTGGGGTATTATCTGTATAGTGTTGAGTGTACAATACGAGTTGGTGTGGTTTCGACTCCCATTTTGAAGGGGGTAAGCTTAAATAGGGAAATTTGACGTCACAAAATCAATAAAATAGAGGAGCAAAAGCCCCTCTTCCTGCACCACACCGATGACCAGCTATTATCTGTGTATACTGTCATTATTTATTAACCTCTACCCCTGCCACAATCAGCAACTATTTACTACACCTCTATGCCCAACCACACAGCTACTATTCATTACACCTCCACCACGGCACCACATTACTTATCAATCATCTATTTTCACCCCTGGCCAACCCAATCGAACTTATCAATTTATATTTCCCTCTTTGCCTTTGCTCCTCCATTTCTTTATTTTGTGACGTAATATTTCCCTCTTTAAAGTTTAGCCTCTCCAAAATGGATATTGAAACCCCAGCAATCCCTATTGTATACGCAACACCACACAGATAATACCCTACCAAGTCCCATTAATCATATAGTTGTGATTACAATATATGAATAAGATATATGTTAAAATCATGTATGCCGCTTCTATGTTGTTGTTTCTTTTATAAGTCGTTTATATGTCGAGAAAGCTGTGGAAGAAGTATAATGATTATGTTGTTTATGTTTTCATTGCCCTGGTTTGGTTATATAACATACACTAATCATTTTTTTTCGCCCCAACCTACAATGCTTAGCTAAGCGATGTGGGACGAGGGGAGGAATCAATTTCACATGCCCTAAAACAGGGCATAATTTTTTTTCAAATAAACTGCCAACACTACACCCCCACCACTCACACCTCACCACTGAATACGACCAAAGAAGAAAAACTCAATAAAGCGCTGGTAAAGAACAATCAATGAATCGGGGGGTTTCAGTTTGTGACGTCATAGTTGTACTCAGGACCAACCAACTACTATTGATTACATCCCACCCCTGCCTCACACAGCTAGTATTGATTACACTTCCACCCTCACCCCACCCTGTTACTATTGATTACACTTCCACCCCAACCCCACCACTGGATACGACCAAAAAAACTATCAATAAAGCGCGGGATGGGGTCGATAAATCGGCGGTTACCTTTTGTGACGTCATCATTTCATGATTACTAGTCTTATATAAGGAAAATCAATCGATAGCTGGGTGGATCTGAACCACAAATAAGAGTCAAAGTGCGCCTACTATACTACTATAGTAATCTACTTTCATTAGCTTCTTCCGGGCAACTACTTTGACAGTAAAATTTATTCGTAACATTCCTCTCAGGAACCAGTATGACAAGCCATCAACAACTCAGCCTAACAAATAACTAACTATCTTAAAGTTCGTATAACCAATAGTGAAGAATCAAATTCGCTGGGTTGGTCACTTGACTCGAATGCTAAATCACAGGCTCCCTAAACGAATCCTTTACGGTGAGCTGCGCTGTGGTAACCACTCCCAAGGCGGCCCTAGGAAATGCTTTAAAGGCACCCTGAAGTTCTCACTTAAAGCATCACGACACTTGGGAAACTACTGCCAAAGAACGAAATTCGTGGCGTACATCATTAAGCAAGGGTGTAGTCACTTGTAAAGCAAACAGGACTGCAAGAGCTGTGAACACACACAAAAAAAAACTGGACCCCAAAAAAAAAAAACCACTACATGAGATCTTCCACCTGAAATGTCAAGCATTCTTTGCCCACATTGCCAAAGAACATTTCGAGCCAAAATAGGCCTTACCAGCCATCTTAAAATTTATGGCCCCAACCTTTTAGCCCTACTGGGTGAAATGGTCATCATCATTCTTGATTAACAAACACCATAACCACATCTAAGAACATAGCACCGATCAATAGATGCAAATGTGTGACGCATGCTGTACGAGGGTCTAACTTACCTCAAGTCTCTGGTCATTGCTGTACGAGGGTCTAACTTACCTCAAGTCTCTGGTCATATCCATGAGCACAGCGACGACCGTTGTCAATGAGGGACAGCGAGCCTGAGGCGTGCTCGATCAGTACGAGAACGAGGTCCAGGTCTCCGCACGCACTAACTGCCGGATCGAACGCGTGGCCAAGGGCAAACACTTTCTTGGCTGGCGAATCGGACAACCACAGGGCCATATCCAGATCATGAATTGTGGAGTCTTTAAGGATACCGCCTGTAATGACGTAGCAGTGAAGGTAAGACTAGACAGACGTGTGCAATTCTAAGGTTAATACCAACATCAAGTATTTTGTCAACTAGTAGTAGTACTAGTAGTAGGAATGTATACGTCTCAATACCCCAGTGGGCTCTTTCTGAATGAAAAATACTAGACAGATTCCGGCGAATCAGGGGGGTGAGGACAAGACTTGCGCTAGATAGGACTCACACTGAGAACACCCGATAATAGTAACACTAGAAAGTTCTCCCTCTGGAACTCACGGCGCAAAAGAGAAGGATGCCTAAAAGTACACGGGGGAGGGAAGTACAGAGAGATGGATAATATGGGGGGGGGGGGATATGGAGGGAGCTGAAGGCGTTAGCACATGATAGGACGGCTTCGTGTGAGTTGGGTGAGGGCTATGCTCCAAAGGGGGATACGGAGCAGAACAATGACCCCTATGGCAGTAACTGCTTTAAGCTTTTATGACTTGTTCATGCACCAAGCCGTTTGCAGATCGAAGTTCTTACCACGGCGTGTGCAGTGCGTGGGTCTCATCGTGATATGTGCCGAGCTTGGTTGTCAAGGCATTGCAGAACGTGGCTCTCATTATATGTGCAGAGCGTGACTGTCATTATATGTCCATAAATATATAAATAAATACGTATTGTTTGGCGCCAGACCATGACTCTCATTATATGTGCAACACGTGACTCTCGTTATATGTGCAGAACGTGATTATCATTATGTGTTAATAAATAAATAAATAAACACGTATTGTTTGGCGCCAGAACGTGACTCTCATTATATGCGCAGAATGTGGTTCTTATTATATGTGCAGAACGTGACTCTCATTATATGTGCGGAACGTTATTCATTAAATGTGCAGAGCGTGACTCTCATTATATGTGCATAAACACATAAATAAACTCGTATTGTTTGGCGCCAGAACATGAGTCTCATTATATGTGCAGAACGTGGCTCTTATTGTGTATGCAGAACGTGATTTTCATGACATGCGCAGAGCGTAACTCTCATTATCTGTGAAGAACGTGATTATCATTATACGTTCATAAATGCACAAATTAACACGTGCTGTTTTGTGCCAGAACGTGACTCTCGTGATGTGTGCATACGTGGCTCTTATTATATATGCAGAACGTGGATCTTATTATATGTGCAGAATGTGACTCTCATTTTACGTGCAGAAATACATAAATAAACACGTATTGTTTGGCACCAGAACGTGATTTTGACATTTAGAATAAAGGTAAGAAGACGATAATATCAGCAATGGGAATAAAGAGCAGAAAATGATTTCATCGCCAATGGCGCAAATGCCATAATGAAAGACTCATATACCATATTTAACTCTTTAGTCCCCAAAGCAGCGTGTCATGTGTAATTGGCTATTACCATTTAATCCCAACTGTCTCAACCGTCGTATAATGAGTTAATGTAATGTTTACTGTTTACATTATTTCAGAGCTTACTACCAGACACAGATAATTGGAATCTTCTTCTTCTTCTTCTTCGTTCATCCGGAGTTTTTTTTTTTTTTTCGGATGTGATTGCGTTGTGCCTGTTTACAGCAGAGCTGCGTTCTTGCGCCGTTAGGCCGACACATCCGACTTCTGCGGGCATTTGTTGACCGGGTTAACCTTCCCGGGGTAATTGGAATCAATTAAACAAAATTATAACCCGATCTTCCGAAGTGAAACCTCACTTCAGGCGGTGAAATCATGCAAGTATTTAGGCAGAACTGTTGACAAAGATGGGGAAGAATAGGGAATTAAACATAATAATACAAAAGGCAAGCAAAGCTTTTATACCACTAGTAACTGTGTGGAAGTCAACAGAAATTAAAATTAGCACCAAATTTAGAATATTTTATTTCGGTGTGAAATCAAGTACTACAATATGGATTAGGAACGCGGAGAACTACCACAAGAATTACTAATAAACTCCAAACATTCTTTAACTGCAGAATAGTGGGAATAAAATGGTGTGACGAAATCATCGGTAAGAAGCTCATGGGAGAGAACTAAACAAAATGTTGGGAAAAGACACTGGCTCTGGGTAAGACACTCACTGAGAAAGCCTGATGGTATTATAACTAGAAAGTCTATTCTGTGGAATCAACAAGGTAACAGACACAAAGAGAGGCGTAAAAACACGGAGGAAAGAGTTACACAGACATGAATAAATAAGGGGAGGACACGGAGGGAGATGCAGGATATAGCGGCAACAGATAGGACGGCCTGGCATGTGTTGATTGAGCGCCTATGCCACGGTTTGGGAACAAAGGTCAACGAAGAAGAATACGAAGGAATTGTTTCAGTTACAAGAACATTCTGATAAAAGTAATAATTGCGTGGGAATGAAAGTAGCCGCGGTAGAGTGTTGGCCAGACACCTGCCTGCCTGTTTGTCAAAGGTTCGCTCCGTTTCGGGAAGGATTCGGATTTTTAAGAGAGAACTGAGTTCCCAGGTAGATCCAGACTAAAATGGGCACCATGAATGTCTTGTGAAGTAAAGATGGCCGACATACTACTGACCACATCACCCGCGGGGTGCCGTTTGTCTTTACAAATATGGGCCATTTGTCGAATCCACCATAAGACGTGTAACAGGGTCGGTTACTTGACCTCTGGGACTGAATAAATTATCTGGCTAGATCATGCACAACAAACCTGAGTTCTTGATGTAGCTGATGGGTGGTAGATGTTCGTCATGGCTGGAACCACGTACCAGGCGCAGCTGTCCTGCAGCTTTTGTCGTCAGTTTTGTCTTGACAGCCATAAAACTGGGATCAAAGCGTCTGCAGTGAAACAAATGCATTCTGTAGACGCAGTAGCATTGTTGCTAGAGAGTTTGCCTAACAAGACAGTGTTTCAAGTTCAGTTCTAATTATTTAACTGATTTCTTTTCACCCCAACCAGTACGGCTATGTTGTTATATCATGTGAATTGAACACCTAATAGTTTGGGGAATTGTCTTAACTGATTAAATGTCATGGGATGATTAATTGTCTTAAGCAACGTGTGGTATCTGCCATAGGCTTATATATCGCCGAAATGTCATTGCGATATACCACAACAACCAAAGTAACAACTTTTAAGTCATAATTGTGACACACTGCTACTTCCAATTTTCCGCCACCCATTTTTGTTTGATCCTAACCTACTTTTTGTTTGCCGCTGAATCGGTTAAGTCCGATGCCATGGCGATCGTGTCGTCTGCGCCATGAGAAGACGTTGCGTCGAATGGAGTTCGGTCAGTATAGAAACGTTTCTCCCGAAGTGGTACCATAATATAATCTCCAACGGGTCTGTGTTGAAGAGATCCAATGTCCTTCTCCAAGCTCAGACATCAGCGGGGTATTCAAGATCGGTACTAGAACTTCACAACTGCGGAGAGGCATATTCGGATGCAAGCCGGTCATGATTCAGGACAGACCAAACTGACAGGCTGGGATTAGGTCTGGGCTGGTCTTGCTTTCTCCATGACTGCAAATATTTCACTGTCAGCACACTCCACCTCAATGCACATGTTTTTACCAACTTGGATGGAAAGAAATTAAACTACTAATTTGACTGTGGTTTAAAAGCAATAACTGTCTAAAACTGAAATAGTCAAGACAGCAGATAGAGTTTTCTGAGACTGAAATAGCTAACTCAACAGATCGAGTTTTGTGAAACTGAAATATTCAAGATAGCAGATTTAGTTTCGATTAGATAAGTAACAGGCGTAAATGCATGGCTCCTTTCTTGCTCCAGAATAGTTAAGTGTTCAGTGATGACATGTTACTTATAGCAGAATCAGTAAATAAATAACTACCTATTAAAAGCACACAGAAGAGGTTTCCCAACGCTTTCCGCCAGCTCGTAGCAAGATCTGGTTGTGTGAACCTCTGCCGTTATTGGCTTCTCGCTGAATACAGCCTTTCCTGTGGATGAACAGAGGGGCGTGTTTGTTTTACAGATTATATTATCATAGTGCGTTGCTACATATTATGCTAATTATTTGTAACTGTCATTTTGGGGAGGAAGAAGAAGCAGCAGCAGCGGCAGATGAAGAAAATATTTTGAAACATGTACAAGAAACTTTTACATGTCTTGTTAGGTATATGGTACTAGCCGCATATTTCTATTGACCACCTGACACTCAGTTTGATTAATGTCACGCCGGCCACCGTTGCTCCCCGTGGCATTTACTGCAACCTGTTTTAGGCTGATTGGGTATGAGATCCAGGCCATCTTAATTACATACGCCTCGATGGGGGTTCCAACTCATGATCACCCGGCTGCATTCATGCCTGCTGCACACTGCGCCGCCCTCCAGGATTATATTATTATTATTATTATTATTATTATTAGTAGTAGTAGCAGCAGCAGCAGCAGCAGCAGCAGCAGTAGTAGTAGTAGTAGTAGTAGTAGTAGTAGTAGTAGTAGTAGTAGTAGTAGTAGTAGTAGTAGTAGTAGTGGTGATGGTGGTGGTGGTTAGTGGTCATAGTAGTATTGGTGGTAGTAGTTGTAGTAGTGGTAGTAGTGGTGGTGGTTAGTGGTAGTAGTAGTAGTAGTAGTAGTGGTGGTGGTGTTGGTGACGGTAGTAATAGTAGTAGTAGTGGTAGTGGTAGCAGTAGTAGTAGTAGAAGCAGCAAAGCAGTAGTAGTAGTAGTAGTAGTAGTAGTATTAGTAGTAGATACGTCTGTGTTTTTTTGTGTGTGTAAGAAGCTGTGCACTGACAACGTTTAACTCTCTCGTATGTGTAAAAGTGACAGTATTTACCGGACCCGCCAGCAAATTTGTAAATAAATGGTTGCCGACTGCCATGTCTACGTGAACACATGAAATAAATGGGGAGAACCGTTGAGGCCACTAAGACAATTAAACAATTAGACACACATAGTATTATTTGGCGGTCACAGAAGAAGAAGGAAATAGACATTAGAAGACGCCCTAGACAACATAAAATTTGAAAGCTATAATAGTTACCGACCGGGATCGAACCTGTCGCCTCCAAATGACGACGGCGCCTCGCTGCAGGAACAAGTCATTTGGAGGCGACAGGTTCGATCCAGGTCGGTAACTATTATGGCTTTCAAATTTTATGTTGTCTATTGCGTCTTCTAATGTCTGTTTCCTTCTTCTTCTTCTGTGAGCGCCAAATAATACTATGTGTGTTTAATTGTTTAATGTCTACGTGAAGAAAGATAATTTAATACCTGCATGTAAAGCTGCTTTGACCTGGTCTTCATGTTGCGATGTTGGTGTGCAAACAATGATCCCCTCTACTCTGTAATGATGTGGGGGAAAAAAAGGGGGGGGGGGGTCAAATAAATACGGGGTGTTAACTTATAAAATGAATTTCTAATTCACACACACACACACACAGACACACACATACATATATATATATATATATATATATATATATATATATATATATATATATATATATATATATATATATATATATATATATATATATATACAAGAGGAGAAGAAGTAAAAGAAGAAGAAGCGGCGGTGGCGGTGGCAGAAGCAGCAGCAGAAGAAGTTTAAGCCAAACTAAGCCAGTTCTAAGATCAATATCCTAACATAAGAAGCAAATAGTAATGTCCACAGATAAAACCACATGTCAACAAAAAGTTACTCTCAACAATGAATAAATTAACAATGTCACAAACTTTGAATACTTTGGCTCTATAATTAGCAACATTTGGGAAATGACCAGAAGAAGTCAGGAGACTGGCCATAGTAATTCAGCGGGTAGACGTGATTAAGAACGTATGAAACAAGCCAGCAAACACACAAACGTATATATTTGGTGAATATGCGACTTTCCCGTGGCAACATACGAATACGAATCATGGAGCATTTGGCAGTCACTATTGAAGACAAGGCCGGCTTCCAGGCCTAGAGGTTAGCGACTTTTCTCCGTAATCTCGTATACTCTCGTAAGTAACGTGACGACGGTGAGAATTAGCAGTGGTTCGAATCGCGTCGGTAACTTACGGGGTATATGAGCCGGCCGCTCAAAAAGCAATGGCAAACTACTGAGCGTAATCTTGCCAAGAAATCAACAATCAGCTGAAAGATGCTGATGTTGACAGCAATGTCCTGTAAAGGATACATATGCAAACAAACATTGAAGACAAGAGGCTTTTGAACTTAGAATTACACACATTCTTCAAATATATGTGCATAAATAAGAGCAAAAACAATGGCAGACTACAAGATATGAACAAAGGAGACAACTGGCTTACAAACAGTCCCATGTCTCATAAACTGAAATAATGAAGGAACATTACACGCCCAGGAAGCCGCGCTGGCATGCCGGCCTGGTGGTCATGTTTTCAAACCCATCTTGAGGCAGGATTTTTTTTTTTAATGGCCAGGGCTCCCAGGCCCACTCAGGCTAAACTGAATACCAGGAAATGTCCTGGCAAGTAAAGCTGCCGGTGTGATATTGACCACATCGCCCTCGAGTGTTGACTGGTCTATACAAGTGTGGGGTTAGCATCATAAACCCGTTAAGTCTCAGGGCGTGGAAAAGTGTCATTTGTTTTTATTTATTTAAAGTAGTTATTAAACGTTACAGTGGCTTAGAAATAACAGTAATGGAACTCTCGATTCCTGAAAAAAAAGAGGCGGGGTTCGACTGATACGTAAGTGGACACTGAACATTAAAGACACACGGGGCGTGACAATGTATGGTGCAGGTTAACAGGCGGACGACAGAGACTTTCCGGTGACCGATGGTGATCATAAGGCGGGCTTCCTCCATGGCCCTTCCTTGCACAAACAACTTTGGTTCCCATTTCACAAGGTTGTTTGTTAAACAGTTTGTTAAAGAACTGTATGAGATCGGTAAACTCCTCCAGCCCAAGGCTATTTGGGGACTGATCTAGGGCCGCTGTGCCGTTACACCGCTACATTATCCACCCTGCCACCACCACTTTCTTCAATGAATGATAATTATTCAACTAACCTTTTGTCCTCCAGAATGAGATGGAACTGGTCAGGAGTGTAAATTTGAGGCGGTGAGTCAAAGGAACTAAGTACTGTCTTCGCAACCTCAGGCTTTGCGACCATAACAGATTTAACTACAGCCCTTGAAGACCGCATCAAATTATTCAGATGAGTAGACCCTACAAAGATGTTGAGAAACATACTTGACAAATGTTAACTCATCGTAATTTAAAGATAAAGACATTCCCATGGTACATATTGAAACAGTTGTGTGAAAGTATAGGCCTTCACATATATTAATCAACGCACTATGAGGTGTTATGACTATATGGCATCCTCGTTGCCTTTACTTCCATGAGCAAATTCTTAAATTAATTTTACGGACATAATTCTAAGCTGGTTAGAGCACAAATCATTCCAGTCCTACCACTAATAGCCATGAATTAGCAACATAACTCGCAAGTCACCACTTAGTCACCAATCCCGTCCAACTCCAAACTTAAGCTCCAAAATTTATGGGTATTTACACCCAGCTGGGTCTTCCTCTGGGTATTAGGTTGGAGTCTGTTTTCAGTAAAACACCCAAACCCGTGACAAATGTACATCAAATGCCAGCCAGTCCGTTTGTTGAATCATGGCCCGGCTACATCCTAGAATGTCTTCCCGCACAAGTTGTAAAGTTCCAGTATTTGTCTTGAGTACCCCGCTGGTTTCTGAGACGGGGAGGGGGAAGGAGAGATCTGCTATACGGCTTCCATGAAGATAGTACTTTGGTATCGGGTGGCAAGAAAAGTATCAAACCAGCCTCACTCCCACAGGCGTAAGTCCTTTTCATAGCACAGACAACCTGAGCGTCAATACACCGAGCTTAGGAATCCTAACAACGAAGGATTTGTGTTTTAATATTATTAAATTTTCTAATTTCATGTTTTTCTTTAGACCTGTTTGTGTTGCTCCTGATGAAGATTAGTATAATCGAAACGTCGTTCGTTGAGTCGTAGTGTACTTTTTTTTCTTTTTTAATCCTCCCGCCCCCTCCTGTGATTTGTTTACTGTAGTGGAACTCGTTGTAAGGTATGTACGCTGTCTGTGCATTTTTTTTGGGTTTTGATTCGCATATCCTATACAGGACATCGTTGTCAACATCAGCATCTTTCAGCTGATTGTTGATTTCTTGGCAAGATTACGCTCAGTAGTTTGCCATTGCCTTCTGAGCGACCGGCTCACATATCCCGTATGTTACGGACGATGAGAACCGCTACCAATTCTCGCGCACGTCACGTTACTCACGTGAGTATACTTGATTACGGAGAAAGACGTTAAACACCTCGGCCAGGGAGTCCGGCATGTCTGTGTATACCTGACCTTTCTTCACAGGCGTTACACAGACCTAACTGTTGTTATTTCCAGTTAAAAGGTAGTTGCATGTTCTTTACAAGGAGTTGCAGCTAACCCAAACAATTACTGACCGTTTGTGATTGTCTAGTCCAGTAGTTCTCAACCAGTGGGGAATCCCCCCCCCCCTTGTGGGGGGATGGGATTTTAGGGTTTGAGGGGGGGGGGGGGTTAAGACCACAGATTGGCAGACTCAAAATGGCTTCAGGCACAATATCCTGGTTTACTATTGAGCGTTTTGTTTGATGAAGCACACTTTTCTGGCATTCTGGTGTCGTGTTTTAAGTGACAATTCTTTGACGTTTTACTACACTATAAAATTAATCTACGCGTGTAAATGTTAGTACAAATATGGAAGAAAATAAGGATTTTCAGTATTATTGGCATGTTATTTTGAATGCACCTTTTAAGGCTGACAATTTTGGAAAGGGGGGAATTCTTCTTCTGTTGTTCACTGGAAAGCGGGGAATGACATTCTGACATATGGTGAAAGGGTGCATGGGCCAAAACAGGTTAAGAACCACTGGTCTAAGCAGTGTTACGTTCGATATGTTGCCATTGCTTTTTTTTATGTCCGACTCCCTTACCTATGTGAAAATCAACGTAAAGTAGTCTGCGCATCATTCTGGGTGCACACAAGATACGACACGCAAGGCGATGCGCTGTTTACTAGATTTTCCAACCATGCAGGACAGAACAAGAATGTGGTATGCAAGTACAAGTACTTACTTACCTTTGAGACAACACCGACATCCAACATCTACCACACTAAGAGATACGGAGACAGACTTTCACCCATGCGTGTTATCTCAGCGACTGCATGACTATGCTAAGGAAGATCGAGAAGCATTGAGCCAGAAGGCAATGGCTTGAATCTCCGAGGAGGTCAAGACTGACTAATATCTGTTTCGTGCCAGGGCAAGCTGTTGTAAGAGGAAACGAGCGAGTAGATAGGCTTGCGGGCTTGGATACTGTATTGAGTGGACTAGTAATGGACAGGGCTGACATCGTGGGTGCCCTCAAGGAGGTAGAACAATTAGATGACTCAATGGGTGGGTGTGATTCTGTAACTTTAACAAGACTGCTAAAACATCAAGTCAAAAGGGATCATGCACCTACAGACTAATTAATAGTTGGATGTGCAATGAGAACGATTTAGTAACTAACTAACTTACCCATTCTGCCGAGACCGAGAATTGCAAGTCCAATTTTTCTGACCGGCATGTTTGCAATGTCGCTTCTGGAATCAACTTGCTATCAATGTCCAGTGCCAGGACTGATATAATCAACCGCAGATTGACTTGATCCTGACCCAGGTGTGTTTGTTAAACACCGCTTCAAGGCCAGGCAGATAAGATAGATGTTTAATATATTCAGAACACCGAGATAAGGCTCAACGGATACTTACCGTAACTTACAGTAGCACGTGCATGTGTTTACTGCTGTACGGGCTATGGGAAGAGCACATACCATCAAGATTCTGAATTGTATAAATCATCTTTATAATAATGACAGGTTAGTTTATGCCTGTCAGATTGCGTCACTGAGAAACTGGGACATTTTCTCAAGCATAAGAAGAATCCTGGGTTAGCGTGACCTAGAACTTCAACGAGCTCGAGCTTAAACTTCCTGTGCGCTGACCGTGGGATAGTTGGATAGTGGGTTAGTGGGTCGGTTGGTCTTCAACGCGGACTGCTCGTAAAGAAAGCAATGGCAAACTACTGAAAGTAAATTTGCCTAGAAAAGTCAACCTAGGTTTTTTTTTTGCAACGTCCTACAAAGTGCGGGCAATAATAATAATAATAATAATAATAATAATAATAATAATAATAATAATAATAATAATAATAATAATAATAATAATAATAGTGAACACAATTAAAGAAGAAAGAAATTTGTTTACAAAAATTAATACTGTCACTGTATATGATATTTAACAGCACATTTTTAATTATGCCACTGCCACTATTTTACAAAATAGCCGCCCATTCTTTGTGAAATGCATACGTAGAGCAATATAAAATGACACAAAGTAGTGCAGATTTACATAACAGAATAAGACACATACAGGACGTTGCGGCGATTAGCCTTCATCAGCAAACAAACACATTTACAAACACAACATATAGTCAAGGAGATCACCCGTGACTGCGTCAAAACGTAACGACAGGACGAGAAGAACAAAAAGATGAGTAAATGAAAGCAATGAAGAGAAAATGACAATTGGAAAAAATGTTCTTACTTACCTCAGAATTCTGAACTGTGTGGTGGCTAAGCTTACAGGTTACCGCTGCCGGTCTCCCTGGCCTAGGCGTTTACGTCTTTCTCCGTAATCCCTTGAGTAATTCAGCTACGTGAGATTCGGTAGCGGATCGCGCCGCGTTGGTTACTTACGGGGTATGTGAGCCGGTCGCTCAGAAAGCAATGGCAAACTACTCAGTGTAATCTTGCCTAGTACATCAACAGCAGCTGAAAGATGCTGGTGTTGACTGCAACTTCCTGTAAAGGATATGCAACATAAAAAAAGAAGCTTACAACTAGTTCCACACACGTCATAACAGATAAAAACCGACTAACCGTCCTAACCATAGCGACAATGAAAATGAAAGTACAGCGTTTGCTCGAGGACGTTAGAAGTTATCAAATTAACAGTTATACCAATAGAAAACTAAGAGAGTTTGATTTAGTTAAATCTATCATTTGACCGGGGTGGTGGTGGTTGTGTGTGTGTGTGTGTGTATGTGGGGGGGGGGGGGGCAAATAAGTGTCCAGAAAAATGTCTTCCGGACAGTGAAAAGCCGGGACGCCCGGCAACCCTAAATTAGTTTCACGTCCTTTACAGGACGCCGCAATCAGTCCCAGAATTTGTAGGGTATGTGTCATTTTCTAGGTAATTTTACTGTCAGTAGTATGCCATTGCTTTCTGGACTGTCGATCCTGCTACCGTTGCCAAAATCAACGCAATAATGTCTGCTTCAAAATCAACGCAATAATGTCTGCTTCAATATCAACGCAATCATGTCTGCTTCCCATAGCCTGTAGTGGATTTAGAATCCGGTACCTCGTGATTGTGGAGCTGCGTTCACTACCCTAAAGGTGCAGACGCCGACATCTTTACAATAGATTTGTGTTTTATTTTAGGGAACGGGGTAACTCGGAGACACGACGTTCGTCTCTGGCGGGTACCGGATTCTAACTGACTAAATAAACACGGCGTCCGGTTCTGGCCCGAGAAGTACCCAAGTTCTGACTAACTTAGAGCGACTACGTTCATCGTTCACTCCCCGGTTCAAATCCAGTCTTGACCTGTATTTAAAAGACAATTTAAGGGAACCTTGTAATGGTATATTCTTCTATGATAAATGAATCTGATGTCGATTCTTCTCGGACAAGGGTGAACATGGGAGTCTACGTGCACTCATCACAATGATTATCATCATCGTCGTGGTCTGGTGCCATTGAAAGTCGAATATAATATGTTTCCATTAACCTTAGCCCTGCGTCTTCGCGGCGTACCCAGGCAGGCTTCTTTCGATGAATCGCTTGATTTTGTTCACGCAATTGCCGGCTTCGTGGCTTAGAGGTTATGACTTTTCTCCGTAATCTGGTATACTCTCGTCGGTAACGTGATGACGGTGAGAATCAGCAGTGGTTCGAATCGCATCGGTAACTTACGGGGTATGTGAGCCGGCCGCTCAGAAATCAATGGCAAACTACTAAGAGTAATCTTGCCAAGAAATCAACATACAGCTGAAAGATGCTGGTGTTGAGAGCGATGTCATGTATAAGGATATGCAAAAAAAAAAAAAAAACTGTAACATTATATTCCTCTTGCAGCTTGTTCTCTCCCCCCCCCCCCCGCGCCCCAACCCCTCCACCTCCCCGAATATCCTTTAAATGACTCAGTGCCAAAAGAAAAGAATAGTAGATTTGGACCAAACATGGTACACAATCAAATGAACAAGTATTATAATGTCAATTTCTGTTCACTGAACTATAACTATTGCCGAAGATACCACGAAACAAAACAAATACTGTAACAAGATGACCCTAGTATAGCAATATATCGTCCTTCTGTCCAAATGGGTGGTCACGTGTGGCGATATATTATCCTTCGCACTGAATCAGGTAACAGCTTGTCTGTCGGTCACATGATCACATTTTGGAATCCTCACCGAGACTGATTCTTCCCCCTACCCCCTCCTCCCCTTTCTAATTGACCTCGACTGCTGGGTCGATCCAGCCTAAAACAACTATCAGAACAATTAGAAGTGGCGGGAGAATGAGGAATGGGCCAAGAAAACGCTGCAATACAGAAGATCAAAAGTATTTCTTCCTCTTCTGCGTTCATCCGGAGTTTTTTTTCTTTTTCGGACGTGATTGCGTTGTGCCTGTTTATAGCACAGCTACGTTCTTGCGTCTTTAGGCCGACACATCCGACTTCCACGGGCATTTGCTGACCGGGTTAACTTTCCCGGGCTGAAAAGTATTTTACGCAGTTCATCCATTCAGTAGCATGTCCTTTGCAGAACCTCGCTCCCACAACAACCTTCCGGAAAACTTCTCGGTCATAAGCAAGATGTCCCGCGTCCGATACACCCATCTGGAGATAATCCACCACATCCTGCACCCAGCTTCTCTTTAACCTTCCTCTTCCCCTCTTCCCGGGCATATAGCCTTCCATTATTGTTTTATCCAAACTTTCATGACATTTCACGTGACCAAAATATTTTAATTTTCTTTGTTTTATCGTCTATAGTAGCCAACCTTCTTCAATATTCAGATCTTGCCTATTGATGCATTTGTTCTTTTCTGTTTCCAAGATAATTTTAGAACCCGTCTATAACATTTATATTCAAAGGCATTTATGCGCTGTTCAGCTTATTTAGTAAGTGTCAGGTCTCACAGGCATATGTTGAACTGGGAAAGTTGCATGCTGCTTAAAAATCTAATTTTTGTAGGTCTATCCACCCCATTCCACAATTTATTCAGTTGTTTTAGTTTCAGAAGAGCAATAGATAAGCGTCTCTTAATGTCCTTCATTATGCCATCATTGTTGGTAATCAATAATCTAAGATATTCGAAATTGTCCACCACCTCCAATTCCCCCCCCCCCCCCCCCCCCATTAACATACATGTCTTTCTCTATATTAGTTTTATCTGTATACATTATCTGTGTTTTTGCGCAGTAAGTCGCTTTAATTGAATGCCACGGAGTATTGAAATGTTATATCGAACCTGCTCGACTGCATGGCAGGGTGTCTTGGAATGTGCGCGAGCAAATTAGGAGGAACATGAAAGCAGCGGCGATGTGGTTTCTGCGAAGAATATCTTGTGAATACTTTGGACTGCTAGAGTAACTAACTACGATTTCCTGGAAGAGGCAATTGAAATTAGAACATCATATCCACAATAAGATATAATCGTTTTTCTTTGGCCAAATAGTGGCGACTTGAAAGATCTTCGTTAGAAGCGTCAGAGACAGGCCGGAATTATTACGATGATGAAGTCAGAACTCTTAAACTTCCGATGTGCTGCTGCCGAGGTAGTGGATTCAATCCCTACGCCGGAGTTAGACTAAAATGTTGACTTCTCGTCCTTGACTTGAGGATGTAAATTACAAGTATCTCAGAAGTCGGAGTCGGTTCACCTGATGGCAAGGGACACTAGTAATAGGGAGTGGGAGTACCTCCGTGGCGAAGTGGTCAAGCCGTCTGCCTCATGCTCCGAAGGTTGTGGGTTCGATTCCGGGCTACGTCTTTCGGTTCACGAGTGCATTTTTCTCGGAGACTCCTGGGGGTCGCCGATGGAGCTACGGAGTTCATGCTTTGTGCGATGCTTTTGGCAGGCCTCCCTGCGGAAAGAGACCGAGCCTTATGGGATAAAACCCGGGGCAATGAAATCGATCCTCTCGACTTTTAAAGACTGATCGGTCTCTGTGGCTAAGGGCTTTCGAACACAGTTTGTGAGCCCGTATACCCGGGTTCGAAATAAAGAGGTGTTTTTTTCGAAAAAGATATAGGAGCCGGTCGTTCAGAAAGCAATGGCAAACTACTGAACGTAAAATTTGCCCAGGAATCACGAACAGCGAAAATGCTGGGGTTGACTGCTAAGTCCTGTGAAGGACATGCAACTTAATATAATAGGGGAAGCTAATCCTCGCGCACAAATCAGAACTAGGCGTAGTAGCGCGTGTATGGACTACGTTTAAGTTCAAAAGCAAGCGAACATTTAAAACAAAAAATGCTGGATGATTTAAGACGGTGGCAGGAGGAATATCTGTCATTTACTGCCAATATAGTACCTTGCGGTGTATGGCAGAGGGGTCTTTGAGCCTGAGGAATTAAGGCCGCCTGGCTAGTGCAGTCGCCGCGAACTGTGCAGGTTAGGATTTTCTTTTTGCCCCCCCACAGAAAAAAATCCCACAACTTACCGAGGATTCGAACCCGGGTCTCCCGATTGAGAGTCCGGCGTTCTAGCCTCTCGGCGAGCTGAGGAATATCATTGATCCAGAACACCGAGGACCGAGATCTGTGTAGAAAGATGGACGCCAACGTCATTTGGCAAGGCACATGTTGATGTCGACAGGCAGTGAAGGTCAGTTACTACAGTGTCCTGGTTCTGGCTAGGTCATCTAGTGCCCGATGAGCCGAGGTCAACGCAGAAGTCATAGACAGGGTCAATGAAGGTGATTGTGGCAGCAATCAAAACAGTTTGTACGGCCTGGAAACCATGATGCACGAACGGTACTGGAAGTGACTAATTCTCGTGTCAGTGTCGCCCCAGCAGTCATACACGGGTCATTGAGTAGAACACCTGCTCATGTCAGGAGATAACCGTGACAAGTTTTTTTTTCTTTGTCAACGGGTGTTTTTTTTCTCCTTAATTTTTTATATCCCTTACCGGACGTTACAGTCAACATCAGCATTTTTGAGCTGTTGTTGGTGTACTAGGCAAGATTGCGCTCAGTAGTTTGCCATTGCTTACTGAGCGACCGGCTCACATGCCCGCGTAAGTTACCAAAGCGGCGAGAACCGCTACCGATTCTCGCGCAGGTTACGTTCCTCGCGTGGATATACGGGATTACGGAGAAAGTCGTTAACGCCTAGGCCAAGGAGGTCAGCAACGGGTGGTTTAGAATCCTGGTTTAGTTTATTTTAGTCGACGGATCAACATCAAGGCACACGGGTGTAACCCATAAGCGCTCCGTTCGACTCCTAACTCAAAGCCTGAGTCCGGAGACTCTCAGCTCAGTGCACGAACTCCGTAGCACCGGCGAGGATCCTGAAATACTTTGGGTAGATTTTTAACTCGAAATTTTTCCCGGGCAGCGCAGTTAGGCTACTCTTTTTCGATTTCCAACTGCCAAGGGATTTTTACGTGCGCAACACGAGCGTCCGATCTCACTACCCAGAGACCAGGGGAAATTTTGTAACTAGAAGTCCACGTGAAAAAACCCCGGTCCTTACCGGGGCTCGAAACCGGGACCTCCAGCACTCGAGGCGGACACCATACCTCGAGACCACTCCGCCCCCTTAAAATCCTATGGAAGTGCAAGAGCCCTTGCGGTGAAAAGACATTTATTTGCCCGACACAGAACTGACATTGTGCTAGCATTTGTTTGATGCAAATCCGGAGTAACCAACAAGAATGGGGTGAAAATGGCTTCACTAAATGTTGGTGCTGAATATTGATTAATATCTGTAACCTCCGATAGATTACAGCAGTGTTTCCCAACCTTTTTTGTGCCATGCCCCACTTAAGCCTTTCTAAAATTCATATTGCCCCCCTCCCCCGCCCCCCCCTCAACATATACATTATTTTTAATATTCAAAAATTGAAATGTTCACTAAAGAAACTTGAATGATAGGTTTTAGGAAGAAATCACTAGGTAATTATTGAGCAAATACAGTAAGTAAATTTTCAAAACATATAATGGAGAACTGAAATTCAAGTACAAAATAATTTTAATGAAAGATTTTTCTATATTATTTTAATTATTAGTAATTATTTATTATTTAAATTTAGTGAGATCCTTGCGCTTGATGCTTGCTGCAAAGCGATCTTATGTCAGGTTCCAATTTAGTTAACTTCAGTCTCAAGTCTCCCCGTTTTGTTATATTCAGCCGATTTCTTCCATTTTCGAATTGCCCCCCTTAACAGTCAAATTGCCCCCCTGTGGGGCGTGGGCCCCACGTTGGAAAACACTGGATTACAGGGTAAACGACAATACGACCCGACACGTAAAGCATCATTAACTGATTCATAGCCAAACAAAGAGTAGCTGTGGATCAAACATTGTACACACGCAAATGAACAACTATTACCATGTACATTTCCATTCACTGAGCAGTGACATTTGCGGAAGATACCACGAAACAGCCGCCTCCGTGGTGAAGGTCTTACGGACGCTGTTCGCAATCCCGCGTTTGAAACACATCTGCAGGCGATTTGGCAGCAGACCTCTTTGCGTTGGCTTTTTACGAAAATGGTATGGGTGCCGGTCGTTCAGAAAGCAATGGCAAGCTACTGAACGTAAACTTGCCAAGAGATCACAACAGCAAAAAAAAAAAATAAAAATACTGGTGTTGACTGCGACGTCCTATAAAGGATATGCAATTAACTTTAACTACGAAACAAAGAAATTAAAATGATGACCATAGTCTGGCAATATATTGCAATTCTGTCCAGACGGGAGGTCACATTTGGTGATATATTATCCGCCGGTAGTGAATCGAGGTGGGGCGGCTGGGCGGCTGGCCGAGTGGCTAGAATGTCGGGCTCTCCTTCCGGTGACTCGGGTTCGAATCCTCGGTAAGGTGTGGAATTTTTTTCTGTCGGGGTAAAAAGAAAACTCTAACCTAGTTCCCCGACTAGTAACCGACTGAAGTAGTCAGGCGGCCTCCAGGCTATAGGACACCCCCCCCCCCCCACACACACACACACTGCAATTGGCAGCAACACTATATTGGCAGTAAATGAGTGTTGTTGGTTGTTTTTTTTTAATGACAGTGAATCGATGAAGCTGAAACCTCATGGCCGTAAAAAGTTGACCTTGGCAGACGTTACATTATTAATATAATAATATGCAGGTGAAAGTGTTTGGCTATCCTCAGGCTCGCTGTTAAACGAGAACGAACGAAAGGACTATTTTCAAAGGGTAACAAATTGGGCACGCAGGCCCGTCTTACATTCGGCCCTTCCAATCACTCATCTTTCGTTCATCAATAGTGCATAGAGAGAGAGAGAGAGAGAGAGAGAGAGAGAGAGAGAGAGAGAGAGAGAGAGAGCGAGAGAGAGAGAGAGAGAGAGAGAAGGGAAAAGGGGGGGGGGGGAAAGAGAATCTACAAGATCCGAATATTGAAGACAACTTGCTCATAAACAGCGCCATATTTCAGAAAATGAAAGGATCTGGCCGTATTAAGCGTCACTTAGTTGGAAAGGACAGTGATTGAAGGAGTGGTCAAATTTATTCACAAATATAAGCTTATAAAAAGTCGGGTTTTGAGATAACATTCACTAGGAGCTAAGCTAGTTTGGCCACCATTGGACTTAGACACCCCCCCCCCCCCCAAAAAAAAAAAAAGACATACTAAGAAATTCAAGACACAAGACCACGAAGGAGATGAAGAAATGAGTGCAGTAACGTAAAATATCACCCACTTTTGACCGACCGACAGCAGTTACCAGTGTTTTTGCTACCACTCGAAGAAAGCAGTATGGGGCCGCGTGGAAGCAGATATGAAATAACAACATGTCTTGGACAAGGGCAGCACCATCAAAATAAAAACAGATTGTGTTTGCAACAATGAAAGCTGACGAAAAGCATGTATGTTAGTTAGATGCATATCCTTTACAGGACGTAGAAGTCAACCCCAGCATTTTTATAGCTGTTCGTGGTTCCTGGGCAAGTTTATATTCAGAAGTTAACCATTGGGGTCTACAAGGTGTGGACTACGCCTGGCCCTGCAGCCAGCAGGGTTAGGATCGGCTAGCCTCTCCCAGGAGGGGTGATAAGTGAAAATTAGTAGCCTGACGATGACTTGCAGACTACACAAGTCTACCCCACCTCCACGCGGTTTAGACTGGGAAACCCTATCCTGTGATCAGATTTTTGTCCTAAACCTGCGACTGGCCTAGCAAGCCAGCAGGCGATCTTCATACTGCTCGTAGAAAAACTAAGTGTAAACGGACTAGAAAAGGCATTTGATAGAGTAGATAGAAAATAGCCGTGGGAAATTCTTAAACAATATGGAGTGAGTACACATCTAACAATCCTATGTAGAAACTTATACAACAGTGAATGCATAGTGAGAGCAACCGGAGGACACTCAGAACCCTTCACCATAAGATCTGGAGTACGACAAGGTTGTGTCCTGTTACCTCTTTTGTTCATAACATATATAGACAATTTATGTAAAGAAACCAGCCAAACAGAGATCTCAAGAATACTGCATGACGAGAACACGGAAGAAGAACCATCTGCAAATCCATTAGAGAACTCCTGTTTGCGGATGACCAAGCACTAATAGCAAAATCAGAAGCTGAATTACAAGACCACGTGAATAATCAAAATGAAATGTGTAGGAAGCACAACATGAAAATTAGCACAATTAAAACAGAGGTCATGACTGTAATTAAAGAAGGAAAAGCAACAACGATTCACCTAAACGAACATCCCTTGAAACAAGTAAAGAGTTTCAAGTACCTAGGAAGTATATCATCAAATGGCATATCATAAGACGAGATCGAAAATAGATGCAATAAGGCAAACCAACTCATTGGACAAAAGGCACCGATACTAAAGAACAAACATGTATCAATAACTACTAAGAAAGCACTTTTCAACACAATCTTCCTACCATCTCTATGTTACCGATACCAAACCTGGACAATGACAGAAAAAGAGAAAAGAAAAATCACAACAGAAATAAGATTCCTGAGAAGAATACTCAATTATCAAGATGAGATAAGATCAGAAATGAAGAAATCAGGATTAAAGTGGGGGTTATAGCTGCACTAGATTTAGAAGGCAGCAAGTCAAATGGTTTGGCCATGCAAGTAGGTTACCAACTAACAAGCAATGATGTACAGACCAGATGGAAGCAGAGGAAGAGGCCAACCACGTAAACGATGGATGCAGGGAATAACAGAGTCCATGGGAATATCGATATATGAAGACCATCAGCGGGCACTCTCCCGCTGTTTTTACTTCACCTCGACACCGCAAGGTACAAGAGGAACATGATGAGATGAGTTAGCCATTGCTTTCTGAACAACCGTCACCCATACCATTTCATAAAAAACCAACATAAGGCAGTCTGATGCCAAATCCCCCTCAGCTGTGTTTTAAACGTGGCATGCGAAATTACGAACTGCATGCGTAAACCCTTCACCACGTGGCCAGCATGTATGTATGTGCGCGCGCGCGCACAGAGAGAGAGAGAGAGAGAGAGAGAGAGAGAGAGAGAGAGAGAGAGAGAGAGAGAGAGGGGGGGGGAGGGGTATGGGCATCCTGCTAAGTGGTTCTCTTGTCCAGTTATTTTTAAAACATCAAGAGCTGTAAGGGAAGCAAAGATTAGTAATACAGTAACCTACCATACATGTCGTGAGGAGCCACTAAGGAGGGTTAGCATGAGACTGGCCACCTCAACCCACAGAAAACTAGCTGCATGTAACGTGCATGTGTTTATGCAAACCTGGGGTGAATGTACTAGCTAAGAATTTTATAATACTATCAAGGTGATGGTTAAGGCATGTACCCATCAATATAAACCGTCAGCTACTGGGGGAAACCCCTAAACAAGGGGATGGGATATCACATACTTGTATAGAGTAAAATCACAGGTGGGAAGGTGAATCGTGCTAGTCGACGAAAAGACAAAGGAAAATTCTAAATTTAATTTTATGGGAACTGATAAGTGGGTTCAGGGGTTAAATGATGTTTCTTGGGAGGTTCGGGAAGAGGGGATAAAGAGATAAGTCTGGGCAAATTATGAGCAGTGGATTTTGGGCTGAGTGAGGGGCACCTTCCAAGATAGTGACGTTGAGAGTTCAGCTGAGTTGTGGCGGAGTTAGGGAAAACTTCGCCTGGTGGCTCTCAGACAAGTGGGGTTCTGAGGCTTAGCGAGTTATTCAGTGTATGGGCTGAGGGAGAAATCTCAGCCAGGCTTTCAGTGAGTTCGGACACGGGAAATAGCCTGAGGCGATTCAGTGTTTGGAGCTGAGTCCAAAGAGAAGAGGCTCAGAGGAGGTGGTTAGATTCACGGACGGAGAAGAGTCCGGAACAGTGTATTGTGTGAGGCCAGTAGACGGCAATAGTGTGGTCGCAGGAGCTTACCATGTTATATTCTAATCTAAGTGTGTTGGACACGCGCTTATGCAATCTAGATAGATGTTACTGGTGAATGTTCCTGAAGAGTGTTATAGCATGAGTTTGTTTTGAATTAAAATATTATGTGCACAGACTCGTGTTCTATATTCATTCATCATTGTTGAGACACAATATTCACACTGACATCCTCTAGACACAACCACAGCCACTTCTATCTGTCAATCACCTTGTGACACCGCACAATCTAACCAATCATGAACAAGTCTACATATGGCTTGGCGTGAGTTGTTGGGGCCCTATGTTTCATTGGCAGATGAGAGGCAGAAGAAGGAGACAGAAGGATTATATGCAACAGTCAGCTTACAGCAAAAACTGTCAGTAAATTTCATAAAAATAATGGTCATGTCCAATGAGTCATATGCTAAAAAGTTGTTGTATTATCATTATCAAATGCCATGGCAGTAAGTGTGTGCTGTCATGGTCTGCCATCTCACATGATCACCAGTCATGGATCTAAGTTTGTGTTCTGGTCTCAGTTATGCCATTCAGATATTTATTTCTTTGCCTTCCCTCTGCTCTTTTCCTATCAATCTTGCCAGTTGACACTAAATTTTTCAGTTTATTTCTCCTGATAACGTGTCCAAAACAATTTTGACTGTGTACATATAATTTCTCAAATCAATTTATGGTTTTCATTCATTTCTTGTAAGACTTGGCAGTGGCTTTTCTCTCCATCTATGGTATTGTTTGCATTTTCCTCAGAAACCATGTTTCCACTGTGTAAGAAAAAAGCAAAAACAAATAATTGCACCCATTTATTTTTACACATGGAATGACTACAAATGCAATACATTGTGCAGGCTTTAGAATGACTGTTATGAAAGCACTTTCAGTTAAAAGTTGATTCCCAGCTGGAGTTGGTCCTGTTTGAGAGAAATCCTCTTTCCTGTTGTTCCGTGTTCATGACCAAACTGTTCTCATACCAGCAGCAGCCTGGCTAGCAGTGGTCAGTGCCATTGTTGACCACCACTCGGGTTTTGTGTCCAAACTTCATCAGGGGCAGAAACTTTAAACAAGTATAGCTCTTGAGTCAGCTGAGTCTTTTTAAATGAACACCAGGGATTTTTATGAGAAGGCAACAAGGATGAGATTTAGGTTACATAATCGCATGTGATGATTTAATATATGTGAAGATTAAATACTTGAAAATCCAATGGCAGTCTCATGTGTACTCATGTACACTAGAAGAGGATTACAGTCTGATGTGTATCCTCATACACTAGAAGTGTATGCACAGTCTGATGTGTATCCTCGTGCACTAGAAGTGTATGTAGTCTGATGTGTATCCTCGTGCACTAGAAGTGTATGTACAGTATGATGTGTATCCATGCATACTTGAAGTATATGTTCAGCCTCGTGGGTAAAAATATGACAGAATAAAATGAAACAAACGAAAAAAAGGTATGTTGTGATCCTGCAGAAGAATAACAAATATACAATCATAAACTATACCCAACTTCCTGGGTATCTAGCAATCTTACTGTGTATAATGTTTTTTTTAATATCAGATTTGTTGTATTTGCGCTGTCCCTGGCAAAGGTTGTTGGAACCCTGTCAAAAGTGTGTGGCATGTTTTAACTTATTTATTCTTACTCTACCTCCATATTTAAACACACGTTCCCCAATACCTTCTCCTTTAAGTTATTTATGAGATTTATATTACTGTGTTAATTTAGCTGACTTGGTGTCTTCAGAAGGTAAAGTATGTAAGTTCATATTTGTTGTTTCTCTACAGGATGTCAACCTACCTTTCTTCTTTTCTTTTTTTTTAAATCGTATACTATGCAACCTAACTCTTTCATTGTCTCTGAATATTGTCACCCATCTTGTTTGGGAATCAGTGGTGTAACTACTGTCCAAGAGCTGAATTCTGTACATCACAGAATGGCAGTTGAGGATTTAGAACAATCACAGTACTCTCAGGAATGATTACAAACACCTACATATGAAATTATGGGTGACTACACCACTGGATCTAGAAAACACTTCTCTACAATAGATCGTCTTTATACATAGATTTTGTAAAAGACAGGCATGCAAGTATGAACCCTAGGTATGTAATCTGTTATCCAGTTTCTAGTACAAACCAAGGACAAAGGAATATTTATTACAGATTTAGGTATACGTACATCTGGATCGTCACCAGAGCTATGTGCTTTGTGCACATTCTCCCTATGTGATCTAGGTCAGGAGACTGGAGCACTGAAGGAGTCTCCATGTACAATAAAAGTCATCCTTAACATTCACAATGGCATGAGCAAGGTCAGAAGAGGTCTTGATTTATGGGCTCACCGCTCGCTACAGGAGGGAGAGACTGACCACCTATCCCTCCAGGCACTCAGTCCTACATGTGATGGTCCTGGCACATCACAGACCCACTGCAGCTTCCTGCCTCAGGATTCAATTTTAGTTTTTTTATAATGCAAAAAAAAAAAAACTGGAACATACTAGAAGAGAGTGAAATCTGCCAGAATGGTGCACCTTGATGAACACATGCTGCTGGTGTGCAGTCACACCACAACCTACCAAGTGTGTCATCAGAGATGGATAAGAAAGGTGAGGATGTACTTAATCCTGTAGAAAACCAGTTGCAAAATCCAACCAATCCTGAATAGGTCTTCTGAAAATATAGGACTTGCTGTGCTCAACTAGGGGATCATCACGTGGAAGGTCCTTTGCTCTCATTACGCCAGATACAATCATTTCTGGATCAACCACCAGGTGCCCTGTCTCAAGCGTGTTCATGCCCAAGGTGTCTGCAGTGCCCTTGTCTCAAGCATGTTCATACCCAAGGTGTCTGCAGTGTCCTTGTCTCAAGCATGTTCATGCCCAGTATGGAGCCGTGAGTTCTAAGATGGCTGATAAGGCCTATTTTGGTTCAATTTTTGACAATGTGGGCAAAGAATGCTTGACGTTCCAGTAGGAGGATCTCCTGCAGTGGTTTTGGTGCAGCCTTTTGTAAATTCAATATCGACTTACTGTATATCATACTTTTATTTAACGGCAGCTTTTTCTTGACCTATTCTGCTGTTAATCTCTGTTATACATCTTCTATCTGATGTTATGATTGCCACTAGATATTTACATTTATCAACACCTTATATCACTGCTAGATTGTTTTACTGAAAGACCTCTACAACCATGATGACAAGATGTTTTAACAAGAAATATACAACTATAAGAGATCGTAATATGCGATTAACCCTTTACCGGGCAAATCGTCCGAATGCATCTTTACCCCGGAACGGGCAAACCGTCTGAATGCGTCTGAGCTACTACTAGCATTGTAAAAACGCGATCTCGTGGCTTTCGGAAATTTCCGATTGTCTACTTTCGGTTTCACCAATAGCTTGACAACGTGGCCGCCATTTGCAAGCATGTACTGTGAATTTGAACAGGTTTTTTAAAAATAGTTTTCGGGGTTTTTATGCTTAGTTTTTCAAAATGGATTTCAGTGATGCTTCAAGTGATAGTGGAGATTTTGCTGGGTTTAGTTTAAGTGCACGAATTTGACTGAATCAGAGCTAGATATCAGTGATCAGCGTTACTTTGCGTTAACAGTCGTGAGTCGGACTTTAAAGAAAGTGATTCTGATTCTGAAAATGTGTTTGTAAATTGCCGTATAAATGACTGACAATCACAAGCAATATGTTGTATTTTGTACATCTGTGTTCATGTGTGGATTACCGGGAACATTCACGTGAATAAAATACTCTGCATGCTTTTTACTTCATTTTGTTTTTTATTTATGTAAAATCGGGTGACTAACACCTTTTATGTGATGATTTTACTAACGTAACACAAAATTTTACAGAACCTCAAAATTCTTCTTGTCTGTTCAGGGCTACAAAACAGACAAACGTCTGCCCTGTAAAGGGTTAAACAAAGCATTACCATTTCACACAAAATACAAAGGTATGGGACTAAAATATACATCTGGTTACAAATGTGCTAAACAATAACATACAGAATATTCAATGTGTGTCTCAAGAAAGAAATCCTGTGTGAATTCTTCAACAAAAATAAACCCAACCACAAATATTATGTTAGAGATTACTATGGATACCTTTCAGACACACAACAATGAATACTGGGCAGGTTTTCTTAACACATGAAAGTGTATTTAATTGACGCCTCTCTCGGGAGTCTCTGTGGCGAAGTGGTCAAGCTGTTTGACTCGTGCTCCGAAGGTTGTGGGTTCGATTCCGGGCCGCACCCTTCGCTTTACGAGTTAAATGTTTCGGAGACTCCTGTGGGTCGTCGCTAAAAACTACGGAATTCGTGCTTTGTGCGACGCTTTCCGTGCTGCGGAAAGAGACCGAGTCATATGGGATAAAACCTGGTGCAATGAAGTCGACGCTGTCGACTTTTTTAGTGTATTTAATTAGGGAAGCTTTGGCTATTTCATTCATACATAACTGGAAATATGGTCTTTTTGGTCAGTTATATTTGTTTTAATGACATGTTAATGAACAGTGAGAATTCCAATACACAGAATTTGTGTTTATGAAAACAAAAATTCTTCTTGTAAACCCTGGATGAGAAAACAAAAGGATGCAGTGCAGTCAGACTTTAATGCAGAGTTATATGCGTCTGAGGACAGAAATTCTCAGTGTTAACATTAATGTAATACTATCAAGAAATTCTCAATGTTAATACTATTGTCATATAAAGATGTCTCAATGTTAACACTACCGTCATACTATAATCAAACACCCAGTGTTAACAATTTTGAAATTACATACATAAATTCTGCATTAAAATTAATATCAAAATATAAACAAATTCTCATTTCTAACATTAATGTCAAATTATAAAGCAACATTTAACAAACTAACACATTCTAGTACCACCATTATTCAGTAGGTTTTATGAAAAACATATAAACCTAATAAAACACACACAATGACATGAACGGCCAACTGTCCACACACAACACATATTCTGATCTCTAACTAAGCTCTCTTATCCTTGACAGTTGGTGAGTTCCAGTAATAGACTAACTGTGTAGCAATGACCCCGTTACAAATGGAGGATAAGCAATAGGTGGATATCACCATGATGTCTCCTGTTTCTTGAATGGACGTGAAAATCCTAGCGCAGGAGCCTAGAAACAGCAAGTATACAGTCACCACAGACAGCTGGCCAGTGCTACCATTTTTGAAGTTTTCCCATGCCTGAATACACTGGTAAAGAAAATAAATATTAATATAAGACAAAGCCTCAAGTAACTGTGGTGGGGTGTGTGTGAGGGGATGTGTGTGGGTGGGTGAGGGATGTGTATGGCTGGGTGAGGATGTGTATGGCTGGGTGAGGGTGTGTGTGGGTGGGTATTGGGAGGGTGGGGGTGGGTGTGTTTTGTGGGTGATATGTGTGGGGGTGGGTGGGGGTTGTGTGTGGGTGGATGGGAATGTGTGTGCGTGGGGGTGTATGTGGGTGGGAGGGGGATGTGTGGGTGGGAGGGGGATGTGTGGGTGGGCGAGGGATGTGTCTCATAGCATTGTAATATGCATTGTTTATGTTTACAACATTCATTTGACAATGTATTTTCCTATGTGAGTGTATCATGCAGTATTGGTGAATGAAAGATGAGTGATTGGAAGGGCCGAATGTAAGACAGGCCTGCTTGCCCAATTTGTAACCCTTTTAAAATAAAGTTGAATAAAATAATAAAGACATGTCAGGTGTAATAGTTTCTACCCAATTTCAACCTTTCAGTAATGATTACAGTTGTCTTCTATTGCCTTTTATCTCTCAGTAGATCATAGTCCCCAAACAAGCTCACTCCAAGCCTGTCTATTCTTCACTATATCTTGTAGTTCTTTCACTCCTCTCTTGTCTTTCCAATTTATGTATTTGATTGAATTCACCATGTGTTTCCATGTGTCATATTTTTTTCTAGCCATGATCAGAAGCCACTGAGACACAGTGGTTAGTACACTTGCCTGTCAGACAGTGGCCTGGGTTCAATCTCAGCTGAGACATGAGTTTCTGACTAGTACAACTCTGGGGTCGACCCCACGTCTCATAAAAACTGGGTAGCAAACAATGTTTTGGGAGTTATTTAAAAAAAAAAAAATCGACGTGAACCAAAAGACACGGCCCGGAATCGAACCCACAACCTTCAGAGCTCGAGTCAAACAGCTTGACCACTTCACCATGGAGACTCCCTAAGACTCTTGGAGTGGTCATGGAAGGAAAGGTGATGGAGAAAGTAACTAGCCACCCCACCTCATATAGTGTGGCTAGAATATGTGAAGGCCTAGCACTTCACACCCCACTTCATATAGTGTGGCTAGAATATGTGAAAGTCTAGCACTTCACACCCCACCTCATATAGTGTGGCTAGAATATGTGAAGGCCTAGCACTTGACACCCCACCTCATATAGTGTGGCTGGAATATGTGAAGGCCTAGCACTTGACACCCCACCTCATATAGTGTGGCTGGAATATGTGAAGGCCTAGCACTTGACACCCCACCTCATATAGTGTGGCTAGAATATGTGAAAGCCTAGCACTTCACACCCCACCTCATATAGTGTGGCTAGAATATGTGAAGGCCTAGCACTTGACACCCCACCTCATATCGTGTGGCTAGAATATGTGAAGGCCTAGCACTTGACACCCCACCTCATATAGAGTGGCTAGAATATGTGAAGGCCTAGCACTTCACACCCCACCTCATATAGTGTGGCTAGAATATGTGAAAGTCTAGCACTTCACACCCCACCCCATATAGTGTGGCTAGAATATGTGAAAGCCTAGCACTTCACACCCCCACCTCATATAGTGTGGCTAGAATATGTGAAAGTCTAGCACTTCACACCCCACCTCATATAGTGTGGCTAGAATATGTGAAAGCCTAGCACTTCACACCCCACCTAATATAGTGTGGCTAGAATGTGTGAAAGTCTAGCACTTCACACCCCACCTCATATAGTGTGGCTAGAATATGTGAAAGTCTAGCACTTCACACCCCACCTCATATAGTGTGGCTAGAATATGTGAAGGCCTAGCACTTCACACCCCACTTCATATAGTGTGGCTAGAATATGTGAAAGTCTAGCACTTCACACCCCACCTAATATAGTGTGGCTAGAATGTGTGAAAGTCTAGCACTTCACACCCCACCTCATATAGTGTGGCTAGAATATGTGAAAGTCTAGCACTTCACACCCCACCTCATATAGTGTGGCTAGAATATGTGAAGGCCTAGCACTTCACACCCCACTTCATATAGTGTGGCTAGAATATGTGAAGGCCTAGCACTTCACACCCCACTTCATATAGTGTGGCTAGAATATGTGAAGGCCTAGCACTTCACACCCCACCTCATATAGTGTGGCTAGAATATGTGAAGGCCTAGCACTTCACACCCCACCTCATATAGTGTGGCTAGAATATGTGAAGGCCTAGCACTTCACACCCCACTTCATATAGTGTGGCTAGAATATGTGAAAGTCTAGCACTTCACACCCCACCTCATATAGTGTGGCTAGAATATGTGAAGGCCTAGCACTTCACACCCCACTTCATATAGTGTGGCTAAAATATGTGAAAGTCTAGCACTTCGCACCCCACTTCATATAGTGTGGCTAGAATATGTGAAGGCCTAGCACTTCACACCCCACCTCATATAGTGTGGCTAGAATATGTGAAGGCCTAGCACTTCACACCCCACCTCATATAGTGTGGCTAGAATATGTGAAGGCCTAGCACTTCACACCCCACCTCATATAGTGTGGCTATAATATGTGAAGGCCTAACACTTCACACCCCACCTCATATAGTGTGGCTAGAATATGTGAAGGCCTAGCACTTCACACCCCACCTCATATAGTGTGGCTAGAATATGTGAAGGCCTAGCACTTCACACCCCACTTCATATAGTGTGGCTAGAATATGTGAAGGCCTAGCACTTCACACCCCACCTCATATAGTGTGGCTAGAATATGTGAAGGCCTAGCACTTCACACCCCACCTCATATAGTGTGGCTAGAATATGTGAAGGCCTAGCACTTCACATCCCACCTCATATAGTGTGGCTAGAATATGTGAAGGCCTAGCACTTGACACCCCACCTCATATAGTGTGGCTAGAATATGTGAAGGCCTAGCACTTGACACCCCACCTCATATAGCGTGGCTGGAATATGTGAAGGCCTAGCACTTCACACCCCACCTCATATAGTGTGGCTGGAATATGTGAAGGCCTAGCACTTCACACCCCACCTCATATAGTGTGGCTAGAATATGTGAAAGTCTAGCACTTCACACCCCACCTCATATAGTGTGGCTAGAATATGTGAAGGCCTAGCACTTCACACCCCACCTCATATAGTGTGGCTAGAATATGTGAAGGCTAGAACTTCACACCCCACCTCATATAGTGTGGCTAGAATATGTGAAAGCCTAGCACTTGACACCCCACCTCATATAGTGTGGCTAGAATTTGTGAAAGCCTAGCACTTCACATCCCACCTCATATAGTGTGGCTAGAATATGTGAAGGCCTAGCACTTCACACCCCACCTCATATAGTGTGGCTAGAATATGTGAAAGTCTAGCACTTCACACCCCACCTCATATAGTGTGGCTAGAATATGTGAAGGCCTAGCACTTCACACCCCACCTCATATAGTGTGGCTAGAATATGTGAAGGCCTAGCACTTCACACCCCAATGGTAGTATTTGCTAAGACACCTGGGAAGGTCAACAAATGTGCACAGAAGTCGGATGTGTCAGCCGAAAGGCACAGGTATCGCAGCTCTGCTGTAAACTGGCACAATGCAATTACGTCCGAAAAACACTCGGAATAAATGCTGAAGAAGAAGTATCTGCTAAGACACTACCTTTACCTTTTTTCTTCTATCTTGTGCATTCACAAAGGAGGATATTTTAGGTAAGCTATTAACTAGTTTTCTCAACGTGTGCAAGAATTAAAGTGCAGCAATTTAACTCCAAGAATGTAACCAACTGCTTGAAGTCATACACCAAAAAAAAAAAAAATAAATAAATTATCCGAAACAATTTCCTGGTGTGGGCCTGTCATGTCATAACACCACCATATTTTGTAGGCCGGAATGCATGCAGGAATAGGTGGCTAATCTTTCCTTCACTTGCCCAATTTGTGACCCTCTTAAAATAAAGTTGGTTTGTTCACTTTTGCAGGCGATGACCCCAGGTGTCAAACCTACATCTGACCATGCTCAAGACATTATGACAATAGCATGCGCGTGGTCAGATAACGGTCTGGTGCCAGTTCTCGCCTTTCACTATGGGAGGGACAGATGGGCCACCTAATTCTCTTGTGCACTCAGGCCTACAAAATGTGATGGTGCTAACACTTCACAACCCACAAAAGGACTTGTTGAATTATGCACCTCTCGTACAGTGGTCAATATGTCCAACTGTCAGCACACACTTGTGTCAGGTTTACTACTTCTAGGCAGATTCCATCCAAGATCACAGGCTCAGGTTCTACAGGGATAGCTGGTTTTTCTAACAATTTTGCCAGGAAAGTGGCCTTCTGGTCTACTATTTGCAATTTCCACGTGCTGGTTTTTTGCCCACATCTACGTGTGTACGTGATGTGTTATGCATGATGTGTTCTTGTTTGTCTATTGCTGCCAGAGCAGGAACACAGTGACATCCGTCAGTTCCAGAGCAGGCAGCTTTAAGGTGGCTGAATAGACATTTGTTGTAGTTAGGGCAGAGGAATGCAGGCAGCCAATCAGAAACAGATGTGTGTATGGTGTGGTGTACATGTGGTGTGTGTGGTTATACAGATAGCAAGAGAGACAAGAGATACCTTTCACACAATTTACCTTACTAAAGGACGCCATAAATATATTTCCTGCTTGCAAGACTGTCAGCAGGCTCATGGGCGCAGCTGGAGACAACAGGAATGCCATACACGCCACATAGACAGACACGTATATAAGTCCTTTTGTCATTTGCCCAGTATATAATAAAACCAAAAAGGCGATGGTGCTCGTCTGCACAGCCAAGGACAGAGCTTCCCCATAGGATCTAAATTTGAAATATCAGCAGAGAATCTATTGTTTATTTATACTTCACTGTCTATAAACTATAAGGATAGGTTTTTGTGCATATGTTACGCAAGTAATCATTATGCAAGTAAGTAAACAAAACTTTTACATGGTCTAATTGGCACACAATTCGTAATGTGGTCAATATCACATCGGGCACCTGAATTTCCAAGAACATTTCTTTGCACAAAATTTTAGAATTTTACAAATCTCCTTCGATGGGGATTCAAACACATGGCATTCAGGTAATCATGCTAGCCACTGCAGTTCTCTAACAATCATTATGACTACAGTAAATGATCTAGGTGCCTTGTTTGAGAAGCGTTTAGTGAATTGTGGCTCAACAATGAAGTGGTTCTGGGTTCTTTCATCAACATAAAGCAGGTTACATTGCACTGTTTCCTCAGTGCAATCAATTTCAACAGGCATTTTGTTTGGGCATGCCTTCCCTGGTATTTGACTGTCTCCTGTCTACCTACATGGCTGCAGGTCTTTGAGTCTCTTTTTGTCTGGTTCCTGCATGTTGAGCTGTCGGACTTGGGATACCATGTGTAAGCCAAAATAGCATACGGTAAAATCCCAAGTAAAATACACGCTAGCTGCCATACACTATCGTGTACAATATTCATTTTCCTTTCTAAAACTCTGATGTATATTATATGCATACTTTATGACAATTTTGCTATTGAAATTAGTTAGTTAGTTAGTTAGTCTTTCCTCTCGAGCCTAAGGCGGCGCATAGGGCAGAAGTCCTGTCTCTCCATGCTTGGCAGTTCGCTGCTACCTGATTGAAATTAAGCTACATTAAAAGTCTTGTGTTATTTTTGTCACAATCTGACTGTAAAAATGACGTGAAATTGAATGTGCCAGGTGTTTTCTTATATGTCAGATACTATTTAAACAAATGTGTCTTAACAGAAAAATTATGGTGTGCGGGAATTTCCATTGTACCATGAAACGTTGGGCCAAATCAAGCATGTGTAATATACACAAGTGCATTTTACACACAAGATTGTATAGTTTGTTCCATTTGACTAGACATCGTTAGTTCAGCAGTTTGCCATTGTTTTCCCAGCTGTCCCAGTTCAATGAAATAAGTACCAGAAACTGATTTTGGTTACATAACAGTGGCTGAAGTAGAACTGACATGATTTACAAGGGTGTCACATTAAGACATGGACAATATAGGTTTTTGACATCATACCCGCAATAGTCTAATGTCATGAAAATTGGTAGCCAACCGTAGCATCAGTATCCAGTTCACTATGACTACAAACAATGATATACCAATAAACTACAACTACAAACAATGATATACCAATAAACTATGACTACAAACAATGATACACCAATAAACTATAACTACAAACAATGATATATCACTAAACTATGACTACAAACAATGATATATCACTAAACTATGACTACAAACATTATATCAATAAACTATAACTAAACAATGATATATCACTAAACTATGACTACAAACGATATATCACTAAACTATGACTACAAACATTATATCAATAAACTATAACTACAAAAAATGATATATCACTAAACTATGACTACAAACATTATATCAATAAACTATGACTACAAACAATGATATATCACTAAACTATGACTACAAACATTATATCAATAAACTATAACTATAAGTTGTTAGTTACTTTGGCAGTCAAAGGAATTCGCAACATTTGTCTAAGGAACCACATCTCTGTTGCTTCTAATCTCTTCCTAATTTATTCAATTATATTCCAAGATCCACAGCCATACAGCAAAACAGGATCTAAAAAGCTCTTCAGCACTCTCTTTCTTACATTCAATGATAGTGACTTAATGCATAATATATTCTTCATTTTCTGAAATGCAGCCTTTGCTTGCCCTATTCTGCTCTTGATCTCTATTGTGCATCTTCCATCTGATGTTATAAATGTCCCTAGATATTTAAAACTATCCACTTGGTGAAGAATTTTCCCTTCTATGTCAATTTCACATTTGGGTGTCACCTGTTTCTTTGATATCACCATTTTTACTGTTTTCTTGATATTCAAGATATTCTTTGCACTCTCTTTTACTACAATTTCCAACAATTGTTGTAGGTCTGTTGCATTATCCGCTATCAATACTGTGTCATCTGCATAGCATATATTATTTATATTATAACCTCCAAATATTATTCCTGGCTTTTCTTTGATCTCTCTCATTATTACTTCGCTATAGAGGGTGAAGAGATCCAGTGACATAACACATCCCTGTCTTACTCCCAACTTTATGTGTTCATAATTTCCTTGGTTGTAGATCACGACACAAAAATTAATAACTCCGCTTAGAACTGACATACAGTCTTCATTGTGATACCGCTGGATTCATCTTGTCAATTTGTATCCAATGGTGATGGTTTCATAAGTAAAAACCCAATTTTAAAATATTGTCGATATATGCTATTTTCTAGGCATGTTTACATGCAGCAGTTTGCATTTACTTTCTGAATGGCCAATACACATGCCATTGTGAAAATCAACACAAAGCAATCTACTCCCAAATCGTCTCTGGTCGACTTCAGACCTGGGATGTCGTGATTGTGAAACTATTTACTACACCTAAGCCACAGATGCCGACAGATGCACAGCTTTTCTAAGTGTAATGATTTAGGGAGCCCAGTTTACTTTAATGTGTCCATTATAAAATGTGATGGTTGTGTATGTGCACTGATTTACAACAACATGTATAGACTGTGTAGTTTTATAGAAAGATTACTGAACGTAAAAAGTGCCTACTAGATCACAAACAGCCAAAAAATGCTGGGGTTGATTGCCACGTCCTTTAAAGGATATGTAACTAACTTTTTTAACAGAAAGGCAAAAAAAATATAAACGTACGAAAATGGAAACTTGTGTCCAGCTCCATAGGCCCAGGTAGCAGATATGCCGACCAGCTCAAGGGTCACACCAACCAAGCTAATTCCTTCCCCGCTCTTTGCTTTCCATATTTTGATAATCTGTGGCACTTTCACTGTCAGAAAATAAAAATAAAGCTAAGTTAATAAACATTCAAATGCTAACTATGATAATACAAACAGGAGGGAAACATAAGCCATTACAATATCAATAATGTTCTAGTATTATTGCTCCTCTTCTAGACCTGAATGTAGAGGTCAGCAATAGCTGGGGACTCCGTACACTCTTGTTGATGTCACTGTGCTGAAGCTGATCTCATTGTGTTCATGTCACCTTATTGATTTCACTGTGTCAACACAGAAGTCATAAACAACAGCTCGCACAATGTGTTACCTGGCATACGTCACTGCATTTCATCAAGTGCCTGCTGCACAGTCAGATATCAAATGATGAGAACAGATTAATCCTTTTCTGGCTGAAATAACATAACATACACAGTCTCCATATGAGCCGCGGTGGCATAGTGGCTTGACACTTGCCTGCCATACCAGTGATCAAGAGTTCAATCCGCACGCAAGTGGATTCAGATTTTAAAAACTGACTGTCCATGTCGATCCAGCCTAAACTGGATAGTACAAAATGTCTTAGTACTACCATCACCCATAAGTGCCGACAGATCTATAACAATATGTGTCCAGAAACATATGCCCATTGCACCTTAAGGCGTGTAACAGGGACTTTTACTTTCACTTTTTACAATGACCACATCTGACCAGTATCAGAGACTATATGAATTATGTGCTGGTGTCACTGTGTTTGTGTATACTGTGAACTAAGATCAGGGCATCACTAGTATCCAAACACTGGATGTCAGTGACAGCAGGTCCATCATTCTATCAGTACCAAAACACTATTCTAGTGAGTCTCTGGGCGAAGTGGTCAAGTCACCTTCCTATAGTTCAGAAGGTTGTGAGTTCATTTTCAGGCTCAGTATTTGGTCAATGAGTTAAATTTTTAAGGAGATCCCAGGGGATCGTTGATGGAGCCACAGAGATTGTGCTCCGTGTGATGCTTCTGGCAGGCCATTCTGCAGAAAGAAATCGAGCCATATGAAATACAACTCGGTGCAATGAGGCTGATCCTTTTTGCCTTTAAACCCTTTAATCCACTACTCTGGGAACTTCTGCAATGTCACTGATACAAGACTGTATTTACTATCTGCATTCCTTTGGATCTATCAGTGATGTTGAGAGGGATAACATGCTACAAGGGCAGCAGGTCGCACCCTGGCGAGGACACTCTAGCACGCCATTGGTGTCAACACAAGTGGAGTGGCAGCTCGAAATTATAAACGAGATGCTTAATTTGCAAATATATAAATGACAGGGATCACTTCTGATAGTGGGAAAGATCTCAGATCTCAATGAACAGTTACTGCCTGGACATGCCGCTGTCAGTAAGGTGCTATTCTTTCATTACCTCTTTCTTCATTGAATGAATCGGGAAAGGAGTACATTCCCTAACTGCAGATTCCCTAACTCGTGCACCAAGCAAAATTAACCCCCAGTCAAATTTGACTGAAGGAGGCTATTAAGTATATGGTGGCAACAGGAGAGTTGGAGGTGAAAAGATGCAGAGAGAGACCAAAAGAAAATATATACAGTGGCATCAGGGAATGATGGAGCATCAGTGTCAGAAATAATTGACAGTACATGAGACAGACGGCTATGTACAGACATGACCAATGCCACATGGCATGAACTATAAGAAGAAGAAAACTATTAAACAGTTCAGGAAACATTGCTAGCATTGAGATAAACTGTTTTTACTACATTTGCTCCTTTCCTGGAATCCAGCAGCAACATCAAACAATTTTCATTGCTCTTACAATGATAGTGTCTGTGGCAATATTCTTTCCCCATGGTGAATTCATCAACTGCATGGTAACGCCAAATCATTAGCGTGAAACAGTTAGTGGACAGATGGACACTGCACACCAATCATTCAGTACATAAGTGCTTGCATCTCCACCTCAGTATCTCCCTCAGGGTGTAGCAGCTGTTGATGCAGTTCTGTGTTGATTTACTGTTCTTCTTTGGCTCCCTGCATTTTACTCTTGTCTGGTTTAATTGCCCTGCCTCTCTGAGGGCATTCAGTATATCAGCATGGATCACTGCTTGTCCACTTTCCACAGTAGCCCTGCCTGCAAGCCTATCAAGCATGGCCTGACACATAAATGAAGCTGATTTCTGTCCACCCCATCTCAAACTTCCTGTGCCTATTCACAGTCACAGAGAAAGCCAGCCTGGATGAAAATTGTCTCCAGCAGCGTGGAACATTACCACTGTAATGATACATTTGTATTTAACAAACCTTGACTGAAATACAAAGACAACAGGAACTATTTGCTACATATGAAAGACAAGATACCAGATCTTAATGCTGACAACCTTATTCATTAGATTCTACTGATGATAGTGTTTCTAGCAGGCAATTCCAGGCAGCACAAATAATTATATTGACAAGAGAAACACTAGTTTACTGCTTAGAATCATACACTTCAAACCCTTTTATCAACAAGAGAAACACCAGTTTACTGTTAATAGTTAGACTGAAGAGTGGTTGGCCAAGTGGCTAGAATGCTGGATTCTCATTCGGGAGACCTGGGTTCAAATCCTCGGTAAGGTGTGGATTTTTTTTCTGTTGGGGGAAAAAAGAAAATCCTAACCTGCACAATTTCACTGCGACTGCACTAATTCCTCGGGCTCATGACCTCCTTGCCATACATCGGCCTAGGTACTATATAGGCAGTAAATGACATTTTTGACAGATTCCATGACATCATTTTATAAATAACATAAATACTACTTTTACTGTTCATAAAACACTAGTTTTACTAATTTTCTCTGGGCGCAAGCATGGATGCTTAGTCTCCACCAGCAGATTGAATGGGTGGAGGTGAGAGCTGATATGCAGTTTTTGTAGCACATTGGTATGCATCCGCATCAGCCTCTGCAATTCATTTTGCCACTGCCAATGTTGGTTCATAACTCCAGCATCCAGTGCTACTAGAATGAATGACTAGTGTGATACCCATAAGGGTTCAACATGCAGACCTCATCTGGCAAACTCAGGCTATGTGTATGTTTTTATGTATAATATTCAACACTGCAAGATCTTATTTTTGATCCGTGCCCTACAAGAGAAGACAGCACTTAAGAAATAAAGACAGAAATCAAAGTTATGTCAATCACAGTTCAAGATGTTATTTCTATGCCATGTGACATATTGGGGATATGGCTTTCTTCTCCTGCCTTTCTCCTCCCAGTGGAGCATAAGACCTCAACTAACTCTGTCATGTTGTTTATAGACTTGTTCATGACTGATTGAATTTGGCAGCTTAGCTTTTTTACAAGATGGGGTAGCCAGTCTCAGGCCTACCATCCTTAGTTGCCTCATATGACAAGCATGGTTGGTTACAGTGTTATTATTCTTTATTTTCATTACAGGCCATTGGGGCCATATAGGTGGAGATATGGTCATATTTGTAGATCAGACCACACTTCCCAATACATTTATGGTACATATATTTATCAGGCTGGGTCTATCCCAGAGCCATGTGGTCCATACAAATCATCCCTGCCTCAAAAGGGATTTGAACCAAAGATTACTGGACCAGCAGGTGAGTGTGCTAGCCATTGCAGCAGCATAGCTCCACGGGATGTCAATTATTTCTAATTTCTACTGCTTATCTTACCTATGAAAGATCCACTTATGATGGCATATCCCAAACATTTGCTGATGAAGATTTTCAAACAGGGAACTAAAATTGTCAAAACAAAATTAGTAAGCATCATGCAACATAATCAATTCAGTATCCAAACCATTTAGTTATGGTCATTCACAATGCAGCAGTACTTAATGCTATTATCATCAAAGTCCATTGATGTTATAAGTAAACTACAGTAAACATAAGTAAGGTAAAAGTAGGCATATTCCATTTATGTGGATGACGTGTGCCTTTTGCTTAGGGGAGAGGATAAAGAAGATGGTGCTGCACTTGTCAGTGTTTATGCTGACATACCTCTATTTTCCCATGCAACTAATGCATCTATAGCTCTTTGTAGCAGCCTGGTGGCAACTGAAGCATGTTCATTTGTGCTCCATAGGACCAGATCATCAGCGTACACTGCCACTTTATTCCATATGGTAGTTCGGCAACAAGGTAATTGATAAATATAAGGAAGTTGAGGGGACAGAACATTCTGGGACACCATGACACAGTAGTACTTTTTTGCTCTCGAGTCCATCTGTCTGTACTCGGGCTCTTCTGTTGTGCAAGTATGCATTCACCCATTTGTGCATTGTTCCATTCACTTATAGTTTCTTCATGAGACCTTCTTCCCAGACTTTGTAAAAAACTTTCTTTAGGTCTATCTATGCCGCAAGCAGCAATTTCTTATCCTGGAATCCATCAGAATTTTTTTGAGAAAGGTAGGTTGTCTGATCTTCTGTAGAGGTTAAAACAACTTATTTTTTGCATAGTTTCTGCATACATTCTTTACGAAGAAAATCACAGTAAGGTAACTGCCTGCTTAAAGCCAGACAATTCTAGACTATTACTAGTCCTGAATAGCATAACACTACAGTGATTTGATCGTCCTTGCTAAAGGTAGTGTGCAAAAGTAGAAAAGGTTGCCAAGATTATCAAGACAAGATATTGCTGTAAAGGTGAAGTTGTTAGGCTTCACATATACTATGAGGGTAAGTTAATAAGTAAGTCACAAATGGCTGTATAAAATAACTAAATATGATAACAACTTGAAACCAGTTTATTTTTATACTTACATTGTCCCTTTATTTCTCAACATAATTTCCACCAACATTGATGCACTTATCCCATCATTTTCTCAGTCCTCCCAAACCGGCTGTATAGAACTGCTGCTCATTTTCATTCATGCGACTGATGCTGTATTTTCCATGGCCATGAACTTGAGTCCTTGCTCACACGAGCATTGAAATCACCGAGCATATAAATGTAGTCGGATTTTGGAACTGCCTTGATCACAGAGTCTCTCCTCATAGAACGAAGCCTTCAAATCATCAGGGGAAGTGATGTCTGTGCAATGCAATAATGGTGGCAAAACCACAAGAGGTTGCCAAGCGCAAGGATAATAGTTTTTCTTTACCTCCAGCTGGAATTACAATCATTCCCAGTAGCGAATTCTTCACTGCAAAGCCCACACCATGTTGCCTTTTTTCTGCCTGCTCTCTACCCTTCCAAAAAGGGTGTAATTGTTTTCCCTGAGTGACCCTTCCTCAGCGAGGCGAGTCTCCTGCAGGCCAGCTATATCAATGTTAAGACAACTGAGTTCGGCATAAATCACAGCCGTTTTTCTCACATCGTCAATATTGGTCAAGTCAGTGGCAAATCCTGGACACATGGTTCTTACGTTCCAGGTTGCCATAACTTGAGGTTTCTATTTTTCTTTTTAGCAATACCTGGTGCATTGGGTTTACAGCCTGTGATTCAGATTTTGTCCTAGTCCCAAGCACCCATTAAAGCAGGCAGGCTGTGGCGGATCAGTACCCAATTGGCTGGGGGATGCCCACCTTGAGGCGGGCGGTAACTGATCAGTGACACCTGTAGGTGTCTCCCACTCCCAGAGGCAACCCGTGGCACCCCATGTCTACACTAATTGACAAGGACATATAACCCGTAACTGCTACCTCTCGCTTTGATTTCAAGACTGGTTAAGACGAAGGATGGAGTTATACCTCTCCATAGCACAAAGCCTGGGCTAAAATATAGAGACCATGTGTTTCCCATGCAGCATGATCCCTCTCTTGGCCTGTCTAGTTCACTCCAGAGGAAAGATAACAGCAATACATCTGGAATAAGACAAGCTGCAGAAGCTGCCGGATCAGCAAAGCAATGCTCTGTCCATCTGTCAGAGCTTCGATCCTAGACCAGCTGCCAACCAAGGAATAGGGCCTGGTCTGCCCTGCCATGGCATTTTGTCTTTAGGTTGCATTTCCTCTCACCAGGATAAGGCTTGTACCCTCCCAATTGCCCGTTGGCACAATGTGGGGTGTCGGGTTTGGTAAGCGCCACCCAATGTTTGGCGCTAACAGAAATCAGGTAGTACCGGTACTGTCTGCTGTCATTACGGTAGCTCAGTCATATCTAAGACCTGACCATTACATGATGAAATTTAATTATTTTAACATGATGAAATACATATCAACTTAACCACTGTTGTCTGTTACGTGTCGCCACAATGATGCCAGTTTGCAAAATAATAATACTTAATTTTTGAACAAAACGACTTCCCTTACGCCAACTTAAAGCTGGGCACAGTTTACCCCTTCTACAATGTAAGTTTAAGTTGAACAAATGCATACCTACTTTAATATATTATTCTTGTGAGAAAATAATAAATAAATAATGTCTTCTCCTAAGCCCTGGCCTCCGCCTTTTTTTTTTTTTTTTAGCTGCACCGTAAAATGTGTAAGCTGTCTCTGTATTGTTAAAAGTGTGATCGCGTTAATTTCGCCGAAATCAGAAATTAAGAGAAAAAATCATCAGACCATCGAAGAAGTTGTACTTGATGAAAAACTCGTCGAAGCAAACTCCAGGAGTCAGTAGTTGCAGCCAGCCGACTAAAAAGGCCGGTATTATTGTATCATTGGCAGCCATGGGTTGCAGAAGTAAAGCAGAAGTAACATGCACACTGTTGCCAGCTAGGCTTCACACGTCGTCTGTTTGACCTACGAAAGTCGCACACAAGTCGCGGCAACAGTGCGGGCATGTCGTTAATAAAGTTGTTCTTCGTTTCTCTTTCGGGGCGAGTGCGTTACACCTAGTTATGCACCTCACTAGAGGGGGGGGGGGGGGAACAAGATTACTTGACTCGGGGTAATCCGATCATCACTTTCAACTCCTGAATTAAATTTTTTTAGGTGTTTTTTGGGGTCTGCTTTTTTATTGCTTTCCTTGTCATATTTTGTATTTTCTTCTTCTTCTTCTTCTTCTTCTTCTTCTTCTTCTTCTTCTTCTTCTTCTTCTTCTTCTTCTTCTTCTTCTTCTTCGTTCTCCTTCAGACGTCAGTTTGAACAAACGCAAAGAAAGCTGCAGTCAACGTAAGCTTGTTGATATCCCCGTAGAGCAGAGCTCGTCATAGACTTATTGCCATGGTCCAGTTTATACAAGCCTGGAACATGGTATGAGTTAGTAACAAGTGCGGTCTGCATGAGGAAACAGCGTGGAGTGACCTGGACATTGGTCACAAAAGCGTGAAAAGCGCTCCGGTACCTGGACATTGGTCACAAAAGCGTGAAAAGCGCTCCGGACGTTTTGTGAAAGGACAGTCATTGGCACCTTGCCGTCTTGACAGACGATAGTGCTCTAAAAAGGCATAATAACTTTTAACTATGGCGGTAGCGAGTGTGACTGATAAGGCCAATTTGCGCTGTAAATGTCCGTTCACAGTGGGTGCATGTGAACACGTGGTCATTTCCACCATCATGCACCATCTTACGTCTCAAACGCTTGGTGTGTGACTTTTCTGCAATAATTTTTTCCTTTGTAAAACGCTGAGAATGTTGGAGTGAATGAGCTGGTGCTTTGATAAGTAGCCTCTCACATCTAGTGGAAGGAAAGATGCTTCAATATCCATATGTAAACAGGACGGTGATGGCACGCCAGAATTGCTAAGCTCATGTGATGCCTGGTGGCTATAAGCTCAAGAGAATTAATATAATTTCTCTTTGAAGTATTACACTGGTACCTCTACTGTTGGTTGGTTCATATAAACTAGTTCTTAAGAGAACCATAGGTGTGTAAACCTGTGTCTTAGTTGGCTGAATATAATGTATGGCTCATGCAAATTTACAAGGACTAAACATGTTTTTCACATATGTGCTTTGGTGCATATGAAACCAATTGCCTATGCAATTGAGCTTCTGTTACCTACTGTGGTAGATACTCAGTGGGGAAAGAATACATGATGATGATGATGTACCGGTGAGCCAAGTCTGGTCTGAAAGGGGTGAGGTCTGGCATTGCTGTGTGAATATGGAATAGGACCTTCATGCACCAACATAACAACCAATAGAATGGATGTCTGGTCTGCTAATTGGGTAACTGCCATTAGTTTAATACCTATTGCATATTGCAGTTGTAAATGCCTATTTTCCATTTTCCTCAACATGCCTGTTCATGTACTGATTCACAATGCCTGTCTCATGTTGCTATGTCACAATGCTTGCTTATGCTGTTTGCCTTCAAATGCTTGTAATTGTGTAAGCTACCCCTGTCTCAGCATATAGTCTTGTGATTACCACAGATAGAGGTGAATAATGAAAACATATCACCTACAGTACATCCAAGTGAACTACACTTCATTATCAACCAAGAGAGGTGTGCTTGCACAACCCCCTCCCTGAACCTCCCCATCCCCAATCTGTGTCTGTTGATGTATAATAACATTATCTTTTAACATATGTAAAGAGATGTTGTGCCATTTTGTATATCGACAGAGAACAGTATGGTGGAGAGGCCTTCCATATATCATCTGGGACCACTAACCAGAAGTCCTAGATCCAGAAGTGACTCCCTATCAAAAGGCAGGAAAATCTAAGAAGAATTTTCTCTCAGCTCTCGAACAGCTGAATGCACAAATGGGAGCATAACACAATCTGAAGCACTACAAATGTGGTGAACTGGACAGTGATCTTTGAGTCAATCAAATGTCAACTGAGAATAACAGCAAGTCTTGTAGTGTGAACTACATTCATAGAAAACTGTGAGGTAACTTGGAGTGTTTGTTTATCTAAGACTCACTTAGAAAATATCCAGCCTGATGCTCCCACAGTGATTCTTGAAGAATGTGACTTGAAGCGTAGGGGAAGTGATCTGGCTAAGTGAGTAGCTGCAATGTATGGGACATTATGTATATCATTATTGAAGTACCCAGTGACAGCCTTCACTGACAGCCTGATCAACCGTGAGATGCAGTACCGTGTCATCATACCAAAACTTGTCTTCAAGAGGAATGAATCTGCCATGAAGCTTATTCTGGGGAAGCTGCTAACTGGAGCTTGTCCAACATCAATGCTGATAATAAAAGGATTCAACAGACCCAGAACAGTAGTTCCTCCCTTAAGTTTTTCCATGATAGGATTCCATAACCTTCTCAAGAGACAGGAAATGATGATAGATACAGATACTGTAACGGAATGGTGTAGTTAGATATTAGAGAGGAGGAGGAGAGTTAGTTATTGGTGGTGGAGTAAAAGGGGAGGTGGTGTATCTTGTTTATCAACATGCATGTGTGGCATATTTTATGCATCTTCAATGTAATTATTGAAGTGTTGACATGCCAGGGGATGAAACAATGGTCATCACTCGACTCACCATCAACTCAATAAATTGTGTAATTAATGAATCAGTGTTTTAAGTACATGTCCCCAGTGAATTTCTTGTACAGTTGCTGTCAAGTGTTGTCTCTGGTGACTGTCTTAAGTGCTGTGGTTGATTATACATATTGTGAAAAGTCTTGTATAGATGTTGTCAAGTATCTATTATGATGTAAGTCTTGTACAATGGCTGGTGTACACAATTCCTTGTGAATGTATGTCCCACTTTTGTCAAGAAACTGTCATTTAGATGTCTTGTCCAACAGATGTAATGTACAGTTATTGTTGAGTTTGTCTACAAACACTGAATCCTACAGTCCCAAAGCAGTTGGACAAAACTGATATAGGTCACACTGACAAAATAAAGAAAGGAAGATCTAATGTGACGGACGAACAGCACACTGTCAACAGTATAATGAGTGAGATGGATCCTCAGTTGTGCAGGGGCTAATAGTTCAGATCTTCTTTTGGTCTTGGGGAAACCTTTTACTTCTTTTATAAATTTCTGTGTAGATACATAATAGTCTCACAGTGGGGGTTTGAGCCAAAGAAAAATGGTTCTCCAAAAAGGCTATTGCGGGAATGATTAGCTCATTTGAGTGACCTCTAGACAAAACGTGCTAAATCATATCCTTTTCTCCCCGGGAAGGTTAACCCGGTCAACAAATGCCCGCAGAAGTCGGATGTGTCGGCCTAACAGCGCAAGAACGCAGCTCTGCTGTAAACAGGCACAACGCAATCACGTCCGAAAAAAAACTCCGGATGAACGAAGAAGAAGAATATCCTTTTCTTGTATATTTATTATTCAAGATATATTTCCAGAGAACACTACTAACTAGGTCCTCTGTCATCAATCTAACATGTCACAGTTCTGAAATCTGTCCAGTGTCGGTTTAGAAGTCTTCTAAGACATTTGTTCTCAAAATTGTCTAATTTTTTTTTTTTATCTAAAGCTACCGTTGACTTCCAACTTTCACATCCATACGTTAGCACTGGAATCACACAAGAGTTGAAGATTTTAAGTTTCGTGTGTTTGCTGAGTGTCTTTGATGTCCAGATGTTTGACAGTTTATTGAAGGCACCAGATGCCAGCGCGATTCTAGATGATATTTCTGGTGTTGAGTGCCCTGTAGATGTCATTTTGCTTCCTAGGTATGTGAAGCTGTTGACTTTTTCAAGAACGTGGTTGTTTAATTTGATGACATCTGAACTGTTGGTAAGATCAACAGTTTTTGTTTTTGCGGTGTTAATTTGGAGACCAATTTGTCCTGAAACATTTTGGATATGGTTTATTTTCTCTTGGGCATCTGGGTGTGTTGAGCTCAAAAGCACCATGTCGTCGCAAGTCCAGATCTAGAATTTTATTAACCCAATGGTGTCAAATGTCCACCCACACAATGTGCCTCTACATTATTAGTTAGTTGATAGACTTTGTGTCTTCTCTAAGTGTTAGTATGAGCCGTGAGCGTGGGTATACATGACATTGTTTATAAATGACAATGTTGACAGGACTTGGAAAATAAACAAGTGGAAACAGTGTTCGTGTTGTGTTCTTCAGGAAGTGTTGAATTCTGTTTCGAATAGCTGATTGGTATCAAATGCAGTGGAAGAGTGGTACTGGAGCCTAATATAATAGTATAGATGTGATGATAAGACGACTACGCCATCATCTTGAGATATCAATAAAATGGCGCAGAAGCACGCCCGCACAGAGAGGAGGTGCATATCATAGAAAGGAAGAGCTGTCCGCACATGAATTGCTATGAACACAGAGTCATCGAGATTGTAAACTTGACTATATATCATAAATTTCCAATCAAACCACGCATCAGCCATAGGCGTAGGAACAACTAATGTGTCGCCTAAGTCACACGTTTGCAGGACAGTTGGACGAGAGCTATGGTCGGAGCTGGACCTAGTTCTGTCGTTCCCGTAGAATGGCCATATACTGAGCCCCTACATTGTTAGTAGATGTTTAGTTGTTGTGTAGATTGATTGATTGAGACTCTAGGCATTTGTGAAACTGATTTGTGAAATTGATACTGTGAATTGTTCAATGTTTGGAGTCAATGTAGAGTAAAAACGGAACTGCGCATTGTTATTCAAGGCGTGTTGAGTTTGGTCCAAACCACTAGTTGTCGTGAATAGTGCAGTGAAAGAACTTAAAACTAGCTAAAGACAATGAGAGAATTAATCACAATGAGAAGACCATAGCACGGCCTGTCAGAAAGGTATTGGTCCAGAAAAGATGCACAGAAACGTGACACAGTCACAAAGATCAATCGACAGTTGGCGCCACGACTCCAAGGAGTGGAAAAAGGGAAGGTTAGATGGGCAAGATTTAAGTCTATGCATTGACTACTAGCCCAGTGCAGGTTTTTCTGCCCTGACTGGTCCTTAAATAAGCCCCTACCAATGTACATACACAAGCACGTATGCACAATTGGAAAATAACAGATAACTATGAGTTTAAAACAAACTACAATCACGTTTATTATCTATCATTAACAATTGTATATGATTGTTCTCATAATGATGATGGTGAATTTATGGAAGTTTATACAATATAACAAATAAGTGAAATGAAAAACATTACATAACTTTCATGTTACTTGTATCCTATCAGGATCTGTGTCCGGGATCCCAATCAAGATAAGCAAGAACAGCAGCACAGTGTTCGGAACCATAGAGTTCCGTCCTGTCACCACCAGGTCTCTCTCAGTCACTGCATTGGAAGACCTGGGCTCCTGTTGAGTGCTTGGAAGAGATAATCAAGAATGTGTATTATCTAGTTCTACATCAGTACAATCCTAAATAATACATACAATCTATCACACCCATATACAATGACCAGTCTGACCTACTGAGCTCGCTTTGTTGACTTGCCGTCGACAATCTTACGTCCTGGCTCAGTGGACTTGCACAATGCTTGTAATAACATTGCGCACACTTCTTGAATGTAGAGAAAACAGTTTATTCTTCTGTTGATTCCTCTCTTGTGTTTCTTCCTCTCTTCTTGAATACTTTCAGATAGGAAGCATTCTGGTGCCACTCGCGGCATTTTGCGACAGTTGGTAATAAGTTTTATAATAATCCCTTTGGTGAACTGGATGCTCTGATTTACACTTGATTCTATGATTGCTTCTTATACATCTTTTGGCCTCATGGTAGGTTATGTCTATATCAGGCTAAGATAGTCTTCCATCTTCCTTTGCTAATCGATTAGCTTCTTCATTTCCACGTATGTTGTAATGAAAACAAACCCTTTTATATTTCTGTCGCAGTTAATGAAGTGCTGCACTAGGGTCACCTGGTTCGGCAGTGTGTCTGCTTTTCAGTATTGAAACAACAAAGCCATCCAGCAACTTTCCAGCGGCAAGGCGCCTGGTCCTGACTCCATCCCAGCAGAGATATACAAGGCAGGTGGGCGGGTCGTAATAGAGCAGCTTCACCAAGTCTTTACAAACATATGGGTTAACGAGACTATGCCACAAAATTCCAAGTACGCGTTAATAGTCCACCTTTACAAACGTAAATGAAACCGCCAATCCATTAACAACCACTGAAGCATCTCCTTGCTCTCAATCTCAGTTAAGATACTCGCCAGAATTCTTCTCAATCGTCTCACGGCCCATCTCGATCAACGTCTTCTTCCTGAGAGTCAATGTGGCTTCAGATAAGAACGAGAAACTGTTGACACGATTTTCGCTGCAAGGCAGCTGAAAGAGAAATGTCAGGAACAGAACTCCGAAATGTTCTCCACTTTCATTGACCTTACCAAGGCTTTTGATACAGTCAGCAGAGGACTGTGGAAGATTATGGTGAAATATGGCTGTCCACAACAGTTTGTCCAAATAGTGCGGCTATTTCATGATGGTATGCAGGCAAGAGTACATGAAAATGGTGAACTGTCTGAACCCTTTCCTGTCACCAATGGAGTGAAGCAAGGGTGTGTCCTGGCATCAACACTGTTCAGCCTCATGTTTTCAGCTATGCTGACGAATGCCTTCGAGAACAATGACATTGGAATAGACATCAACTACCGCATGGATGGAAAGTTGTTCAATCTCAAAAGACTGAAAGCTAAAACCAAAACTAACAGCGACACCATCAGAGAGCTGCTGTTTGCTGATGATTGCGCTCTATATGCCAGCTCAGAGGCAGACATGCAACACAATGTTTCAGCTTTCTCATATGCCTGTGCCAACTTTGAGCTCAATATCAACATGGAGAAGACTTTAGTTATGAACCAGCCAGCTCCAGGAAATAATCACACCGTGCCGAATTTCAAGGTGATTGGTCATAGATTAAATGTTTTGGACAAATTCACCGATCTTGGCAGCACTGTGTCACAAGCTGCCACAACTGATGACGAAGTGAATGTAAGAATCTCCAAGGCCAGCGCGGCCTTTGGCAGACTGTACAAGAATGTATGGGACAGAAATGGAATAAGCCTGCAAACAAAGCTGAAAGTCTATAAAGCAGTTGTATTATCCACACTGCTATATGCTTGTGAAACCTAGACTGTTTATCAGCGACACGCTAGGAAATTAAACCACTTTCACACCGTCTGCCTTAGGAAGCTATTGAAGATTAAATGGCAAGACAAGATCCCAGACACTTAAGTCATAGAAAGAGAGTCCATGCCCAGTATCCACACTCTACTAATGAAAAATCAGATTCGCTGGGCTGGTTACTTAACTCGCATGCCAGATCACAGGCTCCTTAAACGATTGTTTTACTGCGAGCTGCGTTGTGGTAAACGCTCCCAAGGTGGCCAGAGGAAACGCTTTAAAGACACTTTGAAAATCTCACTGAATGCTTTTGGAATTCATCTTGACACCTGGGAGACTGCTGCCAAAGACCGAAATTCGTGGCGTACATCATTACGCAAGGGTGCAGTAAAGTCAATTGTGAAGCAACCAGGACTGCAAGAGCTGTGAAGAAGAGACTTGACAGAAAAACCACTGCAGGAAATCCTCCTCCTGGAACGTCAAGCAATCTTTGCCCACATTGTCAAAGAACACTTAGAGCCAAAATAGGCCTTATCAGCCATCTTAGAACTCACGGCTCCATACTTTCAACCCCGCTGGAAGAAATGAATGGTCATCATCATTCTTGATGGACAAACAACTTTGAAACAACTGACTTCGCATCCGTAAAGACAGCTGCTTGTTTCTCTTCATTTTTCTCTATCAACAGCATTTCTGCCCCAGTTTTTAAAGCTTCTGTCTCTGCTCTGAAGTTTCTGGAGACCTTTCTCAGCAACTATTGACTGTGTCTTCTTTGCCCTATTGTTTAGATTCAAAAGAATCCCCCACCTTCATTTTCTGTTATTTGCCGATTCATCTGTATATACTATATAATTATATATATATGGGGCCATGAGCTGCTTGGGTAATGTTCTTCTATGCAGTTTATTGTTGTTTTTCTTCTTTCTAATGCATTCTGAGTGTTATTTTTGTCAATGTCAGGAATGTTTTCCATCATTTCAGGCTGGCGCTGCTGTCCCTAAGTTGGCTGGAAGTAAGTTACTGTTATTAATGGACTCCAGTATCAGCTAGACAGAAGCAGCCAACACCACTTTTCCCATACCATTTTGTATGCGTGCTGTGTGATATTCTTTAGGCTTCCACAACAATATCACCGTGTACATGAATTCTTTTCTATTATCAATTTTAACACGCAACAAATGTATGCATGGATGCTTGCACACACACCACCACCACCGCCACCATCCAGCCAAGCATAATGCGGTTAATAATGCCACCCTTTGATGGAGACAAGAGAGAGGAAAAGATTAGAAGTTTGCCAGAGGGAAACAATGCAGCTAACGGTCTAGTTCATGCTAGCAAGACGCTATTGGCTGCTCGCAGTAAACAGACCCGGAGGGGTTGAGAATGTTGGTATAATTCGTGTAATAAAACAACGAAAACGGGGACCACAAACTACTACGTCAAGGCAAGGGCCAAGGCCCCAAGGCACTTCCCAGGTCCTCAGTTACGCTGGCAGGTTTTCAGACAGCGGTTATCTTCGGTAATAGCGGCAGTTGTCAAAATGGCTGTTCCTCAAGGTGAGAACTTGACACGGACGAAATTAATAGCTGTACACTGTCACAGAGAGTTGTAGGCACTTTTAAAATAATGTTTGAAAGTTAATCAACTTCTCCATTTGATGTATCCTGATAAACAAACAATATTAAATCATTTACTTGAAAGATAGACACAGGCGGAGCAATTTGAGATAAATTATACGCCGCAAGTTCTGGACAGAAAAAACAAAAATCACGTTTTTCTTGTTTCGTGATTCTTCGCTTCGTTTTTCCTTCACAGCGTCAGAATATGAAGAGAGTTTTGCAATGAGATCTGGTATAGGCTTTACACCGTGGTGCTCATTCCCCTGTTATGCCATTTATCTCAGATTATCTGTCTTGCCGACGGTCGCTACCTTTCCCCTACGTATTGTTAGGATTAGGGATCATGTTTTTCAAATTGAGGAATTACTAATGAGACCACCACAGATAGATACTAAGATAGGCCTTGAAAAACCGTATCCAACGGTACTGCAATTATGCCTGTACGTCAATTAGAAGTTTAGAAGCAGAGATATTGACATTTGAGTGTCTGGATCTTGAACAAAAAGTTTCTCAGTATTCCACTCTCTGCACACCTTTCCTTTTGTTTCCCAATTGTAGTGTCTCTAACAGACACTACCATTGACGAACAATAATCAGAGATGCAAAAATACAAGACAAATATCGCAGATTAAAAGAAAATTCTCATATAACAGTATTTTCTCACTTACAGTTAATTCTAAAATAATAAATTGTATGGATCCCAAATTGTATTGCCAGTCCATGCAAGATTGTCTCATACGGGTCATAGACGGATATCAAAACTGACTTCAAAAATATGTTCCATCTTGTTAAATGATAAAAAAAATAGTATAAATATACAAATAAATTATTAATAAACTTTAAATTTGCAGTCTCTTTAACTTTAGTAGTTCAAATTGAACGTTTTGAGCGTAAAAAGTATATGCGGCCTAGTCCAATCGATATCCTAACTGCCGTCATTTTGGTTTTCCATTCACAAAGACAAAACATCTGCAGAAATATTATTTTTATACCACATAAACAGCGATATCCGAGATGAAACTCTCCAAATATATGTAAAAATGGATGCAGAATTCAAACATCCACCTAAAAAGGTGATTATATTACTTAATCAACCTCTAGAAAATAAAATTTCTTACCGTGTGCCAAATAATTTAATTTATTTCAGTCATGTTAATGTCAACCAATTGCTATGCACAGAATGTTAGACTGACCTATTCTGCAGAAACTAGGCAATGAAAGAATCTCTAAACAACGAGAAGTAGATGCAGAAACTAAGATGGCGTTTGTTAATGTCACATATTTGAATGAATGAAAGATGTCAGAAGCATGCATGGTCATTTCATAGCCATTTTTAGGGACCCAATGGACTAGTGGACCCTTCTACGCAGGCACGGTTTCCGGTTTCGGATCGGGTTGCAGTAGACACTAAACCTGCTATTATTGTATTGTCTGTGAGAGAGATACATTTGTCATTTCTCAAAATGGGTCATATTCAGTATATAATTATATTGCATACAGCAAATTAGGTTTTTAAGAGCATGCATCTTTCCCATTGCAACATATGCCCGTGAGACCTGGACACTTACTAAACAAGCTGAACAGCGCATAAATGCCTTTAAATATAAATTTATACACTGATTCTAAGAATATCTTGGATACAGAAAACAACAAATGCATCCACGTGACAAGATCTGAATATTGAAGAAGGTTGGCTACTAAAGACGATAAAACAAAGAAAATTAAAATAATCTGGTCATTTGAGACGTCATGATAGTTTGGAGAGAACAATAATGGAGGGGTATATGCCCAGGAAGAGAGGAAGAGGAAGGCCAAAGAGAAGATGGGTGCAGGATGTGGCAGATCTCCAGATAGGTGTATTAGATGCCGTGAAGTCTTCCCCAGAAGGTTGTTATGGGAGTGAGGTTCTGTAAAGGACATGCTACTGAATGAATGTGTGTGTGTGTATATATATATATACACACACATACACAACTTAACATTAATCTTTTATGTTATTATTGCTAAAAGTAAAAATATATCTGTAGTCAATATGTTGCTGTTATCTCTGTCTGAATCCTTTTGGCTTGAAAATATATTTTCCTTGAAGTATGTTCTTGGCTGTGTCTGCAATAAAGCCTATCCCATGTTTTCATTTTTCATTTATTGGTGTATCTGCTTAATACCTTGCATTTTGGGGGTAATTTCTGCCATTTCCACAGTATTAATGTTATCTTGTTTTCATTTCTTCTATAATTATGTCTAAATTTATTTAGATGTTATGGAAATTTATAGTCTAAAAGTACATTTCTTTTTTCTATTTGTAAGTCCTTATCACCTTCTGCTCTGTGGCGAAGGGGTTACGGACGCAGTTCGTAATCCTGCATACCATGCTCGAAACAGCTGTGGGCGATTTGGCAGCACACCGCCTTGTGTTGGCTTTTATAAAAATATTAGTGCCGGTCGTTCAGAAAGCAATGGCAAACTACTGAACGTAAACTTGTCAAGAAATCATAAACAGTCAAAACATTCTGGGTTTGACTGCGATGTCCTGTAAAGGATATGCAACTAACTTAAAGTCCTTAACAGTTGAAGGTCGTGTACCATATGCATCAATCCCATTTATTCTTTCCTTGGTTTTATGGGGAATTTACATTCCATATTACAGCTCATTAGCTTGTCTCAGTTTCTAGAAAAAAAACCTTTAAATGGGTATGATATTAGATATGATCTCCTACTTTAGCCATTATCATGTTCCATGATGTTGAACTTTGGATTTATTTTTAACGTTGGCTTGCTTTGAACTCAAGCGTGGTCCATACATGTGTTGCTACTTCTTGTGCACTGGACTAACTTTTACATGTGGATTAGCTTTCAGTATTACCAGTGTCCCTCACCATTAGGTGAACCCACTCCAGCTTCAGAGCTACTTGTAATTTATGTCCCCAAGTCAAGGACGAGCAGTCAACATTTTAGTCCAACGAACCCATTTCGTGGTTGAACCCGCTACCTCGGCATCAGCACACCTGATGATTAAGAATGAGCACTCTTATCCGTTCAGCCATGCTGGCGGCCACTTTGGAGGACTGGAATCTGCATTGTGCAGATTATTGTCAGTGGTGCATTATTTTTTTATGTTATTAATACTCTGCTTGTTCATTATATGTCATTGACACATACATGGCGGTAAGGTGAGCAGTAACAATAGTAGAGAACATTCTGAAATGTTAGTTTCTTGCTTTTGATATTCATGAAAGTCAGAACACTAACATATTAACATTGAGCAAGAGAAGAGCCATTAGCAAGGATCATAATCATCGCACTCCGGACAATTCCACAGGTGCTCAGATTTTCGTCTTAACATCCCCACCATTGTAAAGCGACACACCAGTTCTGTGCTGATTAATCAATTGTATTGTACCCTTGGCACTGTGTTCATGTGTAGACACTCACATGTTTCACTCCCATCTCTGTTACTCTGGATATTGATGCTGATTCACATATGTCTTAAATGTCCTCTGTTCACCCTGCGTCTCACGGCATTGATTATTTCCGATCCACTCATCTATTGTACTTTCATTCTCAATCAGCTGTCAGCTAGTGGGTCAGCTTGCTCATTACCCTTCACCCCTGGGCGACCCGACACATGAAGGTTGGATCAGTTTCGAAGGGCTGAGTATGTTGAGTCATTCAAGTCAGGTGTAGTGCCAGTCATTTCTCTTGACAATGTTCCTGTATGCCATGATATGGAACCATCTTACATTTTCTCTGTATCCCCCTGCCTTTCCTCCCCTTCAGCTTTCCTATTGTGTTTGTGTGTTTAAGTTTCACGTCCTTCAAGGCTAGAAGGGCTGAGTATATTGAGTCATTCATGTCACGTGTAGTGCCAGTCATTTCTGATGACAATGTTCCTGTATGCCATGATATGGAACCATCTTACATTTTCCCTTTATCCCCCTGCCTTTCCTCCCCTCCAGCTTTCCTATTGTTTTTTGTGTGTTTAAGATTCATGTCCTTCACAGGACATGGCGTCAACCCCAGCCTTTTGGCTGTTCGTGATTCCTGGGCAAGTTTTACGTTCAGTAGTTTTTTGCCATTGCTTTCTGAACGACCAGCACCTATTCCTTTTTCGAAAAAGCCAGCACTGTTGTGTTTCAAACCTGGGTAAACGGGATTACGAATCACGTCCGTAACGCCTTTGCCATGGAGCCTGGTTTCCTATTTTTACAACAGACAAAAACTTGTTTATGTTATCCTGTTTGCTGCAACTTTACACTTTGGCTGCTATAGTTTTTCTCTTGGCCATAACCATAAATTTGTTAATTTTAGTCCTTTCTTTTCTTTGTCAATGTTTATGATGTCTATCAATTCTTGCAATTCACTTCTTTCCTGCTGTAAGCAACATGTCGTCAGTATAATGCAGATTTTCTTCATATTTAGTCTCTTAACTTTCACATCTTTTGTTTTGCTTGTTATCCCCATATTAGGCACAGTCTCTCAACCAACTCACACCAAACCATCCTATCTTTTGAAATCTCCTGCAGCTCCGTCCATATCCTCCCCACATTATTCATCTCTATCTTTAGTTCTCTTCTCCTTGTGTTTTTAGGTCTCCCACTATTTCATTCACCTTGTGGGTTCCAGACAAGGGAGTTTCTAGTTATACTGGCTTCAGGTTTTCTCACTGTGTCCTGTCCAGCACCTCTTGATCTCTGGAATTTGTTTAGTTCTCACGAGCTCCAATTTGGTGATTCTGTCAAACCATTTTAGTTCTACTATTCTGCGTAGACACCAGTTAATGTTTGTAGTTAACTAGTAATTATTTTAGTCATTCTTCATGTTTCTGATCCATACAGCAGTGTTGATTTAATAATAAAGTTAAATATTCCAAGTAATTCTCCCATCAAATGAAACCTATTTAAGAAGACGAATACATTGGTTTGCCTTAGCTGTTGGTTTTCAATGTAGTTATTTTTATCTGATCCTGCAATGCCATTTTGTCTACACTGATTTTCATGTTGTAGTCTTTGCAAGTGTTGTTAAGATAATTTAAATGCGTCTGCACATTTTCTTCACAATCAGCCCTGACTATATTTAGTCATCTGCAAAGAGAAGTTCTCTGATTTGCATCTGGATTTATTATGTGGTCAATGTTTCTGATTAAACAGAAGAAATAGTATGCAACCTTCTTTTTACACCCGATCTGACCTCAAACTTCCCAGACAGATCTGTATTTGCTCCAATTGTACACAGCAGACATTTGTCAATGCTTGCCTCTCTGCCTGGTACTTCAAATGTTTCAGCTAGAAGGTATTACAAGTTCAGTAGTAGTTCAGCAAACACTTGTTACAGATGAACATTCAATTAAGAAACTAAAAATATCTAGGATGAGATGCAGCAAATTTCTCTGTCTGTATATCTGTCTGGCTGGCTGGCTCTCTCTTTCTAGAGAGAAAATATAGTTTGTTGGTTGGTTGGTTCTTTCATTCTGTCTGTCTGTTTGTCTGTCTGTCTCTTTTTTTTTCTCTCTCTCTCACTCCCTCTCTTCTGTCCTTTATTCCCTTTGGACAAAGTATTTTCTAGCTATTCTATCCCCAGGTTTTCTCTGTGTCCCTCATCCAACGCCTGTACATGTTCCTCATCTCTTGATTCAGTGAAATATGTCAGAGTATGTTACATTTTTGTCTTTATTAGGATTTTCTTCACATGTACACAGTCTAAGAAAGTAAAATGATGTCTGGCTGGATATAATATGTGTTTTCCTTGAACTATGCTTGCAGTATTTGAGCTGAAGTATGTTGTGCAGCAGTACGCTTGGGGCAAGAAAGGTGCTGACAGTATGGTGGCTAGGCTGAAAGCTGCAGCTGATCCAGAATTTACGATAGATGAAGACACACCATATGCAGAGGTACATTTTTATTCAGCACATTTATGTTGAGTTTGTGTCCTAAGAATTGTTAAGTTAGTCTCTGTAAATGGCATTGAAGGAACAAAAAACACTTATGGCATTTTAAAGATATTTCTTTTCTCCTCCTCCTTCGCGTGCGTTATTGATCTCCCATCGGATCATAGGCTCTCATCTGAATCATGTCAAGCTCTTTGTGACTTGCTCATGATTGGTTGGAATTTGCAGCTAAAGTTTTCTATTGGCTGAATTAGCCAAATTAGTCTTATGCCAACCCTCCGTAATTGCATCTTATAACATGCATGGTTGGTTACAGTGTTACTTGTTCTTTGCTTCCCTTATACCCGGTAACACCCCTGCACATTTCAGCTGTAGTTTTCAACATTCTTTTCATAAGGTATTTGAAAAATTTGGATGAGTCACTTCATTTATACCTCTATATCTAAATGCGTGTATGAGTTTTGGCAGTGTCCGCGATTTATGGTAGCGAATCTAACTAGATCAGTCGGAGAGAGGCAGGGGGAGATTGGGAGATGATGCTGAATGGACTGAGATGGTGGAATATCATGAGCAGAGTTGATCCAGAATACCAAGGACAGATCTGTGGAGAGGCATGAGTGGCTATGCCAGATGATGATAAGCCATTGTAACACATGAGTGAATGTTTCTCTATTTTTGTATATTAATTATGTGCATACTGCACACATTAAAGATCACTTGTTGAATGCTAAAAGTGCAGGCTGTCATTGGCCGCTGACCTGGCTAAATTCTGAAAGTTAGCTAACCATGCTAGAATATTTATTGTATGTAAATATCTTATGAGAATATAGAAGGCAAAGGGAAACCACTACAGTAATTTTCCTAGAATAAGCTTATGGACATTCACATACATTTTTTATGTGAAATATGTTCTTCAAACGTCATGCCAGTCTTTGAGCAGAATAACACCACTGAAAAGTGCTATTTTTCTATGCCGTGAATCTGAAGTATCATGTATTTTTATGGGGCCATATTTCCTCTTAATTCCACCAATTGTTAAAATTTGTTTTTATTGCAAAAGCAAGTTGTTTTCTTTTGATGTTTAGTGAATTTACTGTGTGGCCATGGCCTCTTTTGGATGTTTTCTTCATTAGACAAGTTTATAACTTTTTCAGTAGAATTACATCTCTGAGTCTTTGGAAGATGTTTTATTTCGTTGCCTGTTTTCTAATTGTCATGATTCATAAATATGAATACACATCTTTGTATACAGAACTGAAGAATTCATGCTTCCAGTGATGAGAATCATTCCTGTAACTTTGTTTCATTGTCTAAAATGCAGTTTTAGCCGGGAATTTAGTAGCATTTGGAAGGATATCCTTCAGGGCACACTTTTGGGTCTTCACTGGAGCTACAGAGTTTGTGCACTGTGTTGAGATTCTCCTTGTGTGATGTATGGGAGAAGACTAACATTTATGGAAGACATGGATACAATCTGTTTACTTCTAGAGAAAGTGCTAGAAACTAGTGACAATTTCCTTTAACAAGTTTGTTCAATGGAAGCATCAGTAGAATACTGAGATGATGAATATACATGATAAGATGATGCAAAACTGAAGCTTTTTCATGAAGAGCTCAGATATACAGTATCAAGGAGACCCAGGTTACAAGTGATAAGTATATTGTGGACTTTCATTGTCATTAACACTAACTTTATTGGGTATTTGGGAGTTGTCATTCTTTAATATTACCATTGCTTCTCTCTTCTTGCCCTTTGTGTATAGGTCTTTCTCTTTAGTGTTATGATTATATCTGTCTTCTGCAGCCCATTTAAAAAAAAAAATAGCATCAGCGTATTGTAAATTGTTTTGCTCAGCAACTTAAATCTCTGGTTTCTGTTATTCTCAGCCCTCTTCCATAGCCTTGCTGCATTTTATTTCCAGCATATGTTTATTATTGTCATTCTCAGATCTTTTTCATCACTGTTTAAGTGTTCAAAAATTGTTTTCATGTTTCACGTCACCAAATGCATTACAATTTTCTTATTGTTTACCAGCTATGGATGGGCACACATCCCAATGGACCATCCATTATCAGTATCCCAGGACACGATCCCATTCCTTTGTCTGACTGGATAAAACAACACCCAGAGCAGCTAGGTACAGAAATGTATTCCTACTTCAAGGGCAACCTACCATTTTTGTTCAAAGTTCTGTCTGTGAAAACATCGCTGTCTATTCAGGCACATCCCAACAAGGTTTCGTATTGTTTTTTTATTCTTACATTACTGCATATTTATCACAAGTAATATCCTGTTAACTCTTTCAATCCCAGGTTTTCACAGCAGATGCCAGGGGGGAGAATTGTGCTAATAACACAGGGAAAGTGGCCACCCAGGAAGCCAGATTTCTGTAATAAGTGCTGACTAAATGTGAAAAGTAAGAGAACACATTACACAATGGTTGGGATTCAAGGGGAAGAGTCGGTCGCACATCACATGCTCCTTGGGACTGAAAGAGTTAAATCATTCTGGGTTATGATTGGGATATTTGATGTTTGCTAACAATTTTAGATAGGGGTGTTCTTAGTTTGTCATGCCGTTTTAAAACATTTGATACAGAGATAGATATTGTGAAATTGATATTATTAATTCCTAATTTCTGTATGTGGTTTTTATTATTTCTTAACTTTATTTATATTGAATAATTTTTGTTTGTTTTTCTGTCATCATTGATTTTTCAATCTCCATATAGGCAATGACTTATGATCATTGCTTCCTAAAACTTGGTGGGGATGTGGTTAGCATCAGGCTGACTACATTTGCTTCCCAAAACATTTTCTGGCACCTATTTTAAGCTGGGTTGACCTTGGAGCCAAGGTTAATGTTTACAGTCCGCCCTGATGTGAATTTGAACCTATGACCACTGAACTGGCAGGCAGGCATCTAGCCATCATGCTACCATGATTACCATGTCTTCATAGTTTTTCATTAACTAATTTGTACTAATGTATCTTATGTGTCATGTCTCTCATCCTGTGTATAGATAGTTTTTGTTATGAGATCTTGCTAGGGGCACACTGACTTTGTACTAATGTATCTTATGTGTCTTGTCTCTCATCCTGTGTATAGGTAGATTTTGTTACGAGATCTTGCTAGGGGCAGAGTGACTTTGAAGCTACCTCTGATTTGGAAGATACTGGGTTTATATTCAGTTGAAGAAATATAATGACTAAAGAACAGAGAATGTCACATTGCTCCTTGATCCCGTGAGGACTACTGCATATGTATTGGTGTATTCTTATACTTCTGCGTTTTATCTTCCAATGGAACGTAGCCCCTCAACTAACTCAGCCAAACCCTTTATAGAATTGTACATGATTGGTTGGATTTTGCAGCTAAATTTCTACTCGATGGGGTAACTAGTCTCATGCCAACCCTCCTTAGTTGCCTCTTATGACATACATGGTAGATTACAGTGTCACTATTCTATGCTTTCATTATGAGCTCCTGTAACACACAGATGACCTAGGCGTATAGTAAAATAAGTAAAGGATTCTTTTCCCATGACTGGAGGCGTATTGGTCTTGCAAGCCCCATATCTACATAGAAAAATGGGCACTCAATATGTGATGCGGTCAGTTGTTACTAGTTGTTACACATGGTAGTGCAGAAATTATGGTGTTGGTCAGAGAATGTCATAAAATCAAACAGATTGAAAACCACAGGCATAAATGAAGTCTGAAGGGGGGAAACATGTTAAGTCGCAGCCATTTTCCGTACACGCTTGATATAGAATGAGGAAGTCCAGAATTGGGATTTGGACGTACATGATTCTGTGCCAATATTGTACACCTAAAGTGTACATTTTCATATTTCATTTTTGAATGTCAACAAACGATTTCAGCTCACGGGCTGGAAGCTTCCTGATAATTTCATTCTAGTCCGTTGCTTTCTTTTATTCATTGCTCTCTATAATTCTATGTGTGTCTGCATTGGTACATCTATGCATACTTGCCTTAGACATGTTTTTCATGATCTACTCCCTCATTGGTACATCTATGCATACCTGCCTTAGACATGTTTTTCATGATCTACTCCCTCATTGGTACATCTATGCATACTTGCCTTAGACATGTTTTTCATGATCTACTCCCTCATTGGTACATCTATGCATACCTGCCTTAGACATGTTTTTCATGATCTACTCCCTCATTGGCACATCTATGCATACTTGCCTTAGACAAGTTTTTCATGATCTACTCCCTCATTGGTACATCTATGCATACTTGCCGTAGACATGTTTTTCATGATCTACTCCCTCATTGGTACATCTATGCATACCTGCCTTAGACATGTTTTTCATGATCTACTCCCTCATTGGCACATCTATGCATACTTGCCTTAGACATGTTTTTCATGATCTACTCCCTCATTGGTACATCTATGCATACTTGCCTTAGACATGTTTTTCATGATCTACTCCCTCATTGGTACATCTATGCATACCTGCCTTAGACATGTTTTTCATGATCTACTCCCTCATTTATCCAGAATTTTGCTTTATAGTACTGTTTATTTTATGGCTCTTTATGCCATTGTCAATAAATGCTTTATATTGTGCTTCGACAGGTGCTTGCAGAAATTTTGCACTCAAGTCGGCCAGATCTGTATAAAGATAGCAATCACAAACCTGAGATGGCTATAGCCCTGACTCGATTTCATGCCCTTTGTGGGTTTCGGCCGATCAAAGACGTGGCTCATTTTCTGCAAAGTAAATTATTATTACATCACTGTGCTATTTAGCACCAGTATTTCTTTGTGTTGTCAGAAGTCTAGTTTACCATTTCTTAGTTGATAGCCAAACATGTAGATGTCTAGTAAATTTTATTTTGTTGCCTGTTTTCTGCAGCGTATTTATATGCAGGATTATCTTTTACCATTAATTCTTTGATGTCCTTAATCCAGGATTTTCGTTACCTTCTTTTGTTTTTTACTCGGTGATATTGCCTTCCCCACAGAGTGGTGACATTGCCTTCCCCAAAGAGTGGTGGTATGCCTTCCTCACATAGTGATATTGCCTTACCCACAGAGTGGTGACATTGCCTTTCCCATATAGTGATGACATTGCCTTCCTCACAGAGTGGTGACATTGCCTTCCCCAAAGAGTGGTGGTATGCCTTCCTCACATAGTGATATTGCCTTACCCACAGAGTGGTGACATTGCCTTTCCCATATAGTGATGACATTGCCTTCCTCACAGAGTGGTGACATTGCCTTCCCCACAGAGTGGTGACATTGCCTTTCCCACATAGTGGTGACATTGCCTTCCCCACATAGTGGTGACATTGCCTTCTCCACAGAGTGGTGACATTGCCTTCTCCACAGAGTGGTGACAGTGCCTTTCCCACAGAGTGGTGACATTGCCTTCCCCACATAGTGGTGACATTGCCTTCCCCACATAGTGGTGACATTGCCTTCCCCACAGAGTGGTGACATTGCCTTTCCCAAAGAGTGGTGATATTGCCTTCCCCATAGAGTGGTGACATTGCCTTCCCCATAGAGTGGTGACATTGCCTTCCCCATAGAGTGGTGATATGCCTTCCCCATAGAGTGGTGATATGCCTTCCCCACATAGTGATGACATTGCCTTCCCCACAGAGTGGTGGTATACCTTCCCCTCATAGTGATCAAATTGCCTTTCCCACATAGTGGTGACATTGCTTTCCCTTCCCCACATAGAGGTGACATTGCCTTCCCCACATAGTGGTGACATTGCCTTCCCCACATAGTGGTGACATTGCCTTCCCCACATAGTGATGACATTGCCTTCCCCACATAGTGGTGACATTGCCTTCCCCACATAGAGGTGACATTGCCTTCCCCACATAATGACAACAGTGGAAGGTAACATTTGGACATAAGACTTAAAAAACATGAATATTCTACTTTGTCTGTACCAGGCAGTTCTTGTCCTCTCTCCCTCCCTAGCAAGGTTGGTTTAACATAAGAAATGCTCTGGAGTGGGTTGATGTAATAACAGGATGAGAAAAGAGTTTGTGAAGTATTATCATGTATTGAGTAACCAGTAAACATAGTGCTTGGTCCATTGAAGGAAGAGGTGAGAAAAAAAATGCTGGCGCTGGACAGGACACAGATGGAGAAAACCTGGTAATAGTTTAACTTGAAAAAGTCCTTCCTGTAGAACCTGTAGGGCAAAAGAAAGAAAGGGAAACCTAGAAACTCATGCAGAAGAGAATTAAAGGCAGCTTTTAATCATGTGGGGAAGACCTGGAAGTTAACAGCAAAATAAGGCAAGGCTTTGCCTGAGTTAGTTGTGGGTTTATGTTGCATTGGGAGATAAACTGCCAACAAAAGAAGGGTTGTTTGGAACAGAATGAGTCGGTCTAAATAAGAGATGCTGAGACTGACTTTTATCTCACCGCCCTGTTAGTTTTGGAGAAATAAACTGAAAAAATGCATGAGCGTTGATGTAGGCCTTACGATCAATAAGATGTCTTTCCCAATTCATACATACTTCAAAATAGGCTGGCAAGGAATGCACCTCTAGATGGTAGATTACCAATGGACAAGGGAGAGGTGGTTGTGCGCCTGTGGGGTCAGGTGGAGAAGACGGAACAGATTGAGAACCCTTACGTGGAAAGAATGAGATTTGGGGGATCAGCAAGGGTTCTGCAAGAATCTCAAAACTGAGAGGGAAGACAAGGAAAACTTTCAATCAGATAGTGATGGGAACGATTAGTAGTATGACTCTTCGCTGGCTGTTGAACGAGGGGACGGAGCGCGTAAGGGAATGTCCTGAGTGCAGTGATATTGGTTCTTAACTCAACTCAACATATTTCAAACATTTCAGTTGCTAATTCTGGAGATTTGTTAAGGTGAAAGTAAGTCCGTCAGTGATGCAGATTCCTTGTGGCTTCCTCCGCATCATGTCATGCCTCTTCTAGAAGTCTCCTTTTCTTTTGATTGGCTGAGTTCTTTTTATTTAAATCTTTACATGTGTTCCTGGTTGGTTGAGTTACAAACATACTGTTGTTGTGTGTGAATCAACAACGAGAAGTAGAATCTGCACACTTTACTAGAACACAATGGTGGTAAAATGGGGCTAAAGCATCAGTGCATAAACAACAAACATTTAACTACATGAATAAATCAACATAAAATTATGTATAAAGATTACTTAGTTTAGTTTGGTCGACAGATTAACATCACGGCACACGGGTGTAACCCATAAGTGCTCCATTCTACTCCTAACTCAAGCCTGAGTCCAGAGAATCTCAGCTCAGTGCACAAACTCTGCAGCACCAGCTAAAGATTACTTAGCTGGAATGAAGCGATACATGTTGTGGACTTGACATATGTATACCATTCATTTGTCATGTTATTGATTTTTAATGTGCTTGTTTTGTGACATGTTGAAATGGTTACGTATGTAAGTTTGCTGGATTGTTGAGAGATGATTACAGCCATTGTTGTATAAATTTAGCTGTGGATGAATTCCGTGAAGCTGTTGGTGAGAAGGCGGTCAAACTGATAACAGCAAGCCACTCCATGGACATGCCCCTCCAACGCGAGGCCATGAAACACGCCTTCAAGGGCCTCATGCAGAGGGACAGCAAGATCATCAGCCATGCTTTAACTCAGCTGGTCTCCAGAGTGAGGAAAATGAGTAAGTGTCTCATATGTTTGTAGTTGTGGGTTTATGTTGCATTGGGAGATAAAAAGCCAACAAATGTGTGTGTGCGTGCATGCTTACTTGCAGGAACATGTGTGTGTGTGTGTTATGTCAGGATAATCACTTTAGAGAGTGGTATGTTATAAAGTGGTTTTGTTTTTAAAAATGTGACTCCATCATAATTCTAGCTTTGTGATTGCTCATTAATTTATTCTTGGGAAAGTAAAGTTGTGGCTACCTATACTGCTGATTCTGCTGGCACCTGGCCATTTTGACAGACGATAGTTTGTTACATTGTTCTTAAAAAAAGGCTTAATAACTACAACCCAAGGCAGCAGCAAATGTGACTGATCAGACCAATTCGAACCATCCAGAGATAGTTATACCTCTCCATAGTACAAAGCCTGGGCTGAATTGTGTGACCATATGTTGCCATTGCAGCATGATCCTTCTCTCGGCCTGTCTAGTTTACTCTAGAGGAAAGGTAAGACCAATACGTCTGGAACAAGACAAGCTGCTGGATCAGCAAAGCATTGCTCTAAATGAGAAGAACAGCGTGGCCAAAAGGTTGATCATGTTCGTGTTGAACTGTTCTCTGATGGCGGGATAGTGGCTTCATTGTTCATGTTGAACTGTTCTCTGATGGCGGGATAGTGGCTTCATTGTTCATGTTGAACTTTCCTTTGATGGTGGGATAGTGGCTTCATTGTTCATGTTGAACTTTCCTCTGATGGCGGGATAGTGGCTTCATTGTTCATGTTGAACTGTTCTCTGATGGCGGGATAGTGGCTTCATTGTTCATGTTGAACTGTTCTCTGATGGCGGGATAGTGGCTTCATTGTTCATGTTGAACTTTCCTTTGATGGTGGGATAGTGGCTTCATTGTTCATGTTGAACTTTCCTCTGATGGCGGGATAGTGGCTTCATTGTTCATGTTGAACTGTTCTCTGATGGCGGGATAGTGGCTTCATTGTTCATGTTGAACTTTCCTCTGATGGCGGGATAGTGGCTTCATTGTTCATGTTGAACTTTCCTTTGATGGCGGGATAGTGGCTTCATTGTTCATGTTGAACTTTCCTCTGATGGCGGGATAGTGGCTTCATTGTTCATGTTGAACTGTTCTCTGATGGCGGGATAGTGGCTTCATTGTTCATGTTGAACTTTCCTCTGATGGCGGGATAGTGGCTTCATTGTTCATGTTGAACTTTCCTTTGATGGCGGGATAGTGGCTTTATTGTTCATGTTGAACTTTCCTCTGATGGCGGGATAGTGGCTTCATTGTTCATGTTGAACTGTTCTCTGATGGTGGGATAGTGGCTTCATTGTTCATGTTGAACTTTCCTCTGATGGCGGGATAGTGGCTTCATTGTTCATGTTGAAATTTCCTCTGATGGCGGGATAGTGGCTTCATTGTTCATGTTGAACTTTCCTCTGATGGCGGGATAGTGGCTTCATTGTTCATGTTGAACTTTCCTCTGATGGCGGGATAGTGGCTTCATTGTTCATGTTGAACTGTTCTCTGATGGCGGGATAGTGGCTTCATTGTTCATGTTGACCTTTCCTGTGATGGCGGGATAGTGGCTTCATTGTTCATGTTGAACTTTCCTCTGATGGCGGGATAGTGGCTTCATTGTTCATGTTGAACTTTCCTCTGATGGCGGGATAGTGGCTTCATTGTTCATGTTGACCTTTCCTTTGATGGCGGGATAGTGGCTTCATTGTTCATGTTGAACTTTCCTCTGATGGCGGGATAGTGGCTTCATTGTTCATGTTGAACTTTTCTCTGATGGTGGAATAGTGGCTTCATTGTTCATGTTGAACTTTTCTCTGATGGCGGGATAGTGGCTTCATTGTTCATGTTGAACTTTCCTCTGATGGCGGGATAGTGGCTTCATTGTTCATGTTGAACTTTTCTCTGATGGCGGGATAGTGGCTTCATTGTTCATGTTGAACTTTTCTTTGATGGCGGGATAGTGGCTTCATTGTTCATGTTGAACTTTTCTCTGATGGCGGGATAGTGGCTTCATTGTTCATGTTGAACTTTTCTCTGATGGCGGGATAGTGGCTTCATTGTTCATGTTGAACTTTTCTCTTATCGCGGGATAGTGGCTTCATTCCACACACCGGTCACTTGAACATTGACTTCTCATTTAGAAAGCTGTGGCAAACTACTGAACGTAAAATTACCTATAACATCCACCTGGGGTTTAACTCAGTGTCCTGCAAAGAACATATTACATCATGGATAGTGTTTCTAGTTTGTAGAAGTTTGCCAAGGCAGTCATTTACTACAGCCTGTTATTCACAGTTCCCAGATACTGAGGGATCTTTAACATTAGAATGTTGCTGGACTCCTGAAGAAAAACAAAGAACAGTAATAACCGCAGCCTGGCTTCCTCATCCTGCAGAAAACTTCAGTTAAATTAGCCAATCATGAACAGGTTTTCAGCGAGAAGAGCTTGGCAATATCAAATCAAATCAAATCAAATCAACTTTATTAGGGTCACAAATTGGGCGCGCAGGCCCGTCTTACATTCGGCCCTTCCAATAACTCGTCTTTCGTTCGTCAAGAGCATTATACATTTACATAGGAAGAAAAATAAACATTGTGAAATGAATGTTGTAAACATAAACAAGGCTAAACATGGAGAAAAATGTGTACATAAAAAGTATGTGACGTAAAAGTAGTGATGCCAGCGCGTGTCTCTCTCTCTCACACACACACACACACACACACACACACACACACACACACACACACACACTCTCTCTCTCTCTCTCTCTCTCTCTCTCTCTCTCTCTCTCTCTCTCATTCACTCTCCCGCTCACTCATTCACTCTCCCGTTCACTCATTCTGTCTCTCCCGCTCACTCATTCTGTCTCTCATGCTCACTCATTCTGTCTCTCATTCACACTCACGCCCACTCATTCACACTCACGCCCACTCATTCACTCTCACGCCCACTCATTCACTCTCACGCCCACTCATTCACTCTCACGCCCACTCATTCACTCTCACGCCCACTCATTCACTCTCACGCTCACTGATTCACTCTCCCGCTCACTCATTCACTCTCACTCATTCACTCTCACTCATTCACTCTCCCGCTCACTCCTTACTCATTCACTCTCACTCATTCACTCACACTCATTCACTCACACTCATTCACTCCCACACACAGACACTCTCACTCATTCACTCTCCAGCTCACTCATTCGCTCTCACGCTCACTCATTCACTCTCCCGCTCACTCATTCACCCTCACGCTCACTCATTCACTCTCACGCTCACTCATTCACTCTCGATATATACGGCAATATACGGTGGAGAGCCTATGATCTGTTGGAGGATAAAAGTGACAGCAGTGGAAGAAGAGGGGGAAGCAAATACACAGCACTTCCTAAATAGACAGGCATCTGATCAGTAATGACCTTGAGAGGAAAGGCGAGACGGACATATCAATCAATATAAATCAATCAATCAATCAATCAATCAATATAAAATACTACCCTGGGATCAAGGGGAAATTTCCTGATTTCTACCATCAATCAAGGGAGAATATAACACCTTCATGTTTCTACCCCTTGATCAAGGAGGAATATAACACCCTCAGGTTTCTACCATACTATCAAGGGAGAATATAACACCCTCAGGTTTCTGCCGTACTATCAAGGGAGAATATAACATCCTCAGGTCTCTACCCCATCATGAAGGAAGAATGTAAACTACACTGCAGGGCTTCCATGTTGGGATGAAGAGAGAAATGATTTGTCTTATTTTGTGTGATATACATATTTTCATGTAGGAGTCGTAGAGCCTGAAGATGAGAGCAGGATTATTATTCTTCTTCGTTCATCCTGAATTTTTTTCCGGACGTGATTGCATTGTGCTTGTTTACAGCAGAGCTGCATTCTTACGCCGTTAGGCTGACACATCCGATTTCTGCAGGCATTTGTTGAGCGGGTTAACCTTCCCGGGGAGAGTAGGAGACATTGCTTTGTTGAAATGTTTGTGGTGTATAGGCCAGTACAATCTTGAGATGTGAAATGGAACAGCAGTTTTTATAAACAGTGAAGGAGGAATATAACATCCTGAGGTTTCTATCTCTGGATCCAGGGGAAATATAACATTCTTGGGGTCATACCCAACTGTTAGTGAGGTGTTATATCCTCCGGCTCTTACCTTGGGACCTTGACTTTGCATCCTGGGATCAAGGTGATGTAACACCCTCAGGTTTCTACACCAGGATAAAAGGGGGAATATAACATCCTTGGTTTCATTGTTTGGATTCAAGGGAGAATATAACATCCTAGGGTTCATCTCCTGTAATAAAAAGGGAATATAACATCCTAGGGTTCATCCCCTGGAATCAAGGGAGAATATAACATCCTTGGGAACATCCCTTGGAATCAAGAGGGAATGTAACATCCTTGGGTTTGTGCCCATTATCAAAGAGGAAATAACATCCTCTTGTTCCTAATTTGTGGTAAAGGAGTGGATATGCATACTTAGATCTTTAGAGATTTGTTAATATGTAAAAGCCAGTATGTACTAAGGGTATTTGAGTCTTAGACTCCATGAAGCATTACAAGCACACAGACAGTGCAGTCGTGCTGATGGCATCTTTTGAATTGTGCTGTTTTCCAGAAGAGGACGGCACAGATGTTCGTCCATATGAGGCAGACACCTTGCTGAAGCTGGACAGTGAGTTCCCTGGTGACCGTGGATGCTTTGCCATTTACTTCCTGAATGTTGTTGACCTGGAGCCAGGGGAAGCCATGTTTCTTGATGAAAATCTTCCACATGCATATTTATCTGGAGGTAAAGTGTGTTCATGATCAGCATCAATCATGATATGAGTTTATGAAATCTAGAATCAATGTCATTGCTCTTCTGACATTTGCATGTGTGCTTCGCTCCATTCTTCATTAGCCAGTAAAGAGTTCCCATGCCCTTGATACCAGCGCAACCTGGTTGTATGCATTTTCCTATCTCTGCTAATTGTCATTAAGACCTTCTGCTCACCCCCTCAGCCTCTCCAGATGTGGGTCCTGTGTTTTGCTGCACTTTCCACTTAATCCTAGAGATCCTTCACCACCTCAGCCTGGCCATAATATAACTCCAAGGGGGAAGCAGCAGCAGCTAGTCTATCAGCCTGTTAATTTACTTGCACATCCGCATGCCAGCATCTATCCCCCAGCACCAGCATTGTAACAAGGCGAACTCATACAAATGACGGAACTCAGTTGGTTCTTTATAAAAAGTGTTTAATACTATAGATGACAGCTGGATCTAAGTTGGCGACCTTCTGGTTCTCTAGCTTGATGGTAACTGCCCCTTTGACAACAAACCACGTCACGACTTGAGCATCTCTCCTCTCGTTCGACCCCGATGCTCAATCGTGCTGTAGTCGTTTCCCACCTAAATACTACCAAAACCCCTACCTCTGTTACAGCATCTATCCCGTACCTCTTGATACACTGGAGTATGTTTAGTTCTCTCTGCATTGGTGGTTCTATCACACCATTGTAGTCCCACTATTCTGCGCAGGTACCAATTAATGAATCTTTGTAGTTTATTGGGAATTCTTTGTCTTCTTCTGTCTTCTTTACCGATTTAATATTGGAGTGACAGATTCTAAGTTTGGTGCTGAGCTGATCCACGACTCTAGTGATGGAGTGAGATGGCAAAGCATGACCGCCCACGCTTACCAGCATGGCACTTGATGATAGTGTGTATTCTTTGCTTCCTTTAAGGGCCCTGGTAACATATGAGTGAGCTTTCTGTCCAGGAGCATATCGATGTGTTCCTATATTGTCTGCTGTCTAGCCTCATATGGATTATCTCTTTCCTATTGCACACATATAGGAGGGGGGGGGGGGGGCTGTGCTTTTCAAGGCCATATGTGTTGCCTTTGTTGAGTCATATCCATGTTTGTTTAGTATACTCTTGATGTTGACTGTCCATTGTTTTCATCCAGATCTGTTTTGGCTACATGTTCTTTTTGGCAGTTGATCAGATTTCATTCTTATAGGATGACCAAATCAATTTATTTGCTGTCTTTTGATGAATTTGATGTCTCTTGATGAATTTTATGCATGGTGTTAACGTCTATGATTTTTCTGATGTCGCCGGTTCACTGCTACATTTTCTTCCATTAATCTTATCATTTGGGGATGTAATTTCCTTGGAGTAAGATGGCGGGACATTTTTTTCGTCCCTTAGAACGGAACGTGTGTTTGTCTAAATGTTTGTAGTTTAAGTGTGTTTTTCGTGGTGGAATGGAGTTCAGACCGTGCAACGGAGTTCGTGCACACGCGCCCGGACTCCCTTCAACATATCATCGGCACCCGGTGGCGATATTTAAGCCAAACACGACAATCAGGCGACGAACGGCAAGGACACAGCGTGGGAAAAGAGCAGGTGCACGCAGGACACGGTTAAAGTGTGACAGATTGGGCATCGGACACGTTCGAGTACTGTACTGGAACACTGCATCATTTAGTCAACGCCGACCCATTCTCGAAAAACTACTGTACAGAAACGATATTGTGGTCTTACAAGAAACACAGCTCGGTGACGGAACAGTCAATGTCGCAGGGCTTCTATAACAGGCGGCACCTTGGACAGGCCATTCTAGTCCGCGACAACATATTGGTGTCTGAGATCGATATGTCTGCTTGGAACAGTGATGCCCTGCAAGTGCAGACATTAAGAATAATGACGCCAGTGCAGCTTGTAATCATGAACATTTATGCGCGTAATGGGAAGGTCTACGTTCCACAATGGCAGAGTTTGTTCCATATGGATGAAAGGCATATCATCTACTGTGGGGATTTCAATGCCAGAGGTAGTCAATGGGGGAATAGCATCACTAGTAGACAGGGAGAAGATCTGGAGGACGCCCTGGCATCTGCTGCCCTAGTCTGTCTGAATGATGGGAAGGTCACTAGGATGGCCACTCGACCAGGTGATCCTGACAGCGTCATTGACTTGGCTCTGGTGTGACCACCATCGTATCAAGGTGCCAGTGGGGCACACTGGGATACCACGACAGTGACCACTACCCTTGTATCATCCTGATCAAGAAAGACAGGGTCAGGAGTCAAGGAAACAAGACAAATGCCTTCCCGTATGACAATACTGGTCAAGACGCCATAAGCAAGATCAGAAGAAGAAAAGTAATTTCCTCCCAGGGGAGACTAGAAAGATGGTTGCAACCACCATGGTGGAATGGAGAGGTCGAGAAGGCATGGCTTGGAAAGAGGCAGGCTGTCAAAGACTGGCAAAAAGCCAGAAAGGCTAACATGCCACAGAGTGAGTTGGTGAACATGAAGACTGAGGTCCACAGGATGATGACTTTATTCAAATCCTGCGCCAAACAGGCCAAGGCTGAGAAATGAGACGAGTTCTGCATGAAGGTGTGCTCCGAGCGATCTCTTACGACATTCTGGCGCCTCCATAAGAGCATGAACGGTGCTGCACAACATAGGGGTATTCCAGACTTTCAAGGCACAGACCTCACATGGAAAAAGTCAGATGCGGATAAAGGTAAGGCCCTTCTTGCACGCTACATAGAGCAGACTGACCAGAAAGACGAGCCCGCCAGACAGAGGACCACAATGACACTCTCTGTTGTGCGATGAGGTCGGGACAGACGAAGAATACATAATCACAGCTGAGACAATACGTGTGGTGCTCAAGAGATCACTTTACACCGCCCCAGCCCAGGCAGCATCCAACATCGTGACCTACTGGTGATGTCAGATGATGACATGGAAGAACTGGCCAGAGAATTCAACATCAGTATCCAGAGGGGTCAGATCAAAGAGGAATGGCTACACAGCTACTTGCTGCCGCTGCCAAAACCGAACAAAGGCCATTCCAAGATAAGCGGCAACAGAATCATTACGATGCAGAATACTGCTGGCAAGCTACTGGAGAAAATTGTAGCACACAGACTTGCTTATGACTTGGAACAACTCGGCTGCTTCCCGCCGACACTTGGAGGATACAGACGTAACAAAGAGTCATGGCTGAATGAGGCAGTCTTTGCTCAAGATGTTTACGAAGGATTTCAGGTCAGAGAAGAGACATGTGCGGCCGCCATAGACTTAGAGGACGCATACAATAAAGTATCCTTCGAGCACTTGATGCAAGCCCTCCTCAGACTGAAAGTGTCCCCTCACCTTGTACGATGGATAGCTGCATGCCTGCTCCAAAGGAAGGTGGTGCTAAGATGTGGGAGTTGGTCTTCTGAGCCGACAACGATATGTTCAGGATTGCCGCAGGGTTCACCACTGTCACTAGTACTATTCAACATGTATACAGTGCCGATCACTGAACAACAATTGGACGGGAGGGGTAGGACTCTGTCATTTGCTGATGACATTCTTGTGTATCGACAGGTTTGAGATAGACAGGCGGTTGCCAATGAAATGCAGGGCGAACTAGATCGAATTTCCTCATGGTGTGCGGATGCCAGTGCCATTGTCAACACTGCAAAGGCATCAGTTACATGGTTCTCCCTAAACAACCATATTGTGAACACAGACCTGCCAGCAGTGAGAATGAATGGGAGCATTATATCGTTATGTCATAACGAAAGCTCGAAAATGTTTGTCAGCAATGAGAGTCATGGCGACTACCAATATCGAGCAAAGACTGCTAATACTTCTGATCCAAGGACTAGTGCTTTCATCCATCGAGTATACCCTGGCCATGCTTACTGTCAGCCCTACACAAATTGGAAGACTTGAAAAGGTACAAAACGAGGCCGTGCGCATCATTTTGGGCTGCACGAGAGACACCAGCTGTGTAGCAATGAGATACCTCCTTGACTTCCCGACTATGAACCACAGGGTCAAGATCTGGAGAGCTCATGCATACTTGAAAATAAGTGCAGATGAGCAGCACCCTCTGCATGACGCTGTATTCAGAGAAAAGGGCAACAGGCTAAAGAGGGGCAAATCATGGATGGGTCGGGCGGAGGATGTCATCAGACAGGTCTGCAGTCCTACCAGTATCAACCCCGGCAAGGAATGGGTGCCTGTGCCTCCAGCTTTTAAGTGCGCCTTCTCCTGCATTATCACACTTGACAGACGGTGCAGAGAACAGAATCCTGTCACTGTCAATGCAGAGGTCAACGCGCTCATCAATGAACACGCAGACGACCCCGAAGTGCTCATCTATACAGATGGATCTGTTGTAAAGAAGCAGAAGTGCATGGGCATTTACAGCCCGTTCAGCGGGCCGAACCGTCCAAGAATCCAGAAGCACAGCATTATACCAATGTGTGTGTACTAAGTGATTCAATGAGCTTGATTCGGAAGGTCAAAGCTGGATCTGTATGTAGACAGTGGACTGAGTTGCTGAGGAGGAAGTCTGCTGTCCGTAAAGTCACCTTCATCTTCGTCCCGGGACATGCGGGAGTCGAGGGAAATGAACAAGCTGATAAACTGGCTGGCCCTGCACCCCCTGTAGATGGCCAGCCCATGGATTGTGCCGATGTTATTAACGTCCTTAAAGATATGTCGAGAACAGAAGACTTTGACGTCAGTGAATCCACATCACTGTCCAGGATGAAAGACTTGGGAGTAAGAATTGGCATGGCCAGACACGAGAGGTACATCGGGAAAACGAGGTGCCTTGTTAACCAACACAGAACTGGCACTATTAGCCACCGAATGCTGATGCTTATGCTGGGGGGGGGGGGGGGGAGGGGGAGGATCTGAGCACCTATGGACATGTCCGGAGTGCAATGAAGATACCCCAACTGATAACTGATAACTGAATCTTATCATTTGTTAGGGGATCTCTGTGTTGAAGTACTCGGACCACCTGACTCATGCTCTCAAGGTCCTGAGTTCATTTTTGTATTCGGTCATTATTTCTTGGACTCAGTCGTTGGTTCATGGCAGATTTTTCTGAGACCATTGGGGGTTGTCACTGGGGCCATGGGGTACATGCTCTTGTGCAGGCCACTCTGCATAAAGATACAAGGATCAAACTTGATGCATTGAAGTCAATCTTCTTGCCAGTAAACACTTAGTTTATCAGTTGTTGCAATACATTCATTTTTCTTTTCTCATAGTGTGGCCAAACATGTTGACTGCCTCCTTGAGATGTTTGTGATAAGCTGTCTTTATGCCTTAACCTTCATCAAAACACATAGAGTGCTTTTTTTGACTGTCCATGATATTTTCAACACACTTCAGTCAAACCACTTTTCTGTAACTTCATTGGATTTTATTGTTTATTTATTAATCATCCAGGATGCACAGACATTTTATTTTAACTGATTCTCTGCCGCAGATCGATAGGTCGGTTTAATGGAACGGTTTTGACACCCACGAACTGATATTTCGGTTCAGTATAGATAGTGCATTATTTGTTCCAGTTCTCTTTTTTCCGCAATTTTTAGTGCTGCTTAGATTCAGTAAATTTAAATATTTTACTTCCGCCAGTGTGAAACACGTCGATAGGATCCATTTTGATGATCCATATGTGATAGAAAACGAGTGTTTAGATGTTTATTTTGATTATTTGAGAAATGTCAACACCTTCTAGTTTGCGACCACGTAGATTTTCATCAAATTAGTTTGAAACAAATTTAGATTATAGTTATTCCGATTTAAAGGTCTTTGTGATAGATTCTAAAACTAATACCACGTGCAGTAGTCAGTAGTCAGATTATTTTGTAGTAATTGAAAACAACACTAAAACTGAAAGTTCGTCATAATATGATGGCACATGTTGAATTATGAATGCGCTAATAGGCCACATTTATGCCCCTAATTTGTTTTGCCTATCACAAAGTATTTAAGGAGTATTTCAATAATTAAATTTAAAAGAATAATAATTGTAATTAAATAGAAAATAGTGTTTATATTATTTATCAGTACAATCTTAGTACAATCTGCCTGGTGTGTTTCGGACATTTTCCATTTTGTGTGAAAATTATGTGCGTCAAAATTTTGTTTTGTGTTATGAAGCAGTTCTTGTGATATTATTGAACAAAAGTGGTGTATTTAACATTATTCAGTAAATTTAACTGGATTAGCTGCAGTGGATACAAAATAACGCCTTGGTAAGTGGACATTTGTCATAACTGTCACCCCTTTAATTTAAATTATTACTAAACCTGTCATTTTTGTAATAATATTTCTAACCTATCATTTAATTATTAACACTGTCGTGTTCCCTGTGCAATCTCCTTTAATTTGATATATCATGCAGTATATCTGCTACAATTTTAACCATTTTCATAGCATTATTGTCTCACACCCCTACTTACAATTTTCTGCCATGAATATCTGTTTTGTCAGGACCACTTTTTTGTTTGGCAGGCAATCAGTTAAAATTGTTTCTATGTAAAACTCCAGAACTCTTGTTTTAGCTTCTAATGATATGGGCTTATTGTAAGAGGCTTTCGTATTTAATAAAATGTAGTTTTTGCTTGTGCTGTTTTGTTCTTCGTGCGTATACTTCCTGTACATGTTTACATATATTCCTGTTGGGTTTTGGAACAGATTGTATGGAGTGCATGGCTTGCTCAGACAATGTTGTCCGTGCTGGTCTGACTGTCAAGTACATTGATGTCCATACCCTGTGTGAGATGCTGGACTACACCGGCCGCCCAGTCAACCGCACCAAATTCCTGGGAATTGATAGTTACTGCGACACTAGCACTCGTGTCACCATTTTCAATCCACCAGTCCCAGAATTTGGGGTGTCCAAGTTTGAGGTAGGTTGAAAAGTGAATCCTCATTTAAAGCAGGCATGAGACATATAGGGCAGGGGAAAACCTGTTGACATACGTGAAGTAAAATTTAGCCTTAGTGGATAGATAGAGCTCTGTTGGCCACATCATCTAGGTCGAACCCTTGGTTGAGAAGGGGAATTTTTTAGGCTGCTTATCCATGAAATGGGTGCCAGAGGCATTGAGAATTGATCAGCTCAGCTCATAGTGCCATGACCAAGTGTTGTGAACTAAAATTTTACCTGCCTATGCCAGTTTCTGTCATGGGGTTGCTGTTACTCTGTTTACGTTACCCAACTTTTTGTTGCATTCTTTTGCTAACCATCTATATATGTGCAAACGTCTGGTGCCATTTGAATTTTGTTCCACTATGTTGCTTAAGATCTGCTGTCTCCAAGCTGGGTAAGGCAGGATCTGCTGTCTCTGGGCTGAGTTTGACTGTGCATTGCAGATGGGCTTGGTTGTTGATATGGTAAGCATAGAATCTCTTCTGATCATTCTGTTTGCAGATTCTACAAAGGTATTTCACTTCAATCTTCCCCTTCAAAGATCTTCATACCACTTATATGGGTTGATCTATCAGACTTCTAAATTAAATGTTTCTGCCTATTGCTGGACTCATCTGTTTCTTCTGACCTTCTTTGGTTGTAGATATGCAGTCTTTTCCATTTTGTTAATGGGCTTTGTCTTCATGCCTGCAGTTACAATCCACATTCCTTGATTTGGCACTCAATTTATTTTGTCATAGTTTGAATTGATGGCTGTTGCACCAGTATTTTCAAAGACTGGCCTCACTCATCAATTGTAAAGCTTCTTGAGAACTTTCTCATTTTAGTTTGTATCATGTAATCCATGTGATGCAACAATCGAAGGTTACACCTAGGTAGTTTAAATTGTCATCCCGACACAGTATATTGCAGTGTAGTGCTAGCGCTGTGTCAAACACAAAATTGAACTTATATAGTCATTAACAGATCATGAGAGTATGCCCAAAAACAGTAGTTACAGCTGTTTTATTTCCTCAGATAAGCCTGTTGAAAGCCTCGCACAAAGCACAAACTCTGTAACCCCAACGATGACCCTCAGGAGTCTGATAAAACTTCACTTTTGAACCATATGGTGTCTGAAAACGAACCCAATACTTGGCAGGAAGGAGGCCACAGGGCAGGAGGCTTGCTGCAGGGCAGGAGACTTGCCCCAAGGCAGGAGACTTACAAAGGCAGGAGGCTTGCCACAAGGCAGGAAGGAGGCTTATCACAATGCAGGAGGCTTATCACAAGGCAGGAAGGAGGCTTATTACAATACAGGAGGCTTGCCACAATTCAGGAAGCTTATCACAAGGCAGGAAGGAGGCTTGCCACCAAGCAGGTAGGAGGCTTATCACAAGGCAGGAGGCTTATCACAAGGCAGGAAGGAGGTTTGACACAAGGCAGTAAGGTTTGCCACAAGGCAGAAGGCTTTCCATAAGGCAGAACGCTTATCACAAGGCAGAAGGCTTATCACAAGGCAGAAGGCTTAACACAAGGCAGAAGGCCTTACAACAGAAGACTGGTAATAATGAAAACTACAATAGCAGACTGTTGATAATAACCACTACAACAGCATATATTATAATGATGACTACTACAACATCAGCAAGGGTAATAATGACATTGAAACAGCAGACAGTTGATAATAACCACTACAACAGCATATATTATGATGATGACTACTACAACAGCAACAAGGGTAATAATGACATTGAAACAGCAGACAGTTGATAATAACCACTACAACAGCATATATTATTATGATGACTACTACAACAGCAACAAGGGTAATAATGACATTGAAACAGCAGACAGTTGATAATAACCACTACAACAGCATATATTATTATGATGACTACTACAACAGCAACAAGGGTAATAATGACATTGAAACAGCAGACAGTTGATAATAACCACTACAACAGCATATATTATTATGATGACTACTACAACAGCAACAAGGGTAATAATGACATTGAAACAGCAGACAGTTGATAATAACCACTACAACAGCATATATTATTATGATGACTACTACAACAGCAACAAGGGTAATAATGACATTGAAACAGCAGACAGTTGATAATAACCACTACAACAGCATATATTATTATGATGACTACTACAACAGCAACAAGGGTAATAATGACATTGAAGCAGCAGACAGTTGATAATAACCACTACAACAGCATATATTATAATGATGACTACTACAACATCAGCAAGGGTAATAATGACATTGAAACAGCAGACAGTTGATAATAACCACTACAACAGCATATATTATTATGATGACTACTACAACAGCAACAAGGGTAATAATGACATTGAAACAGCAGACAGTTGATAATAACCACTACAACAGCATATATTATTATGATGACTACTACAACAGCAACAAGGGTAATAATGACATTGAAACAGCAGACAGTTGATAATAACCACTACAACAGCATATATTATTATGATGACTACTACAACAGCAACAAGGGTAATAATGACATTGAAACAGCAGACAGTTGATAATAACCACTACAACAGCATATATTATTATGATGACTACTACAACAGCAACAAGGGTAATAATGACATTGAAACAGCAGACAGTTGATAATAACCACTACAACAGCATATATTATTATGATGACTACTACAACAGCAACAAGGGTAATAATGACATTGAAACAGCAGACAGTTGATAATAACCACTACAACAGCATATATTATTATGATGACTACTACAACAGCAACAAGGGTAATAATGACATTGAAACAGCAGACAGTTGATAATAACCACTACAACAGCATATATTATTATGATGACTACTACAACAGCAACAAGGGTAATAATGACATTGAAACAGCAGACAGTTGATAATAACCACTACAACAGCATATATTATAATGATGACTACTACAACAGCAACAAGGGTAATAATGACATTGAAACAGCAGACAGTTGATAATAACCACTACAACAGCATATATTATTATGATGACTACTACAACAGCAACAAGGGTAATAATGACATTGAAACAGCAGACAGTTGATAATAACCACTACAACAGCATATATTATTATGATGACTACTACAACAGCAACAAGGGTAATAATGACATTGAAACAGCAGACAGTTGATAATAACCACTACAACAGCATATATTATTATGATTACTACAACAGCAACAAGGGTAATAATGACATTGAAACAGCAGACAGTTGATAATAACCACTACAACAGCATATATTATTATGATGACTACTACAACAGCAACAAGGGTAATAATGACATTGAAACAGCAGACAGTTGATAATAACCACTACAACAGCATATATTATTATGATGACTACTACAACAGCAACAAGGGTAATAATGACATTGAAACAGCAGACAGTTGATAATAACCACTACAACAGCATATATTATTATGATGACTACTACAACAGCAACAAGGGTAATAATGACATTGAAACAGCAGACAGTTGATAATAACCACTACAACAGCATATATTATTATGATGACTACTACAACAGCAACAAGGGTAATAATGACATTGAAACAGCAGACAGTTGATAATAACCACTACAACAGCATATATTATTATGATGACTACTACAACAGCAACAAGGGTAATAATGACATTGAAACAGCAGACAGTTGATAATAACCACTACAACAGCATATATTATTATGATGACTACTACAACAGCAACAAGGGTAATAATGACATTGAAACAGCAGACAGTTGATAATAACCACTACAACAGCATATATTATTATGATGACTACTACAACAGCAACAAGGGTAATAATGACATTGAAACAGCAGACAGTTGATAATAACCACTACAACAGCATATATTATTATGATGACTACTACAACAGCAACAAGGGTAATAATGACCTTGAAACAGCAGACAGTTGATAATAACCACTACAACAGCATATATTATTATGATGACTACTACAACAGCAACAAGGGTAATAATGACATTGAAACAGCAGACAGTTGATAATAACCACTACAACAGCATATATTATTATGATGACTACTACAACAGCAACAAGGGTAATAATGACCTTGAAACAGCAGACAGTTGATAATAACCACTACAACAGCATATATTATTATGATGACTACTACAACAGCAACAAGGGTAATAATGACATTGAAACAGCAGACAGTTGATAATAACCACTACAACAGCATATATTATTATGATGACTACTACAACAGCAACAAGGGTAATAATGACCTTGAAACAGCAGACAGTTGATAATAACCACTACAACAGCATATATTATTATGATGACTACTACAACAGCAACAAGGGTAATAATGACCTTGAAACAGCAGACAGTTGATAATAACCACTACAACAGCATATATTATTATGATGACTACTACAACAGCAACAAGGGTAATAATGACATTGAAACAGCAGACAGTTGATAATAACCACTACAACAGCATATATTATTATGATGACTACTACAACAGCAACAAGGGTAATAATGACCTTGAAACAGCAGACAGTTGATAATAACCACTACAACAGCATATATTATTATGATGACTACTACAACAGCAACAAGGGTAATAATGACATTGAAACAGCAGACAGTTGATAATAACCACTACAACAGCATATATTATTATGATGACTACTACAACAGCAACAAGGGTAATAATGACCTTGAAACAGCAGACAGTTGATAATAACCACTACAACAGCATATATTATTATGATGACTACTACAACAGCAACAAGGGTAATAATGACCTTGAAACAGCAGACAGTTGATAATAACCACTACAACAGCATATATTATTATGATGACTACTACAACAGCAACAAGGGTAATAATGACCTTGAAACAGCAGACAGTTGATAATAACCACTACAACAGCATATATTATTATGATGACTACTACAACAGCAACAAGGGTAATAATGACCTTGAAACAGCAGACAGTTGATAATAACCACTACAACAGCATATATTATTATGATGACTACTACAACAGCAACAAGGGTAATAATGACATTGAAACAGCAGACAGTTGATAATAACCACTACAACAGCATATATTATTATGATGACTACTACAACAGCAACAAGGGTAATAATGACCTTGAAACAGCAGACAGTTGATAATAACCACTACAACAGCATATATTATTATGATGACTACTACAACAGCAACAAGGGTAATAATGACCTTGAAACAGCAGACAGTTGATAATAACCACTACAACAGCATATATTATTATGATGACTACTACAACAGCAACAAGGGTAATAATGACATTGAAACAGCAGACAGTTGATAATAACCACTACAACAGCATATATTATTATGATGACTACTACAACAGCAACAAGGGTAATAATGACATTGAAACAGCAGACAGTTGATAATAACCACTACAACAGCATATATTATTATGATGACTACTACAACAGCAACAAGGGTAATAATGACATTGAAACAGCAGACAGTTGATAATAACCACTACAACAGCATATATTATTATGATGACTACTACAACAGCAACAAGGGTAATAATGACATTGAAACAGCAGACAGTTGATAATAACCACTACAACAGCATATATTATTATGATGACTACTACAACAGCAACAAGGGTAATAATGACATTGAAACAGCAGACAGTTGATAATAACCACTACAACAGCATATATTATTATGATGACTACTACAACAGCAACAAGGGTAATAATGACATTGAAACAGCAGACAGTTGATAATAACCACTACAACAGCATATATTATTATGATGACTACTACAACAGCAACAAGGGTAATAATGACATTGAAACAGCAGACAGTTGATAATAACCACTACAACAGCATATATTATTATGATGACTACTACAACAGCAACAAGGGTAATAATGACCTTGAAACAGCAGACAGTTGATAATAACCACTACAACAGCATATATTATTATGATGACTACTACAACAGCAACAAGGGTAATAATGACATTGAAACAGCAGACAGTTGATAATAACCACTACAACAGCATATATTATTATGATGACTACTACAACAGCAACAAGGGTAATAATGACCTTGAAACAGCAGACAGTTGATAATAACCACTACAACAGCATATATTATTATGATGACTACTACAACAGCAACAAGGGTAATAATGACATTGAAACAGCAGACAGTTGATAATAACCACTACAACAGCATATATTATTATGATGACTACTACAACAGCAACAAGGGTAATAATGACATTGAAACAGCAGACAGTTGATAATAACCACTACAACAGCATATATTATTATGATGACTACTACAACAGCAACAAGGGTAATAATGACCTTGAAACAGCAGACAGTTGATAATAACCACTACAACAGCATATATTATTATGATGACTACTACAACAGCAACAAGGGTAATAATGACATTGAAACAGCAGACAGTTGATAATAACCACTACAACAGCATATATTATTATGATGACTACTACAACAGCAACAAGGGTAATAATGACCTTGAAACAGCAGACAGTTGATAATAACCACTACAACAGCATATATTATTATGATGACTACTACAACAGCAACAAGGGTAATAATGACCTTGAAACAGCAGACAGGGTCATTTTTTTTTTTTTTGCTCTTGCTCACTTTGAACTCAAGGGTAGTCCATACACACTACTTCTACTAGTGCTGGACTGAATTTTGTGTGTGGACTAGCTTTCCCTGTTAAGTGTCCTTCGCCATCAGGCAAACCCACTCCGACTTCAGAGGTAGACAGGGTAATAATGACCACTACATCAGCAAAGGGGTTATAATGACCACTACAAAAGCAAACAGATGGTAATAATGACCACTACAACAGCAAACAGGGTAATAATGACCACTACAACAGCAGACAGATGGTAATAATGACCACTACAAAAGCAAACAGGGTAATAATGACCACTACAACAGCAAACAGGGTAATAATGACCACAACAACAGCAGACAGGTTAGTAATGATCACACATATCCGGGGTAACAATGGCTACTCAATTGTATTTTTTAGATTCCCAAAGGAACGAAAAGTTATCACTTCCAGAGCTATGAGGGTGCCAGCATCTGCATCATCATCGAGGGTGAAGTCGAGGCCACCTACGAAACACAGCCAACACCCGTGAAGTTTACCACTGGCTGTGTGTTTTTTGTGGCTGCAGAAATTCATGTGTACCTGACAGTCAACGGCGACACAGATGTTGTACTGTTCCGTGCTTATCCAGGGACATTCTAGCCAACATCTAGCTTGATTTAGTTGTTTGTTTGTACAACATTAGTGGGAAGATATTATGCTGTTGCAGGGTGTAAGACTCAATTATTTCTATTAAAGTTAAGGCTCGTGTGATGTCGCATATATTTTTTTTTTCCATGGATCTGCATGTTATTTTTTGTTTTGTTTGTTGGGTACTTGTGTAACAACCTTGGCCAAGAAAATGCATGGAAGCATGTATACAACACAAGGTGAAAGTAAGCCAGTGGCAGGTACTGTCGCAGGTTGTTGAAGTGTTTGACTTCACATATACCAGGTCACGGCATTATGATGCAAGTGACCAACTCCTTTTCTTGCTGTCATTATTTCCTGGAGAAATCTCAAACACCAATATTGTGATACTGGGTCACCTCCAGAACTGTATGAATTTGAGGGGAATAGGAGGATAATCTCTCAGTGTGAGACTGAGTCTGGACCAGAGTCCAGCAAGCCCAGTCTCGATCTCCTGAATCCATGTGTCCCTAAAGCATAAGTACATAGTTGATGTGAAGGCACTTAGCCAATCTTCTGTACACATGATTATCCCTAAAGCATAAGTACATAGTTGATGTGAAGGCACTTAGCCAATCTTCTGTACACGTGATTATCCCTAAAGCATAAGTACATAGTTGATGTGAAGGCACTTGGCCAATCTTCTGTACACGTGATTATCCCTAAAGCATAAGTACATAGTTGATGTGAAGGCACTTGGCCAATCTTCTGTACACATGATTATCCCTAAAGCATAAGTACATAGTTGATGTGAAGGCACTTGGCCAATCTTCTGTACACATGATTATCCCTAAAGCATAAGTACATAGTTGATGTGAAGGCACTTAGCCAATCTTCTGTACACATGATTATCCCTAAAGCATAAGTACATAGTTGATGTGAAGGCACTTAGCCAATCTTCTGTACACATGATTATCCCTAAAGCATAAGTACATAGTTGATGTGAAGGCACTTAGCCAATCTTCTGTACACATGATTATCCCTAAAGCATAAGTACATAGTTGATGTGAAGGCACTTAGCCAATCTTCTGTACACGTGATTATCCCTAAAGCATAAGTACATAGTTGATGTGAAGGCACTTGGCCAATCTTCTGTACACATGATTATCCCTAAAGCATAAGTACATAGTTGATGTGAAGGCACTTGGCCAATCTTCTGTACACATGATTATCCCTAAAGCATAAGTACATAGTTGATGTGAAGGCACTTGGCCAATCTTCTGTACACATGATTATCCCTAAAGCATAAGTACATAGTTGATGTGAAGGCACTTAGCCAATCTTCTGTACACGTGATTATCCCTAAAGCATAAGTACATAGTTGATGTGAAGGCACTTAGCCAATCTTCTGTACACATGATTATCCCTAAAGCATAAGTACATAGTTGTGAAGGCACTTGGCCAATCTTCTGTACACATGATTATCCCTAAAGCATAAGTACATAGTTGATGTGAAGGCACTTAGCCAATCTTCTGTACACATGATTATCCCTAAAGCATAAGTACATAGTTGATGTGAAGGCACTTAGCCAATCTTCTGTACACATGATTATCCCTAAAGCATAAGTACATAGTTGATGTGAAGGCACTTAGCCAATCTTCTGTACACATGATTATCCCTAAAGCATAAGTACATAGTTGATGTGAAGGCACTTAGCCAATCTTCTGTACACATGATTATCCCTAAAGCATAAGTACATAGTTGATGTGAGGACATTTGACCGGTCTTCTGGCTTGCTTAGTTTAGCAGGTGTGTTGTTTATTGGCAGTTAGTGCTGACTTGTTTGGAGAAATTTTCTAATGGCGTGTATACGTTGTATCTGACATTTTGTACCAGGACATTTCAGTGGGAATTTATCATTTTGTTTCTGTCACTACATACATAAGTATTGTATGCTGTTGGACAAGAGAATTAATATTACGTTGTTTCTGTCACTACATACATAAATATTGTATGCTATTGGACAAGAGAATTAATATTGTGTTGTTTGTCATTACATACATAAATATTGTATGCTATTGGACAAGAGAATTAGTATTATGTTGTTTACCTAGGTCATTGCATGCCTTTTGTTTTTTATAATTATTTTGTTAACAAAGTTTCTATAAACAGGAAAACAAATTATGATATAAATTCTTTCTACTGGCTGTTTGTAGCAATAAAAGGAGCACAGTCCCATTGATCATGTCCCATTAATTGATTGTATCCCATTGACTGTACCATAGAGAAAAGGGACTACAACTGCCGAGCTGATACCAAAAATGAAGACACACAGAATATAACTGGAAAGCTCAACAAAAGGAAAGATATACAGACACAAGCTAGTGTTTCTACCAAAGTTGTATTTATCAATGAACAAACACACACGAATGCATGCACGCTCGCTCGCTCGCTCACTGTCTATCACACCCACTACTCGCTCACTGACTCACTCACCCACCCACTTACTCTCATTCACTCTCTCACCCACTCACTCACTGACTCTCTCACTCACCCACCCACTTACTCATTCACTCTCTCTCTCTCTCACCCACCCACTCACTCACTCACTCCCTCCCTCACTCACTCACTCATTCTCTACTTAGCTAGAAAACTAAATATCAAAGTCATAAATAAGTATGTAATCTATGTGAGTTAAGGCTTTTTTTGTGTATTTATTAAAACGTGGAATCTTATTTGTGATTGTGGTATTTCAGCTTTCTAGTGGTACCACTGGCTGAATGCCCCTGAACTGTTGCTGACCTAGTTAGTGGTACCACTGGCTGAATGCCCCTGAACTGTTGCTGACCTAGTTAGTGGTACCACTGGCTGAATGCCCCTGAACTGTTGCTGACCTAGTTAGTGTTAATATCCATGATCTTGTTCTTCTGTCAACCTGCCCACTTGCCTTGTTCCAGTCTGTATGTATATTTATGTCACATGGACAAGACTTCAAGGTGTTTTTCTTCTACATACTGTGATGGAAGAGAAGCATGAAGAAGAGGTTGGCAGACGGAACATTGGTGCCATCATCTGTTACTGCCATGCATGGTTCATGATTTGGTTTGTACATTTAGCACCCTGCTGATGAAGGCACAGAATATTATGTTTATGTCAAATACATAACAAGCTGACTTGTTCTAAAGCCTAAGGTAGAAAAGAAATGACAAAGAAAAAGATGAAAAGGGCAATGGAAGAAGAGTTAGTGGTACCACTACTATTCAATAAACCTCTAATAAACAATACATAATTTAATATTGTACAAGTTCTGTATTTTGCTCTATTATATTCTACTAAACAGAGAATGTGTATGGCTGAATGCCCAGTGTTTTAATAGAAGAAACTTGTGGGCCATCAGGGAAGAGACAAATGTATAAACCAGATAGAAAAGGAATAAGAATAACATCAGAGAAAGCCGTATCAATCAAAATATAAAATATAGCATGGCCACCATGTCCCATTTGTCTTCCTCTTTGTGATATAGGGCCGTCCAGGCAGCATATCCCTGTCCCTTGACCATATTACTATCACTTCCATTTATGATGTCCATATTCTGTCCATGTCATTTCTTGAAAGGACATTGCACCAAACACTGAGGTTACTCTAATGGCCCTAAATATAATACCATCATTACTACCTCCTTATAATGTATTCTGTTCACTTCTTGAAAGGATATTGTGCCAAACACTGCAGTTACCCTTATAGCCCTAAATACAATACCACCATTACTACCTCCTCCTTACCATGTATGTATTCTGTCCATTTCTTGAAGGGATATTTTACCAAATACTGCAGTTACCCTCATGTCTGATTTAGAGAACATGTCTGTGTTGCTTAGATAGTTTAGAAAACACTGACAGTGCAGATAGTCATATTAGAAATGTTTAGGCATGGCGTGGACAGTTATAGGATATTCTCTTTGGACATCTGAAATATGATAGAACAGTGTAACTATGATTAAACAATGTAAGTAGTTCTAACATTTTCAAGTTAGGAAAATTAAGATAAAAGGGCTACTGAATACATGTCATGGATATGTAGACTACGATAATTTCATGAACTAAATGGCAACTAGCGCAGGAGAAATGCAGTAGTCAGTAGCAGCACCAATAACACATCAAACCCATACCAATAACTGGAGGAAGTCACATAATGTTTTTCTTTTTCCTTGTTTCTATTCAATGTTGTTGTTCATCCTTTTATTATTTTTGTAATTTGTTTATAATTTACTTAAAACATGTATATCTTAAAGTGTATTATATTGTTAAGGACCCTCATCATGCAGATCATCTGGCCAATTTGTAACATGTCTGCTGGTATATGAAATACATCAAACACTATTTAGCATTAAAGATTAAGAACACAGACAAACGGGTGACAGACATGCATATTTTTTAGGCCTGTCAGAAATTCAGTTTGCCAGATTCCAGTGTCATTGTGAATGGAAATCGTAGTTTTCACATAGTACAAGAAATCTGCTGTAACATTCATACTTACCATAAACATTTGAAAATGAGAACAGTTACATCTATTATTTTCTTGCTTTATTGACTTATTTCACTATTCAAATTTGCTTCTAATGTGTATTTATACACGTGCGCAAAACTGCAGGTTCTGCTGTAGTGAAATAGTTCCATTGTTTGAATTAGTAAGGAAACATGAGATGACTTCTGTATACAAAATGACAGGTTCTGCTGTAGTGAAATATTTCCATTGAATTAACACTTGAGATGCCGTCTATGGTATGCATGTATACAAAATGACAGGTTTTACTGTAGTGAAATAGTTCCATCGTTTGAGTTGGCAAGGAAACACTTGCGATGACATCTATAGTATGCTTGTACACAGAATGACAGGTTGTGCTGTAGTGAAATAGTTTCATTGTTTGGTTTAGCAAGAAAACACTTGCGATGACATCTATAGTATGCTTGTTTACATCTGTAATTCATATTTATGCCCCGTGATTGAGTTTATGGTATGTAGGGATTGGTCTACATTCTCAATATAGAGATTAGTTGTAAACTGGTGGAATGTAGTGTTTTCATTCATTACTAACCATTAAATTGCAGTCATTTCTATTAATTATTAACCAATAGATATCATTCACAGCAGTTATGATTCCAGTTTGCAGTGGTTTATTTTATAGAATCGGTTGGCTAGCCCCAGTTTCATATTTGTTCAGCTTCACAGCATGCCTGTTAGAGCGATGAAGCGTTCTTTCTGCTGCACCACCATCACAAAGTTATCCCGTAATCAGTCATGTCCCATAGCCAGTCATGCCCCATAGCCAGTCATGTCCCATAGCCAGTCATGCCCCATAGCCAGTCATGCCCCCATAGCCAGTCAGCACATTTATGTGATTACTTGGTTTAATTTAACCTGAAAATGCTTGAAAGCTTGCCGTTGAGGGGAGGCAATGATCCAGTGTCAATGTGTTGCATTTGTGTGTATTTATAGCTGACAAGTTTGCTTGATCTATTTTGAATTCTGACATTTCTACCAGGAACATTCCACATGTTCAGTTCCTGCAGTATTATGTCACATTATTTCATGGCAATAAAAAAAATTGCAGTTTGCTTGAAGAGTTTCCGTATTTTTAAAATATCCATTAAAATATTTGTTCTCATTTAGCTCTTCTACATCCCCGCTCATTCCTCTTCTTCTTCTTCTCCACCTCCTCTGACTTTGCCACTGTCTTCATCTTCTTAGTTCTCTTCTTCATGTTTGTCTTCATCTTCATCTGCTGCTGCTGGTTATTTGCTCGTAGATCCTCAGTTGTCTGATATTTCTTCCTATCAATTTCCAGTAATCAATTCCATGTCTTCTCATAATACTTATCTCGTCTATTAGGTGTCCTTTATTTGTTCCTAATTTCTCTGTATTTATTTTCCACATTGTATATAAGAAGAAATACTTTATAGTTACACATGAGCTCTTTCCGATAGCATTTCAGAACAAATTATATTTACACATGAACTCTTTCCTATAGATTCAATCCTATCTCTCTCACTCCGGACAAAGAAGGAATTCTCAAGTGCCCTTTCAATTACCTGTTCGTTCTGCCCCTCTTATGACATTCATTACTCTTTGATAACCTCGTTTCTTACCTTTGACGCCTGAGTGTCACGGTATATAGATGAAAGTTAGCTTGACCAATTGTGATGTGCTCAGTTGAGTTAAGAACCGACATCTTTCTCGGGGCATTTCCATAAGCGCTCAGCCCCCCCCCCCCCCCATCTTCAACAGCCAGTGAAGAGTTCCAATACAAATGGTGCCCATTGCAATCTGACTGTTTTACCTCAGTGTGACAACTGTAGACCACCCTCTGACCACCCCTTGCTGCTGCATTCTCTCTAGACCATGGTAGTCTATCTGTTATGCATTATTTACAAGCTTCCAAATGGCCTTTACCACATCTGCCTTATCATGCATCAAATCGCCCCTTAATGATGCGGCACCAGCCAATCTGTCCATCTGCTCATTTCCAACGACACCAGAGTGTCCTGGAGAAAAGATCCAGCAAATGTTTACAACCCCCGACCTCTGAATCGATGCATACTACTCTTCACCTTTGTCAGCATGCTTTGTGAATCTCTTACAAACACCACATGCATATACAGTTTGTTCTCCAACTAGTGGAAATCTGCAGTAACTGCCTCCACCTCAAGACTTGAGGTTGTGGCGTCATATGCCAAGCTCGCCTTTACTAAACACTGGCCATTTGCTTTTATCATGATGTGCTCAGTGTGTCGAGCCACTCATGGCGTTTGAGGCCCGCCTGGACCTTCTTGACCATGCTCACTGAGTCGCCAGGTCACATGCACGTGAGTTGCATATCCTGCGTGCGGAAGAGAAATGTTTAACTGAAGGGGAATGTTTTGATTTGTCATTATGTTGCTGGGTCAACGCCGAGAGACAGAGCCAGACAGGCAGGCAGGCTGACAGACATGCGATGCTGACCATGCGTCATCGCAAGGACTATCAACAGCAGGACATATTTGTCAGTACTGACGTGCCAACTGAGTTTCTGCATGAGAAGATGTCTGTCAATATTGGCACGTCTCAACTCCTGGAGTATCTACAGGAGAAGATGTCTGTCAATGTTGACATGTCTCAACTTCTGGAGTTTCTATAGGAGAACATATCGGGCATTATTGACCACGCGACAACTCTAGAGCTAACTGCAGAAGGGAACGTCAGTCAATTTTGACACATATCAACTCTAGGAGCATACAAAAATTGTTTTTAAATCATGTTTTTATAAGAGTTCGCGGTATCCCAGGGGAGAGAGCTGCCACATGAGGTCCCATGCCCGTGGGTGTCGTTCGGATGGCCACCTCTGCTGGTGGCCCTGCCAGATCAGGTACAGATACTACACTCTGATCTTAGCTAAAAGGTTTAGATAAACTCTAGGAGTATGAACAGGAGAGAATATCTGTCAATGTTGACCACGTGACATCTGCAAGTGATCGACTCTTAATTATGGCCTAATAAATTAGCATGTCACATTTCTCTCATATTGCTTATTTGTCTTTCTATTAACATATGATGATAACTGATTTCTGATAACTGGGTCTTTTTTACTTACATTCGATACCTGATTTCTGATAACTGATGTCTGTCAATGTTGACTACACCACATCACGTGGTCCAACTAATATAGGCTGTATTTTTAATGACTGCAGTTTTGGAAAATATTACCATTCCAAGTTTTGCATTTACCTACTGTGGAGTTCATGCAACACAATGTAACATAAAAGGAAATTCGAAACTAGGAACGGCAATATTTTCAAAAACTGCAGTGTCTTTAAAAATACACCGGTAGTAGAACATTCTGTCAATGTTGACTACACCACATCGCGTGGTCCAACTTACAGTAGAACATGTCTGTCAATGTTGACTAACTACATCGCGTGGTTCAACTTACAGTAGAGCATGTCTGTCAATGTTGACTAACCACATCACGCAATCCAACTTACAGTAGTACATGTCTGTCAATGTTGACTACACCACATCGTGTGGTCCAACTTACAGTAGAGCAAGTCTATCGATACTGTCAACTCTAGTACAATCTTCTCCAGATCATGCCGTCTCTTTGTTAGAAACCACGTGAGACTATGAAGACCACAAGCTAAGTGGACATTTCAGGCCTGATGAAGCTGAGTATCGATATCATCGTTATCATTGTTACACTGGTCACGTAGTTATGGGATAAAATCTTCTGGTTATTTATTGCTGAGGAATCGATCCAGCCACATAAAATGACTGTTATATACCGTAATATATTTCCCTGTGAATGTTAGTTAAGTGAGTTGCATATCCTCTACAGGACGTCGCAGTAAACCCCAGCATTTTTTGGCTGTTTGTGATTTCTTGGCAAGTTTATGTACAGTAGTTTGCCATTGATTTCTGAACGTATGACACCATTTTATGAAAACCAACGCAAGGTGTTCTGCTGCCAAATCACCATCAGTTGCGTTTCTAACGCGTCATGTGGGATTATGAATTTTTAAAATTTTTATAGTTGCGTATCCCTTACGGGACGTTGCAGTCAACACCAGCATTTTTCAGCTGCTGTCGATGTACTAGGCAAGTGTTACGTTCAGTAGTTTGCCATTGGGTTCTGAACAACCGGCTCCCATACCAGCACGTTATAACACAACACGACACGGTCTGCTACACAAATCGGTCGCAGCTGAGCTTCGAACGCTTGGTACCCGGCTCACGAGGCGCGTTCACAAGCCTTTAGCCACGGGGCCGGCTGGGATTATGAATAGCATCCGTAAATCCTTTGACACAAAGCCGGCTGTATGAATGTACTTTGCCCATATATTGTTGATTTATGAAGTGTTATTTTGTAATATGTTCTCCTTGGGATATTGTTTCCTTGTTACTCTGATGTCTCTTCATAACTGATAAATGTGTACTTTGTCAAAATCAGTTATAAAATGTGAATCGAGACATAAAATAAGTAATGTGCGAGAGACGTGATAGGCTAATTTAATTGGTTAAAATTTAAAGTTTACTACTGGATATTGTTAGAGTGAAGAAGAAGAAGAGGAGGAGGAGGAACAGCAACAACAACAACATAAATGAATACAGTTCATCCACGAAAAACTGCAAGAAATAGCCAGCAATTTGTTATACAGAACAGAATATAAGACCCATAGAATGTAGACAGGATGAAACAATAAAAGATAACAGTAATTAGCAAACAAGAAGACAGTGGTTATTGTGAAGTGATGGTAGAATGAGAACGGAACAGAGGCACAATACAAGCCACACAATGATGGATGTTTGACAACGGAACAAAAACACAACCCAGCTGCGTAAATTTGATTATAAATGACATCTTTATTAATTTTATTCACAGCATAAGATAAATACATCAAGTCAAAATAATGAACACATGAGGCTGCAGACTACAATACTGCGATAAAAACACACATTTGTATATGTATAAAATAAAGGATCATGTTCCACAACTTCAGCCGTAATGGGTTTACAATATTTTTTGCAAAATGTAAGCAAACAGGCACTTTTCCAGGCCTTGCGGCGAATTGGCTCTATAATTTAAAAATAGAAATGACACTTGTACACGCCTTGAGGAGAACTGTGTACAACACAACCCGCAGCAAACAATAGAGCCACATTTGTATAGACCAATAAGCCACTCAAAGTGTGACGTGGTCAGTATCATGCCGGCTACCTTTACTTCCCAGAAAATTTGTTGGTACTCATTTTATGCTGGGTCGATATGGGCGCCATGGTCAATATTTTTAGAATCGCCGTTTTTATATTATTCGTTGTTTTGCACTCGCTCGCTTTGAACGCAAGCGTAGTCCATACACAGTATTTATTGTGGTGATGGACTGAATTTTGAGTGTGGATTAGCTTTCGCTATTATCAGTGTCACTCGCCATCAGGCGAACCCACTCCGACCTCAAAGGTACTTGTAATCTACATCCCACAGATCAAGGACGACAGGTCAACATTTTAGCCCAGCTGTCCGGTGTAGGAGTTGAACGGTTGAACCGCTTAGCTCGGCATCAGCACCACGGATGTTTAAGATCCCATTTGGCTATGCGGGCCTGCGTTTTCATATGTAAAACAAGCGAAGGACCATTTCAAACTGCTGGAACTGTATTATGTATGAGATCAACATAAAGGCAACACAGCCAGTTTACACATCTTCAGGCACATCGACGTCCGGTGCTAGCCACATATTTGTATAGACCAATCCTCAACCCGTGGATGTTGTGGTCAGTATCACGTCGCCAGCCTTTACTTCCCAAGAATTATTGTTACCCATTTAAGGCTGGGTCCACCTGGGAGAACAAGTCAACTTAAAATCGACGTAGAACTATTCTGCATTGGACCCCATCGCATTGCCGTATATCAGAAACTGAGAGGGTTGACACACTGGCCAAAGAAAACGAGGGACACAAAAACCCTATATTCCAGTTAATACTAGATAGAGCATCAAACAGACATCCTTAAGGCACAATAAATACATGCGAATGTCACAAAGAACCATTATTGTCAGTGCTAACAAGTGAAAGACATGGTGTTTGCTACAACTCCTTGTTGAATTGTTCTATCTTATACAGCTGTGGATAAACAACAGAGAGATCCTAAACATGTAGTCAGACTATTCACATTAAGGAATGCATTGGCACAATTACACATATGCTGGAATGTGGGGAGCAATGGAAGAAAGCCCTTGATTATGAATGCATTACTCGCATTCTCCATATGATTCATAGACCAAATGGGCTGGATGAAGAAGTTTCAATTGACTATTTACATTCCCGTGAATATTTCAGTTTCTGGTTCCCGTTTATGACATACTTATTTGCTCTGAGCACCGAGTTTTAGGCTGCTGACAATGAAACATCTGAAATTTGCGGACGAAATAATAATAATTTACCATAACTGACCCAGTGAGTCCGTATGTGCTGTGCCGAATCATGACCTAATTACGAGGGGGCTTCCAATGAAAACATTAATAGAGTGATGTAAATTACAATAAACATGTCATTGTCTTGTAACCTGTCAATATTGTTGTTCAGGGTGCCAGGAGTGTTAAGCACGTGACATCACGGTGCAAACGAATACGGTGACGTCATACGGAATATTTAAAGACGGCCCGTCCCACTTTTGACATGCACCAAGTAGGGCAGCGTTCTATTATCCGTTGTTTTTCTGTTAAAATCAGTGAAGGGTTGAAACTTATAGAAATTCATCGGCGAATAAAGGTCCAGTATGGCGATGCATGCCTGTCAGTCCAGCAAGTGTATGAGTACAGTTGGAAGTTTCAAATCGGCGTGATTTCTGTGACAGACTGTTCACGACCGGGTCAAGCACACCGAGTATGCTGTGGTTACACACGCTACCAAGAGCATTTTTTTTTGTCTACAGGAATTCAAGCACTTTATCGGCACTGGAGTAATTGCCTTGAACTCAGTGGTAATTAAATCGAAACATTATACATTTATTCTTTGCTTTTGTCAGAATATATTCATACCAGAACAATAAAAAAAAAAAAAAAAATTAAGGTTTTCATTTGAAGCCCCCTCGTAATCCTACTATGCCTCATTGCAGCTGGGAAGTTCCAATACCAGTCTGGCACACCCCGTTGGTTTCTGAGCTTGGAGAGAGAGAGAGAGAGAGCTCCGCAACACATCCTCCGCGGAAATGGTACTTCGGTCCCGAGTTGAGAGGAAAGTCTCTAAATCAGTCTCACTCCGATAGATTGAAGTGCTTTTCAAGGCTAAAACAATCTAAACGTGAATGCAATAGACTTTAGAATTAAAACCCAATCTTCCAGTGGCCAATCAACCAATCGCACAAGCAACCAATCACCCAACCAACAATCGCACAATCAACCAATCAATCAACCAAACAACTAGTCAATTAATAAACCAAACAACCAACTAAGCTGTCAACCCAGCTGGAAAAAACAACAACCAAATAATCAATCAACCAACCAAACTATTAAACGACCAATAAATCATTCAACCAAGCAACCAGTCATCAATTAAATAACTAGCCAGTGAACCAAATAACCAACCAAATAACCAACCAATCAACCAAATAACCAACCAGTCAACCAAATAACCAACCAGTTAACCAAATAACCAACCAGTCAATCAACCAACTAACCAATCATTCAACCAAATAACCAATCAATCAACCAACCGGTCAAATAACCAACCATTCTATAACATGTTTATATGTATACATAAATCACCAATTCATGTCTACAATATATCTATATTTACACTTGAATCACCAATTCCTATCTATAACCTGTCAATATGTACTTGAATCAATAATCTGTGCCTATTTATACTTAAATCTGTAGTCACTTCTATTATCTATTAATACTGAATCTAGAACTATTTATGTCTATACATATAAAAAAATACTAGGTTTTGTCTATAAAGTTCGTGAAATCCGAGCTGCGGTCTATTAGCTTCTGCAAGTACTTGAAATCCTAGCCGCTGACTGAAAAGTGTCTAGTGTCTAGTATCCTTGTTGAAATCTGTATCATGTCTACAAGTACTTGAAATCCTAGATGTTGTCTATATCATGTCTTGAAGTACTTGAAAGCTGAGCTGGTGTCTATCAGATGTCTAGGAGTACTTGAACTGCTAGTTCCTGTCTATGACATATCTATAGATGCTGTCTCGACGAACTCTGCAAAGAAAATCTGCAACAGTGACTCTTTTTGCCGGGTCCCGTTGTAAAAGTCTGAGCAACATGTCCCTGTAAAGATTAGAGACAAACAATGATAGTTGGAAGAAAGACAGAAGAGAACACACTAGACAACGTAGAGAAAAATTAGAGGATATACTAGACAATAGGAAGAACTACTTATGGATGACATCTAGAAATAAAAATGTGTACTTTGAGCAGAACACAATAATTAAAGTTTAAACAGTTTACAAGTCGACAGGGTCGACTTCATTGCACCGGGTTTTTATCCCATATGGCTCAGTCTCTTTCCACTGCGCGTAAAGCGTCGCACACAGCACGAATCCCCGTAGCTCCAGCGACGACCCCCAGGAGTCTCCGGAAGAATGCACTCGTGAACCGAAGGACGTGGCCTGGAATCGACTCACAACCTTCGGAGCCCGAGTCAGACGGCTGGACCACTTCGCCACAGAGACTCCTAGAACACAATAATTAATAAAAAAAAGGAGTTAATAGATATAACCACGCTAAACATTTAGAAAAGAACACGAGGCAACTTGTATAAGACAATATAAGTAGATTGAAGTTGACACAATAGGCAACATAAATATGTAATTGGAAAGAATAAAAGAAATAAGCATGGAGAACATACTGGACAACATAAATGTGTAGCTTGAAGTGAACACACTGGACAACATAAACACGTAGTTAGAAGACACGCCAGATAACATAAATATGTAGTTAGAAGAGGACGCAGGAAATAACATAAACAAGTACTAAGAACAAACTGGACAACATACATGTGTAGTTCCAAGATGACACACAAGACAACATAAATACAAGATATGTAGGTTGAAGATGTGACTAAACAACATAACTATGTAGGTTGAAGATGTGACTAAACAACATAACTATGTGGGTTGAAGATGTGACTAAACAACATAACTATGTGGGTTGGAGATGTGACTAAACAACATAACTATGTAGGTTGAAGATGAAGTCAGGTAAGTAAGCAATAGACTCCTTTACACTTCTGAAGGTGCGATGGGCAATTTTTGCTTGATCCTTATATATAAGAAAGACAAACATTTGTGTTCATAGATTATTCTAAGGCATTTGATAAAGTAAAACATGATGAACTGATTAAAATGTTGGAAGATATTAACATTGATGGGAAAGATCTCAGAATATTAAAAACTATTTACGGGAACCAAACAGCAGCAATTAAAATGGGAAATAAAGAAGGAAATTATGAACACATAAAGTTGGGAGTAAGACAGGGATGTGTTTTGTCACCAGGTTTATTCTCCCTATATAGCGAAGTAATAATGTGAGAGATAAAAGAAAAGCCAGGAATAATATTTGGAGGTTATAATATAAATAATATACGCTATGCAGATATTGCAGTATTAATAGTGGATAATGCAACAGATCTACAGCAATTGTTGAACACTGTAGTAACAGAGAGTGCAAAGAAAGGACTCTCCTTGAATATCAAGAAAACAGTAACAGTGGTGGTATCAAAGAAACAGGTGACACCCAAATGTGAAATAGAGAGAGAAGGGAAAATTCTTCACCAAGTGGATAGTTTTAAATATCTAGGGACATTTATAACATCAGATGGAAGATGCACAACAGAGACCAAGAGCAGAATAGGGCAAGCAAAGGCTGCATTAAAAAAAAAATGAAGAATATCTTATGCAATAAGTCGCTATCATTGAATGTAGGAAAGAGAGTGCTGAGGTGCTATATAGAACCTGTTTTGCTGTATGGCTGTGAATCTTGGAATATAAATGAACAAATTAGGAAGAGATTGGAAACAACAGAGATGTGGTTCCTTAGACGAATGTTGCGAATTCCTTGGACTGCCAAAGTAACTAACGACGAATGCCTTAAAGAGGATGGCGAAATTAGAACATTTTTTACAACAATAAGAAAGAGACAGACAGCTTTTTTCGGTCATGTAATGAGAAGAAAGGAGCTGGAAAACATCGTGACAACTGGAAAGATCGAGGGGAAGAGAGGCAGAGGCAGACCACGAGAAATGATGCTGGATGGAACGAAGGAATGGAGGAATATTAACGACAGAGTTGATCCAGAAAACGAAGTACAGGGATCTGTGGAGAGTCATGAACGCCTACGCCAGTCGGCACGGCACTTGATGCTATATATATATATATATATATATATATATATATATATATATATATATATATATATATATATATATATATATATATATATATAAGACGATGTATGTATGTCCGTTCTTTATGCGTTCGCGAACGGTCCATCCGATTGAGATGACATTTTCTACATGTATTCTTTTCATTCCCGTGCAGCCAACTGTCATAGTTTTTTAGTGTACAATTGTAGCGAAAAATAAACTTGATAGTTTCGATCGATGACAAACAAGACCCGACATTCGTCTGCACAAACAGGCAACCCTTTGATGTTGTATAGACAGGAACAAAATAGGTCGCGTCAAAATGTCTAACCCCGGTAGGCATTTTGTTAACAAGTTGTTCGAGAAACGTACACTGGCGCCATCCGTCTACAAGGCGGGAGTCAGCCTTTGAAGTGATAGACGGAATGTCTGGCCAGACGTCGGATGGAGTCTTGTGATGTAGAGAAGGTCTCTAGATCACAGACAGGAGACAATTTCCCAGATGAAAGGGGACACCAGCCAGATGTTCACATTGAGTTGGGAAAAATACAGAGAAAAACAACTTCTCGACGCCTCTGCGTCTAGACAATTTGGTGACGTCGCTCAAGCCCGATATAAAACCCGTTGCGGTAAACAAGTTGCGTTAGTCGACCCAGATTTCTGAAGTGTTAAGGATCGGTGCAGTTTCCTAGTTGTGTTCAATGAAAGAAACTATAGTGTCAAATTGTTGATATTTATCGGCGGACATAGATCCAGTCTGTGATTGCATAGTTTCAATCAGCAACCGGAATAGGCATATGGTATTCTATTAATCATATCTAACTTAGAGTATGATTAGGAATAGAGTACCGTACTGTGTGGTGATGCAATGTATTATAGGTGTGGTGATAGAATGTTCTATAAGTGCGGTGCTAGAAAGTATCATAGGAGCGTCGGCACTAGTATCCTATTGTGTGGCTTTAACTAGCTTGTGTGATATATCATTTTACTCAGGGAGTTGAGGACAATGTAGTGGGGTAATAATTAGAGAGATTGAGGATGGTTGGGAGGGAGGAGGGGAATGTGAAATGGTAGGATCTTCCAGTAGGGCATCTGCTGGGTTTCTACCCGTTCCTTTATTCTTTCCTGGTGTTGCCATGTCTCAGACCATGTGATGAGCTATTTGGCCATATGACAGAGATCGGATCTCTGTTGTAGATCTGAGTGCTGCTATTGGCCTACACTCACCTAATTCCGGCCAGGATTGAGTTGCTCTCACCATAGTATTCTCTACTCAACAGGTTCCACGTAGGTGTGCTATGATATTCAACAGTGAAGCTAGAACACAGTTTAGAAGATGATGGCTCGGGATTTGAAGACAGAAGTTGCTGAGAGGCCTCTACCTTGGGCTTATACCCAAGTCGGTCTGCGGGAACCTGGCTTCTGCTGAGCAGGACATGCTGATGATACTTATGTTTTTCAAGTGATAGTTGTATCAGTGAACAGTCAGAACATTATATATATATATATATATATATATATATATATATATATATATATATATATATATATATATACAACACTGATACCAGGAACATTCATATAAATTCATAGAAATACCTGGAACATTCAGATTGTGGTGTTAATATGGGGAATCTTTACAACCAGTGACACTAGATCAATTAAGATTTCCCAAGTAACAGTGACAATAGTGTTAGAATTCTCTGAGTAACAAACAGTTAATAACAGAGGAAATTCATAGTGTGAATTAGATTGAAGACTCTCATTAGACAGTGTTTGTCATGGATGTCCAAACATCTAGATGCCTCGAGAGATAGCGGAGAAACTCTTCACGTGACCGGAGAAGCATCACCTCGGTGAGGTTGTTTGTCTGGAATACATGGTGCTAGTGTGTTCTCAGCACAGTGATGAGAATGACTATACTCCTGAACACTGATCTTCTAGAATATACGTCACACATTCTACACATCACACACACACACACACACACACACACACACACACACACACACACACACTTCTCCTACATATTTTTTTTTTTTGCATATCCTTTACAGGACATAGCTGTCAACACCAGCATCTTTCAGCTGTATGTTGATTTCTTGGCAAGATTACGCTCAGTAGTTTGCCATTGCTTTCTGAGCGGCCGGCTCACATACCCCGTAAGTCATTGATGCGATTCGAACCACCGCTGATTCCTACCGTCACCACGTCAACCCACGAGAGTATACGAGATTACGGAGAAAAGTCATAACCTCTAAGCCACGAAGCCGGCTCTCCTACATATACTCTTTGCTTTAATAAATTTCTTGTTTTTATTTGTTGAAGCTAGAGTTGTCAAGTATGTTATGTTGGGGAAGAATGAGAGGGGGCATGATCCAGCGGTGAGTAATAGTGAGAAGAAGGTGTCTTCAGATTGAGGGAGTGTTGTGGACGGAGTTTGCTGGATATCTCCAGGATAGTGATATTGAATTAAAATAAATGTGGGTGTTGATTCCCCTCACTCCAGGGACGACACTAAAGCAGTAAAGAAGAACAAATAACTACTACGACATTCTTTACTTACGACATTATTGGGGGCTCGTAAACGCGATCTTTGGATAGCGGGATCTCTTGTAAGCGGGATCTTCTTACAGCGGGATCTTCTGACAGCGGGGTCTTTTAACACGGGATCTTTTGACACGGGATCTTTAGTTAGAGGATGGAGATATCCTATTAGTGAGAATCCAGCTAGAGTGAATGTGGATAGGGGTTAAGACACTTATCTTACCTGTTCACACCTCACACGTCTGCTAGGTCTGTGGTCCAGATTCTACTCTTGTCACTGAGTGATTGTGTTGTGTTGTGTGGTGTGTTATTAAATATATAGATTAATTGTACTTGGTCATTATCTATATATTTGTTTAGAGATAATTAATATTCTACCTGCTGACTGACCTCTCTAAACCATGACCACTCCTAATCTAACTACGGCAGAACTAAGGGCAAAAGGGTAAGAAATGGGTTTGTCGGGTTCTGCACTAACAGATTACATACAGGAGGTGGAGAGAGATTATCGTCAAGCAGAAAGGGAAGATCGAAAGGCCGAGCTGGAGTTGAGAAGGATGGAGTAAGAAACCAAGAAATGGGAAGCAGAACAAGCTGCTAAGAAATGGGAAACAGAACAAGCTGCTAAGAAATTGGAAGCAGAACAAGCTGCTAGGCAATTGGAAGCAGAACAAGCTGCTAAGAAATGGGAAGCAGAGCAAGCCATGAGAAGGCTGGAAATTGAAGCTGGGATTATCGTCAAGCAGAAAGGGAAGATCGAAAGGCCGAGCTGGAGTTGAGAAGGATGGAGTAAGAAACCAAGAAATGGGAAGCAGAACAAGCTGCTAAGAAATGGGAAACAGAACAAGCTGCTAAGAAATTGGAAGCAGAACAAGCTGCTAGGCAATTGGAAGCAGAACAAGCTGCTAAGAAATGGGAAGCAGAGCAAGCCATGAGAAGGCTGGAAATTGAAGCTGAGCAGGCAGCTAAGAAACTGGAAGCAGAGCAAGCGGCTAAGAAACTTGAGGTTGAGCAAGCTGCTAAGCAACGGGAAGCTGAACAAGAAGCTCAGAAAAGGGAGCACGAGTACCGGATGCGGGAACTCGAGCTCAAGAGGCAATCTAGTGGGGAAACTGAGGGAGCAGTGGGAGGTTCCTCTCTCCCTGGCTCAACACCAGTAGGAGGACATAGTTATCATGCTATGAAGTTCCCTCTAGCGATCTACGAAGAGGACAAGGAGAAGATTGACCAGTACCTTCAACGCTTCGAGGCTATGTCGATTGCAATGGGCTTGGAGGGTGACTAATGGAATCTTAAGCTTCAACGCTTCGATACAATCCTGCAGCCCTGCACCAAGCATTCATGATATCACTCCAGCAAAGACATTTTCCTGCCCCCTCTAACAGCCTTAACTATTTCTAAATAAAGTTTCAAAATCCCTGCAATTTGTATACCACAAGCGACATCTTCCTTTTAGTTTGTAATATTCGCTAATCACGATCAGTGGCTCAACAAACATGGTCTATATATAGGCCATCTCAACATCTTTCATCTGCTCAACAAATTACCTGAGCTCTCGGTAATACTGTCCAAACAGTTCCATGTGTTTGGAATCACAGAAAGTCGTCTTCACGACAAAATAACCGACTCCGAAATCTCACTTAAGGGGTTTAAAGTAATTCGGAAAGATGCAAATCAAAAATTAGAGACAGGTATTGCTGTATACATTTCCAATTCTCTCAACTGGTCCCGTAGAAGTGATCTCGAGACAGTAGAGATAGAATGTGTTTGGTTAGAGGTGAAGCCAGCCAGCCAACAACCGTTTCTCATTGGATACCTATATAGGAATCCTTGTGCCGGGTACAGTTGGTATGACTGCTTCACTACAATGATGGATAGAGTGTTTACAGCAGGTAGAGAAGTTATGATACTAGGTGACTTCAACATAGATATTAGTAAATCCAACCAGACATGGGACGATATCATTCTTTCTTACAATTTCAAACAACTAATAAACCGTCCCACAAGGGTTACTGACACATCCTCAACTACAATTGATCATATATATGTTACTTGTCCAGATAATATTATTGAATGTTCTGTTCCTGTTTGTACAGTTAGTGACCACTACCCGGTATGTTGTACATGGTCAAGAATTGGGTTCAAACCTCTTAAACATAAACATGTAAGTATCAAATTTAGGAATTATAAAGCATTCAACCAAGATTTATTTTTGCAAGACTTAAGAAAAGCAGCCCTTGATCACGTTTACCAACTTCCTGACCCGGACGATGCATTAGCTTTCTGGACGAAGACAGTCTACAATGTGTTCGATAAACACGTGCCAATCAAAGAAGTTCGAGTCAAAAATCAACATAAATCCCCATGGGTCACTAGAGAAGTGCTGCAAATCATGAGAGAGCGAGATACAGCACACAAAAATAAAGACTTCATCAATTACCGCAGACTAAGGAATAAAGTTAAATATGAAATTCGTAGGATAAAAAAAGATCATTTTAAAAATTTGATTGTAGATCATTCAAACAGTACAAATATATGGAAGGCTATTAACTTGCTAACCAATAAGAAACGTCCTACAGAATCAGCAATACCAAATTCTATAACATGCGATGAATTCAGTTGTTTCTTTCAATCGGAAATAGAGAATCTAAAGTCTTCAATACCAGACTCATCGTGTAATTTAAGTTCACTGACATCATTCTGTGAGGAGAAGTGCAAAAGAAATATTCCCGCTGAGATTCCTTTAATGTCTGTTGCAGACGTTTATAAATATCTCTTGAACCTCAAATCAACAAACTCACACGGCCTAGATGGTATCAGTAATAGAATTCTTCGTTGTGCTGCACCAGTCATTAGCGAGTCCTTAACGTTCATATATAACCAGTGCCTGGCCAAAAACTACTTTCCATCTGCATTTAAAATTGCTAAAGTGTTTCCGCTAATTAAAAATGGCTCAATCGATAATAGTGTTTTGGGTAATTATAGACCTATTTCCTTACTATCGTCGCTATCAAAACCACTAGAAAAACACATTCATAAAATAACGTTACACCATTTAATTAACAATGATCTAATAATTAACAGTCAATCTGGGTTTCGACCTAAATATTCTTGCCATAGTGCTCTAACAAAAATGACCGATAACTGGCACTTAAACATCAACAACGGTAGAATTTGTGGAGCGGTGTTTGTAGACTTTAAAAAAGCTTTTGATATGGTAGATCACGATATTTTAATTAGAAAACCAAAGCAAATGAAGACAAGCACCAACATAGTGAACATAATTACGTCATTTCTATCCGACAGGCAACAAGTCGTGTCCTTCAACAACTGTCTATCAAGACCCACACAGCTTAATATTGGTGTGCCTCAGGGCTCAATACTAGGTCCGCTGCTTTTTGCAGTTTATATTAATGATCTTCCTTTATATATCAATACAACTTGTGATCTATTTGCAGACGACTGTACTATATATACTAGTCAAGAAAACCGTAGTGAATTAGAGAATTCTTTACAAAAGGAACTTGATAATCTTACTAGATGGAGCAATGAAAACCGCATGCAAATTAACATCGACAAAACCAAATCCATGCTAATAACGACCAGACAAAAACTACAGACACTAGCCATAACTGGATCACTGCTCGAACTCCGCATGGGCATGTTACCTATAGTTAATGTGACTGAACATAAAACACTAGGGCTTTTAATAGACAGCCATTTGAACTGGAGCTCTCATGTTCACGCTCTTACCAAGAAAATAGCACAAAAAGTTTACCAACTTGCTAAAATTCAGCACTTCCTGGACGAAAGCACACGAAAAATATTCTATACATGCTATATCCAATCACATCTCGATTACTGTTCCACAGTTTGGGATGGTTGCCCTAAATCTAATTTAAAACGACTATGTTCTCTACAAAACCGAGCTATTCGTCTGGTTTCTGGCATAAAGCACGTTGAAAGTAGTAATTTGTACAATCATCTAAGACTTCTACCACTACAAAAGCGCTTCCTTTTCAACAAAGCCAAATTAGTGAATAAAATTATATCTCAAAATACCCCAGAGTATCTTCTGCCGCTGATTCAATCTAATGCAATGAACAGCAAGCGCTTAAATTTGTTACATGTCTCAAAGCCTAGATTGGACCTATACAAAACATGTTTCGCCTATTCTGGTGCTCACTTATGGAATGATCTGCCTCCAGATATGAAAACTCCAATGAGTCCCTACACATTTAACCGAAAACTCTTTCAATACTTAATCCATACCGACTATATGCCACCATAATTCATTTACTGGTATAATTGTTCAGTATAATTGTTCATTATAATTGTTTAACTATAATTGTTCACTATATATGTGTGTGCGTGTGGGAGCGAGAGAGAGAGAGAGAGAGAGAGAGAGAGAGAGAGAGAGAGAGAGAGAGAGAGAGAGAGAGAGAGGAGAGAGTGAATGCGTGTGTGCGCATGTGCATGCGTGTGTGTGGAGAGAGTGATTGAGCGAGAAATGGTGGGGGAATGTGTCAGTGCATGCATTCGTACGTGTATGTGTGAGAGTGAGTGAGGGAATGTAGGCGTGCGTGCGTTCATGTGCATGCGTTCATGTGTATGTGTATGTGTGAGAGAGTGTGATTGAGAGAGTGAGTATGTGTGTGTGTGAAGAATTGTGTGTTAGAGAGTTAGACAGTGGGAGAGTTGATGTGTTAGTGTATGTGTGTGAGCGCGTGCATGCGTGTGAGTGTGTGTATATGAAAGAATACAGAGAGAGAGAAAGAGAGAGAGAGAGAGAGAGAGAGAGAGAGCTGAGCAGATTCATGTCATGTAACACGCATGTTATGTAACACGCGAGTCCATATGTTTGTGTATTCTCATCTGTCATATTATCAGTTAAATACCATTTGATTTTATCATGCATAATATAAACTAATGTTCATTACTGTAGTTTGAGTGAGAGAGTCAGTGAGTGTGAATGAGAGACAGAACGAGTGAGCGTGAGAATGAATGAGTGAGCGGGAGAGTGAATGAGTGAGCGGGAGAGTGAATGAGTGAACGGGAAAGTGAATGAGTGAGCGGGAAAGTGAATGAGTGAGCGGGAGAGTGAATGAGCGGGAGAGTGAATGAATGAGCGGAAGAGTGAATGTGTGAGCGTGAGAGTGAGTGAATGTGTGTGTGTGTGTGTGTGTGTGTGTGAGAGAGAGAGAGAGAGAGAGAGAGAGAGAGAGAGAGAGAGAGAGAGAGAGAGAGAGAGAGAGAGAGCATCACTATTTTTACGTCACATACATTTTATGTACACATTTTTCTCCATGTTTAACATTTTTATGAGACTGCTCATGACAAGTGTCAGTGTATATGTGTGAGTAAAGTGTGGGAGTTTCTTCATACTAGTTTCAATACTAACGTGAGACATTTTGTATGTGTCTAGATGTGAGGAAGTGTGAGTGTATGTGGAGGATGTGTGTGAGTGTGGGGATATGTGTGGGTAGTGGGTGTGTGGGTGGGGGGTGTGTGGGTGGGGGTATGCGTTTGGATGGGTTGGGGTGTGTGGGTTTTGGTGGGTAGTGGTATTTGTGGGTGTTGGTGGGATGTGTGGATGGATGTGTGGGGGTGAAAGTAGGGGTGTTGGAATGGGTGTGGGGGATGTGTGTATGGGTGGAGGATATGTGTATGGGACGGATGCAGGGGATGTGTGTTTATGTGGGTGGAGATGTGTGGACGGTTTGAGGAAGTATGTGTAGGAGGCGGGGTTGTGTGGGTAGGGGATTGTGTTGGGTGGATTGGGGATGCAAGAGCGGGTGGGGAGAAGTGTATGGTGTGTGGGTTTGAGATATGTGTGCGGTGTGTTGGTGGGGGATGTGTGAATGATGTGTGGGTGGAGGGTATGTTTGTGGTGGTATGGGTGGAGGATAGTGTGTGGTGTGGGGGATGTGTGTGATGGGTGCGGGGAATGTGCGTATGGGTGGGGTATATGTATGGGTGAGTAGGGGATTGTGGTGGTTGGGGGAAGTATGTGGGGGAGTGTTGGTGGGAGATGTCTGTGTGTGGATGGGGAATGTGTGGGTGGGGGTGTGTGAGTGGCTTAGGGATGTGTAAGTGGGTGAGGGAGTTGTATGTGTCGGGGTGGGATGTGTGAGTGGGTGGAGGATGTGTGTGGGGTAGGGGTATTGTGATCGAGAGATGTTTGGTTGGGGGGGGGGGTGTGTGGGTGCGTAGTGGAGGATGTATGCGTGAGTGAGTGTGTGTTGGTGGACGGGTAGGGAATGCGTGTGTGGGTGGGGAGAGGTGTGTGGTGTGTTGGTTGGGGATATTGTGTGGGTGAGGTATGTGTGTGTGGGTGGGGGATTTTTGTGGTGTGTGAGTGGGGGTATGTGGGGTGGATGGGTAAGGGTATCTGTGTGGGTCTGGGTGTGGGTGGGAATATTGTGTGGTATCTGGGTGGGGGATATGTGTGTGGTGTGTAAGTGGGGATGTGTTGGTGAGGGATATGTGTGTGTGTGGTGCGTGGGTTGGGAATAGTGCATGGTAGGAGGTGTATGTGATGTGCGGGTGGGGGATTGTGTGGTGGGGGATTAGGTTAAGACATGTGTGGGTGGGTGGAAGTTGTATGTGTGGGTGGTGGGGTGTGTGTTAGTGGATTGGGGATGTATGGGTGGTTAGAGAGATGTGTGTGTGTGTGTGTGTGGGGTGGGGGTAGGGACATGTCAGTTGGTGGGGATGTGTGTGTATGGTTTGAGAATGTGTGAGTGGATGTGCGATGTGTGGGTTGGTGGGGGATTGTGTGCATGGGTGGGGAATATGTTGTCGATGGAGATGTGGCTGGGGGATGGGTGGTTTGAGGTGTGGGTGGGGAGAGGATGTGTGGGGTAGTATGTGTATGTGGATGGGCGTGGGATGTGTGGGTTGGTGGGGGAATGTTTGTGGGTGGCGAGTGTGTTTTGGTTGGGGGATCAGGTGAGGGCAGTGTGTGTGGGTGGGGGATGTGCGGGAGGGGGATGGGTCGGTTGGTGGGGTATGTATGTGTCCCTTGGTGTGCGTGTGTGTCGGTAGGTGGGGGTGTGTATGTGTCCCTTGGTGCGCGTGTGTGTGGGTAGGTGGGGGTGTTGTGTGGGTGGGGTGATGTATGGATAGGTGGGAGATGGGCTTCATAACATGGTAATTAGCCTTGTTTATGTTTACAACTTTCATTTCACAATGTTTATTTTATCTTCCTATGTAAATGTATAATGCTCTTGATGAACGAAAGACGAGTGATTGGAAGGGCCGAATGTAAGACGGGCCTGCGCGCCCAATTTGTGACCCTAATAAAGTTGATTTGATTTGATTTGATTACATACAGGAGGTGGAGAGAGATTATCGTCAAGCAGAAAGGGAAGATCGAAAGGCCGAGCTGGAGTTGAGAAGGATGGAGTAAGAAACCAAGAAATGGGAAGCAGAACAAGCTGCTAAGAAATGGGAAACAGAACAAGCTGCTAAGAAATTGGAAGCAGAACAAGCTGCTAGGCAATTGGAAGCAGAACAAGCTGCTAAGAAATGGGAAGCAGAGCAAGCCATGAGAAGGCTGGAAATTGAAGCTGGGATTATCGTCAAGCAGAAAGGGAAGATCGAAAGGCCGAGCTGGAGTTGAGAAGGATGGAGTAAGAAACCAAGAAATGGGAAGCAGAACAAGCTGCTAAGAAATGGGAAACAGAACAAGCTGCTAAGAAATTGGAAGCAGAACAAGCTGCTAGGCAATTGGAAGCAGAACAAGCTGCTAAGAAATGGGAAGCAGAGCAAGCCATGAGAAGGCTGGAAATTGAAGCTGAGCAGGCAGCTAAGAAACTGGAAGCAGAGCAAGCGGCTAAGAAACTTGAGGTTGAGCAAGCTGCTAAGCAACGGGAAGCTGAACAAGAAGCTCAGAAAAGGGAGCACGAGTACCGGATGCGGGAACTCGAGCTCAAGAGGCAATCTAGTGGGGAAACTGAGGGAGCAGTGGGAGGTTCCTCTCTCCCTGGCTCAACACCAGTAGGAGGACATAGTTATCATGCTATGAAGTTCCCTCTAGCGATCTACGAAGAGGACAAGGAGAAGATTGACCAGTACCTTCAACGCTTCGAGGCTATGTCGATTGCAATGGGCTTGGAGGGTGACTAATGGAATCTTAAGCTATCCCAGGGATTACGCGGGACCGGTTACGAGGTTTATTCTCACCTGCCACCAGGACATGAGAACAATTATGACGAATTGAAGACGGCTCTGCTGAAACGATTCAAGGTTACGTCACTTACCTACCGGAAAAAATTTCGAGGAGCGAAACGAGAACCGGGGGAGTTGTTTGCCGCCTATAGTCTGCGTCTGAAAGTCTATCTCCATAAGTGGATGGATTTGGCTGGGTTCGCACATGACTATGAGAGTCTGGAAGAGCTCATGGTAGTCGACCAGATGCGAAAGCAAATGTCGAAACCTCTCAGGACATTCTTGGGAGAACAAGGGGCGGAACGAATCGACATGGTGACGAAATTGGCAGAACGGTTCGTCGAGGTTCATGGGGAGTTAGCAGAAAACCTTTCTACAAACACCAAAAGTCAGGAAAAACATAACCTGAAGAAAGCAAAAAGCACAGGAACTAAGAAGGTGGGATCATATGTCAAAACTTCAGAGGAGAGTTTGGAGAAGACGGAGGGAAGCAAGAGCACTTCGAGCTCTACTCAAAAACGACCGTAGTCGGAGAAGTGGTGTTCGATTTGTAAGTCACCTTCTCACAATACGAAGGATTGCAAATCGAAGGCTAAGAACCCTCACTTCGCGGCATGTCAAGTGACTTCAAAGCAGGTGGTCACTGAAAATGCCAAGGTCGACAAGGAAGCTCGCCACCAGGAGAGCTCACTAAAGTCCGGCACTAGAAAATCTAGGACAGGGAAATGGGGCAAAAACTGCAAGTCAAACACGCACAATGCTAATGACTGCAGGGGAAAGTCAGGAGACTCTGAATTAGTCGTGTGCCCCGGGAAACCTAAGGTGGAGCCCACCGAACAGGTCGAGGCCCAGGAAGAGACTCCAGACCAGGATAAACCACATGTAGTGGAATTGGTAGAAGTTAACGGTCGTCAAGTGGGGTGTTTGTACGACACAGGTCTGGACGGGGAGGCCGTGATTTCTGCGGATCTGGTACATCCAGAACAATTCACAGGTGAGACCATGGAGATACAGCCTGCACAGAAGAGTGCTGTAGCCATAAAATTGCCCATTGCCAGAGTGGAGATTCGGTCAAGATATGTCACCGGCACCATCAAGGCCGCGGTGTTTACCGATACCATTTTCCCCGTAATCCTCGGTTTCCGGTATGTCTTTCTGGGAATGCCCAGGGAGCAAATCCACATGGGAGCAATACAGACTCGCTCTCAGACGAGAACGGATGAGGCAGAAGCAAATGTGACTAACCCACTGCCAGGGGAGTTGCGAACTGCCCAGAGTGAGGATGCTACGTTACGTCCTTGCTACAAAAAGCTGCAGAAAAGTGCTGATCCACCCAAACGGGGGCAGTACTATATGAAGAATAGGATACTCTACAGGAGAGCCGGAAGGGGAGACAACCTACATGGTCAGTTGGTGGTCCCGAAGGCCCACCATTCCCAGATTCTTCATATGGGGCATACCATCTCATTCAGTGGGCATATGGGTATTGCCGCCACGATGCAGCGGATTTCCTGCCACTACTATTGGCCGGGAATGACAGGTGATGTGCGTCGGTATGTGAAGTCTTGCCCTGAGTGCCAGAGGGTGGCACCGAAACACTGGACAGCACCGGTGGTCTTGGGTGAAATGCCCATCATGAACTCTCCTTTCGAGAGGGTAGCCATCGATATTGTGGGTCCACTTCCTAGGACTAGGAAGAGGAACATGTACATACTCACCATGGTGGATTGCTGTACAATGTGGGGTGAAGCCATACCGCTGACCACAATTGACTCGAAAAGAGTGGCGGACGCACTGATGGAGGCCTTTACAAGATTAGGCTTTCCTTATCAAATACTGACGGACAATGGGTCCCAGTTTTGTGGAAAACTTATGGAGGAGATATTTAGGGTGTTCCACTCTAACCATATTCATACCAGCCCGTACCACCCTCAAGCCAATGGACAAGTAGAGCGTTTCAACGGCACGTTGATGACAATGCTTAGGAAACTGGCACAGGAAAAACCTGATAGGTGGGATGAATATATCCTAGCAGCAATCTTTGCCTATCGGGAAGTTCCTCATGGCTCAACAGGACTACCACCCGCTACGTTGCTGTTTGGTCGTCCAATCAAAGGACCGTTGGAAGCCATGTTGAGGTGTTGGACTGAAGAGGGGACGTCAGAAGAAGTGATCTCTTCTTATAAATATGTGGAGGAACTGAAAGAAAACCTTCACAAGGGATGGACTCTGGCAAATCAAAACTTGAAAAAGGCCAGAAAAAGACATGCGGCTTACTACAACCGTAGGCTAAAGACAGATCTCTAGAGGTGGGAGACAAAGTATTGTTGCTACTCCCTCGGGGAACAACAAACTGGAGATAGGTTGGCAAGGACCATTTCCCGTGGAAAGGGTGATATCCAGAAGATTTTCCATATCAATCTTTTGCGGAAATACGAGGAGAGATCCGGAGACAAGGCAGCTCACCTCATGGCAATGGCAGTTGCAGTGGAGACAGAAGTGGGAACCAACGAGGGCAGGGAATATCCCCTGGTACACCAGGAAACATACAAGGATGTGCAGGTGAACCCTGATCTGACTTCCCAGGAGAGGGAAAAGATAACCCAGGTTCTCGAGTCTCATAAGGAGATACTGACTGATAAACCAGAACGAACGAGGTTGGTGGAGTTCGAGATGATTTTGACCACCCAAGAGCCTGTTCGCCAAAAGGTTTACCCAGTACCATTCTCTAAAGAAAAGGCCCTGGAGGAGGAAATACAGAAACTGTTGGAGGATGACGTGATTGCGCCATCCACATCCCCATACAATGCGGGGGTAGTTTTGTTGCGAAAACCAAGTGGAGTATATACCTGGGAAGGAAAAGGTTAGAGCTGATTTCCTGTCTAGACATCCAGCTCATGAAGAAGAGGAATAGATCATCTGGATCGAACCTCCAAGAAGAAAGAGTTGTTGCGGACTACTCTCTTAGGAGGGGGCCTATGTCGCGAAAAATAAACTTGATAGTTTCGATCGATGACAAACAAGACCCGACATTCGTCTGCACAAACAGGCAACACTTTGATGTTGTATAGACAGGAACAAAATAGGTCGCGTCAAAATGTCTAACCCCGGTGGGCATTTTGTTAACAAGTTGTTCGAGAAACGTACACTGGCGCCATCCGTCTACAAGGCGGGAGTCAGCCTTTGAAGTGATAGACAGAATGTCTGGCCAGACGTCGGATGGAGTCTTGTGATGTAGAGAAGGTCTCTAGATCACAGACAGGAGACAATTTCCCAGATGAAAGGGGACACCAGCCAGATGTTCACATTGAGTTGGGAAAAATACAGAGAAAAACAACTTCTCGACGCCTCTGCGTCTAGCCAATTTGGTGACGTCGCTCAAGCCCAATATAAAACCCGTTGCGGTAAACAAGTTGCGTTAGTCGACCCAGATTTCTGAAGTGTTAAGGATCGGTGCAGTTTCCTAGTTGTGTTCAATGAAAGAAACTATAGTGTCAAATTGTTGATATTTATCGGCGGACATAGATCCAGTCTGTGATTGCATAGTTTCAATCAGCAACCGGAATAGGCATATGGTATTCTATTAATCATATCTAACTTAGAGTATGATTAGGAATAGAGTACCGTACTGTGCGGTGATGCAATGTATTATAGGTGTGGTGATAGAATGTTCTATAAGTGCGGTGCTAGAAAGTATCATAGGAGCGTCGGCACTAGTATCCTATTGTGTGGCTTTAACTAGCTTGTGTGATATATCATTTTACTCAGGGAGTTGAGGACAATGTAGTGGGATAATAATTAGAGAGATTGAGGATGTTTGGGAGGGAGGAGGGGAATGTGAAATGGTAGGATCTTCCAGTAGGGCATCTGCTGGGTTTCTACCCGTTCCTTTATTCTTTCCTGGTTTTGCCATGTCTCAGACCATGTGATGAGCTATTTGGCCATATGACAGAGATCGGATCTCTGTTGTAGATCTGAGTGCTGCTATTGGCCTACACTCACCTAATTCCGGCCAGGATTGAGTTGCTCTCATCATAGTATTCTCTACTCAACAGGTTCCACGTAGGTGTGCTATGATATTCAACAGTGAAGCTAGAACACAGTTTAGAAGATGATGGCTCAGGATTTGAAGACAGAAGTTGCTGAGAGCCCTCTACCTTGGGCTTATACATAAGTTGGTCTGCGGGAACCAGGCTTCTGCTGAGCAGGACATGCTGATGATACTTATGTTTAGCAAGTGATAGTTGTATCACTGAACAGTCAGAACATTATATATATATACACACACACACACACACACACACACACACACACACACACACACACACACACACACACAACACTGATACCAGGAACATTCATATAAATTTATAGAAATACCTGGAACATTCAGATTGTGGTGTTAATATGGGGAATCTTTACAACCAGTGACACTAGATCAATTAAGATTTCCCAAGTAACAGTGACAATAGTGTTAGAATTCTCTGAGTAACAAACAGTTAATAACAGAGGAAATTCATAATGTGAATTAGATTGAAGACTCTCATTAGACAGTGTTTGTCATGGATGTCCAAACATCTAGATGCCTCAAGAGATAGCAGAGAAACTCTTCACGTGACCGGAGAAGCATCACCTCGGTGAGGTTGTTTGTCTGGAATACATGGTGCTAGTGTGTTCTCAGCACAGTGATGAGAATGACTATACTCCTGAACACTGATCTGAGTCTATATACACCTTATAATATACGTCACACATTCTACACATTATACACACACACACACTTCTCCTACATATACTCTTTGCTTTAATAAATTATTTGTTTTTATTTGTTGAAGCTAGAGTTGTCAAGTATGTTATGTTGGGGAAAAATGAGAGGGGGCATGATCCAGGGGTGAGTAAGAGTGAGAAGAAGGTGTCTTCAGATTGAGGGAGTGTTGTGGACGGAGTTTGCTGGATATCTCCAGGACAGTGATATTGAATTAAAATAAATGTGGGTGTTGATTCCCCTCACTCCAGGGACGACACTAAAGTAGTAAAGAAGAACAAATAACTACTACGACATTCTTTACTTACGACAACAATCAGCTATTTACTTACTAATATTTAATATTTAAATTTACATTGTCATTTATATATAGCGAGGGGACTTAACTCAAGAAAAGTTATTTCAAGGGGCATAACTTTTAATAGCATTTCTATAAATTTTATATATAGATTGTTGCTTTGTCTACAGTTATTTACAGGCATATGAGTTATAATAAATAATGATATAATCTTTAAGGCATTTTCAAAGTTTTCATTAAAATAATGCATGTATTTAAATAGTGAAAATTTTCTAACTCATCTTTTTATTTTTCTTCAACAGCACATTAATTTTTTTTTAAACATTCTCATATGTATGGCGCGTTACACCCACCGTTGGGTATTTATGATGCCCATGTTAAAAATTTCCTCAACGAGTTACTTTTCATGCATTTTAATGCTTACTGTTCTTTTGTTGTCAAAGAATTGCTTCATAAGAGATGTTGAATGAAAGAATGTATGAGAGGAAATAGAGAAGAAGGGCAGAATCTAGGACGGGCCTGCGAAAGATTTTCGTTTGTTAACAAAAAAAAAGTAATTTTTTGTGAGAGAAAGTTAGTTGCATATCGTTTGCAGTACTCTGCAGTCAACCCACCACCCACCATTTATTGGCTGTTCGTGATATCTTGGTAAGTTTACTTTAGATAGATCTCTTCCAATCATATTTTCTATTATCAATCTATCTATTCTTCTATTCTATCTATATTTTAACGGGAACGGGCCGAACACAGACAGACAGACAGACAGGCATTCAGGCAGACAGACAGACAGACAGACAGACAGACGGGAACGGGAGCTTATTTGACTACTTATATGAATTAAATGAGATGCTCCCCACCAGGGGCTGGGCGAAGCCGGGCCGGGTAAGACAGACAGACAGACAGACAGACAGACAGTCGGGAACGGGAACGGGAGCTTATATGACTACTTATATGAATTAACTGAAATGCTCCCCTCCAGGTGCTGGGCGAAGCCGGGCCGCGTCAGACAGACAGACAGACAGACAGACACAGACAGACAGACAGATAGATAGATAGATAGATCCCCGCCAGGGACTGGGCGAAGCCGGGCCGGGTCAGCTAGTATATCTATAAAAGACGATGTCTGTCTGTATGTCCGTGAGATGTAGATACATGTTAACATAACAGACAACGGTGAGATGTAGATACATGGTAACATAATAGACAACGGTGAGATGTAGATACATGGTAACATAATAGACAACGGTGAGATGTAGATACATGGTAACATAATAGATAACGGTGAGATGTAGATACACGGTAACATAATAGACACGGGTGAGATGTAGAAAAGTGGTAACATAATAGACAACGGTGAGATGTAGATACATGATAATATAACTGACAACGGTGAGATGTAGATGCATGGTAACATAATAGACAGCGGTGAGATGTAGATACATGGTAACGTAATAGACAACGGTGAGATGTAGATACACGGTAACATAATAGACACGGGTGAGATGTAGAAAAGTGGTAACATAATAGACAACGGTGAGATGTAGATACATGGTAATATAACAGACAACGGTGAGATGTAGATACATGGTAACATAATAGACAGCGGTGAGATGTAGATACATGGTAACATAACAGACAACGGTGAGATGTAGATACATGGTAACATAATAGACAACGGTGAGATGTAGATACATGGTAACATAATAGACAACGGTGAGATGTAGATACATGGTAACATAATAGACAACGGTGAGATGTAGATACATGGTAACATAATAGACAACGGTGAGATGTAGATACATGGTAACATAATAGACAACAGTGAGATGTAGATATATGGTAACATAATCGACAACAGTGAGATGTAGATACACGGTAATATAATAGACTAGATGTTTCAAATCCCGAAACAACCAAATAATCAATATAATAGATAACGGTGAGATGTAGATACATGGTAACATAATAGACAACGGTAAGATGTAGATACATGGTAACAACAGACAACAGTGAGATGTAGATACATGGCAACATAATAGACAACGGTGAGATGTAGATACATGGTAACATAATAGACAACAGTGAGATGTAGATACATGGTAACATAATAGACAACGATGAGATGTAGATACATGGTAACATAATAGACAACGGTGAGATGTAGATACATGGTAACATAATAGACAACGGTGAGATGTAGATACATGGTAACAACAGACAACGGTGAGATGTAGATACATGGTAACATAATAGACAACGGTGAGATGTAGATACACGGTAACATAATAGACAACGGTGAGATGTAGATACATGGTAACATAATAGACAACAGTGAGATGTAGATACATGATAACATAATAGACAACGGTGAGATGTAGATACATGGTAATATAATAGACAACGGTGAGATGTAGATACATGGTAACATAATAGACAACGGTGAGATGTAGATACATGGTAACATAATAGACAACTGTGAGATGTAGATACATGGTAACATAATAGACAACTGTGAGATGTAGATACATGGTAACATAATAGACAACTGTGAGATGTAGATACATGGTAACATAATAGACAACTGTGAGATGTAGATACATGGTAACATAATAGACAACGGTGAGATGTAGATACATGGTAACATAATAGACAACAGTGAGATGTAAATACTTGGTAACATAATAGACAACTGTGAGATGTAGATACATGTTAACATAATAGACAACTGTGAGATGTAGATACATGATACCATACTAGACAACTGTGAGATGTAGATACATGATACCATACTAGACAACGGTAAGAAGTAGAAACATGGTAACACGCAGACAACAGAGAGAAGTAGCTATGTGTCAAAGTAATTAACAAACACTACACAGGCAGACACATGCAGAAAGAAGACAATAGCAGTGACGACACTGCGCAACAGAAAGAATAAGGTTGGAGAGTAAACATGAGCGCGTGTCCAGCAACACTCGGAAAATCATAGAGCATAGAGCACACTCCCACGCCCATGCCCACGCCCACGCCCACGCACGCACGCACGCACGCACACACACACACTGAGAGAGAGAGAGAGAAAGAGAGAGTGAGAGAGAGAGAGAGAGAGAGAGAGAGAGAGAGAGAGAGTCCAGCTGGTCAAGCATTAAAATACGCACGTGTGTTTGTAAATATTCCAGGGGTCATTGAGGCAAGAGACAGGGGTCAAGGTTAGATACAACTCGGACAAGACTCATCAACGAGAGGGCTATAGGGGATTGAGAGACTCAGTGTGTAGCGGTCAATACAGTCTGGGAGAAACACAGAGACAGAGGGTCTGGGAGGAACACAGAGACAGAGGGTCTGGGAGGAACACAGAGAAAGAGGGTCTGGGAGGAATACAGAGAAAGAGGGTCTGGGAGGAACACAGAGACAGAGGGTCTGGGAGGAACACAGAGACAGAGGGTCTGGGAGGAACACACAGTAAGAGGCTGCTGTAAACAAAATAAAGGATCAGTTTACAGGCCTTAAGTCGTATCGGGTATATGGTGCTGGACCCATATGTTTATAGACCGACCGGCACTGGGGGGCTGATGCGGTCAATACCACACCGGCCGCCTTTACTTCCCAAGACAATTCCTGGTACTCACTTCAGGCCTGGTTCACCTGACAGCTCGGGGCAATTAAAAGAAAAAATATATTTCTTGATGGGGATTCGAACCTGTGACCACCCGCTGTCGCGGCTCTCGAGGTTGCTGCTGTATTACGTGAATGGTGATGACGATGATGGTAATGTAATGGTAATGATGATGATGTTGGTAATGTAATGGTAATGATGATGATGTTGGTAATGTAATGGTAATGATGATGATGTTGGTAATGTAATGGTAATGATGATGATGTTGGTAATGTAATGGTAATGATGATGATGACGATGATGGTAATGTAATGGTAATGATGATAATGATGGTAATGTAATGGTAATGATGATGATGATGATGATGGTAATGATGATGATGATGGTAATGTAATGGTAATGGTGATTATGTTGGTAATGTAATGGTATTGATGATGATGACGATGATTATGGTAATGTAATGGTGATGATAATGATGATGATGATGATTTTGGTGGTGGTGGTGGTTGTGGTAATGTAATGGTAATGATGATGATGATGGTATTGTAATGGTGATGATGATGATGGTGATGATGATGATGATGGTAATGTAATGGTAATGATGATGATGGTGGTAATGTAATGGTAATGATGATGATGATGGTAATGTAATGATGATGATGATGGTAATGTAATGGTAATGATAATGATGATGGTGGTGGTGGTAATGTAATGGTAATGATGATGATGATGGCAATGTAATAGCAATGATGATGATGATGATGATGATGATGATGATGATGATGATGATGATGATGGTGGTGGTGGTGGTAGTGGTCGTGGTGGTGGTAATCTAATGGTAATGAAGATGATGAATGTAATAGTACATACCTAATCTTTGGCTGCAGATCTCGTTTTCCCCTTGTCTCAAAGTAGTAGTCGATATCTTTATCACAATCTTGCTCAAATACCAGGCACCAGAGCACAACGCCAAGACTGTAGGAGTCCATCTGAGAACAAGCAATTGTAACATCTGGTTATTGTTGTGACTGAGAACATGTTGATACCACTGTCAGATTGTCAAATTTAAATTTGAAATTATCGTGGCGATAACAAAGCCTCTACACATTCGAACACTACGTATGACTATGCGTTTGAAGATTTCAACCAAAGTATTATTCATTTATTCACTTCAGATGATATGTATCTCTACAGTAGGCAGCCGACGAGATGCGGTAAAATATGCAGGCGATAAATCGTGCAACATATTGCTTGTGGCTTTTGTGTTCAAGTTTTTTATCCTAAAGTTGTCTTACGTGCCACCACTTCCTGTTCTATTGTAAGACATTTACATCTTTCTCTCAAGTAACGTGGACCATTCCACTCCTTTCCTTTCTATTGCAAGACATCTCCATATTTCTCTCCAGTATCGTGGACCATGCCACTCCTTTCCTTTTCCATTGTAAGACATCTCCATCTTTCAAGTGACGAGCACCATACTACGCGCTTTCTTTCTGTTTTAACACATCACCAACTTGATAAGTGGGTGGTTACAGCCGATTATCGTGAACATGAATAACAGCTTTTATTTAATCGTATAAGGTTGCTTCTATGCTATGTCTCGATCTCTGAATTTGTGTGGGTTGGGGTATGTGTGAGTGGGGAGTTGTGTGTGGGTGGGGATGTTTGTGTGGGTGGGTGCGAGATGTCTGGGTTGGTGAGGAGATGTGTGAGTGGGTTGAGGGATGTGTGGTGGGTGGGGTGGTGTGGGTATGGATGGGTTATGTGTGAGTGGGTGAGGGATATGTGTGTGGATTGGTGCAGGATGTCTGTGTTGGAGGGGGGATGTGCCACATAACATGATAATATGCATTGTTTATGCTTACAACATTCATTTGACAATGTTTGTTTTTTTCCTACGTGAATGTATCATACACTGTTGATGAACGAAAGATGAGTGATTGGAAGGGCCGAATGTAAGACGGGCCTACGTGCCCAATTTGTAACCCTTTTTAAATAAATTTCAATTCAATTCAATTCAGTTCTCTCCATCATAATCTCATGTACAACCGAAGCCCATTTACCCTCGTTGTCAGCATAGTAACATGCCAGCAGTTGTCGGGAGTTTGATGCTCAACTAGCAACCTGGTTGACTAACTTTCCTATTATGACTGTCTCGTTTGCCTGTTGTTCCCTTGTCTGCCCGATGCCTCCTTGTCTGCCCGATGCCCCCTTGTATACAGTGTTCAACACATAACTCCACGAGTCTGACTCTTTTTGCACAAGATTTACTCTAGTCCGTTGCCGTAAAGTTAATTATACGCCGGAATCGTCTTCTTATACGTGTGTACCTGTAGTAAAGAGCCCCTTCACACGTCTTGTGGCGTATTTGGGTGTACGGTGCTATCCTCATATTGTTAATGACCAGTCGGGTGATATGGCCAGTATCAGGACTGTACCCCCCATGATATCTCCCGGTCCCAGTTACAGGCTGGGTCGACTTGCGAGCCTGAGTCCATTTTAAACATCGGTCAGCATGGCCGAATGGATAAGAGCGCTCGTTCTTAAACATCCGGTGCGCTGATGCCGAGGTAGCGGGTTCAACTCTTATACTAGTTAGTGGGATACAAATGTTGACCTCTCGTCTTTGACTTTGGGACGTAGATTACAAGTACCTCTGAAGTCGGAGTGGGTTCGCTTGATGCCGAGGGATACTAGTAATAGGGAAAAGGTAATCCAGTGCTTTACAAGAAGTCATTAAACGCTTATGTCGCTCAAGACGTATTTAGCCAAACAGGGATACAGATAAGTAACCTTATTATTTTCATGTAATGTTTTTCATGTAGTTGTGTGTCGGTTTGTGTTGGTTCTGTGCTGACGAAGGCTTTAGACGCAACGTCGAATTTGTTACTTGTAATCTTGTTATGCCGGCTTCCTGGCTTAGAGGTTAGCGACTTTTCTCCGTAATCTCGTATACTCTCGTAAGTAACGTGACGACGGTGAGAATCAGCAGTGGTTCGAATCGGGTCGGTAACTTACGGGGTATGTGAGCCGGCCGCTCAGAAAGCAATGGCAAACTACTGAGCGTAATCTTGCCAAGAGACCAACATACAGCTGAAAGATGCTGATGTTGACAGCGATGTCCTATAAAGGATATGCAAAGCATTTTAATCTTGTTATAGTAAAGCTCACAATCTACTTTAAATTTTTCAGTGATTCATTCATTAGTAATAGTAGCACGTGTATGGACTACGTTTGAGTTCAAAGCTAGTGAACGGGAAAAAAAAACATTAAAAAAATTCGCCTCAATGGGGATTCGAAGAGATAACCGCCGCACCGCAAGGCGAGAGAAGCAGAAATATACGGTAGTTGGATTAGCAGGCTTTAAGAAATCAATTATTATAGACACACTGGCACAGAGATGACATTACGGACAGAGCACGGAAAGTATTGAATGTAAACGACAGACAGGTTGGAATATTGTAAAGATTTCAGAACCTCGTGGTACAGCAGACAACTTTCACACAAACAGAAAGGTGAACAATGGAGTTGGCAAGGGCATTGTGTTTACTTACCGGTTATAGCAAGGGATATGGAGCAGGAGGTGGACGAAGTGGCGGATGAGTGGCAGCATTAGGGAAAGATAAGAATAGGCTAGAGGCAAGGAGACGGAGGAGAAGGACGAGCTTTATGTTTAAATGGCTAGGAATTGTTCACACAGGCCTGTCTAGTATTGTGTTCCTTGTTTCAACAATCATATTCAAACACGCAATAACACAATAATAATAATCATCATCATAATCATAAGAAGAAATGTTTATTCAGGTAATGAAAGCAGAAATAACAAGGAGGAAAGGGTATACACGCTTGCAGTCGGACGTAAGTTTAAAAAATGTATTTCAACTTGCACGCATGTATAGTTACAAGTGTATATCAACTTTCACGCATGCATAGTTAAAAGTGTGTATCAGGTTGCACGTATGTATAGTTAAAAGTGGCATGGTCGAAACAACACGGAGCTGATCCACGACTATGGTGATTGAGTGAGATGCCAAAACATGACCGCCTACGCTTATCGGCATGGCACATGATGGATGGATGGATCAGCTTGCACGTATTATAGTTAACAGTGTCTATCATCTTGCACGCATGTATAGTTAAAAGTGTGTATTAGCTTGCACGTATGTATTGTTAAAAGTGTCTATCATCTTGCACGCATGTATATTTAAAAGTGTGCATCCGCTTGCACAGCCGGCTCCCTGGCTGAGAGTTTAGCAGCTTTCTCCGTTAACCCCGAATACTCTCGTGGTTGACGTGCGCGCACGAGAATTAGAAGTGGTTCGAGTCGCGCCAGTAACTTGAGAGTGTGGGGCCGGCCGCTCAGAAAGTCGTGGCGTACTGATGAGCGTAATCTAGCCTAGGAAACATACAGCTGAAAGATGCTGATGTTAACCGCAATATCCTGAAACAGTATGGAAACGCGGAAACAAATAACAAAAAAAAAAATCTGCTTGCACGCATGTATAGTTAAAAGTGTATATCGACATGCACGCATGTATAGGTAAAAGTGTATATCGACTTGCATGCATGTATAGTTAAGTGTATATCAGCTTCCCCGCATGTATAGTTAAATGTGAATATCAGCTTGCACGCATGCATAGTTAAAAGAAACGGTAGTTCTATGCCCCTTTACTGGCGTTGAAATTACTCTCAACATGTTTGGCGTGTTTGTGATTGACTAGGCAATTTATACGTTCAGTAGTTCGTCATTGCTTTCTGAACGACCGAAGCACATACCATCGAAATCGACGCAAGTATCTGCTTCCAAATCGTCTGGAGCTGATTTCGAACCCTAGACTAGGTATGTAGGGGAATTGTGAAACGCGTTCACTGTCCATAGCACCGGGTGGCCTATATAGAATGGTATATAAATCAGTGAACGCTAGCTAAACAAAAGGTATAGAAATCAGTGAACGCTAGCTAAACAAACGATATAGAAATCAGTGACTGTTAGCCAAACAAAAGGTATAGAAATCAGTGAACGATAGCTAAACAAAATGTATAGAAATCAGTGAACGCTTGCTACACAAATGGTGTAGAAATCAGTGAATGCTAGCTGAACAAATGGTATAGAAATCATTGGACGATAGCTAAACAAAAGGTATAGAAATAAGTGAGCACTACCTTAACAACGTGGATATTAGCATGCAAAGTAATATTAACTTTACAGACTACAGATTTAGTAAGAAAAGAATAAAGAGACGAACACAGGGAAAAGTAAAGGACAATAGTTAAACATTGCATAAATAATAACACTTACTTTGTATGGGTCAAGTTCCCCTTCGTTCGTGGCTTTAATATATTCCGGAGCAAAGTATCCCCGTGTACCGCCCATATGACATTTGGCGAGTGTTTGTTGTTCAGGTTCCAGCTCCATGGCCAGGCCGAAGTCTCCAAGGATGGCGTTACATTCTTCATCTAGGAAAATATTGGCCAGTTTCACGTCGAGATGCACCAGGTTGTGATTGTGTAGATAGCGAAGTGCACACGCCACTTGGATAGCACACAATTCCGCCGTGTCAAGGGTCACGTTGCCAAGATATTTGTCCAGCGTGCCTCTAGAGTAGAACTTCATACATATGGACAGATATGTAGGGCATGAAGCCGCATAGATGCACTTTGTCAGGAACGGATGGTCCAACGATTGCATGAATTTGACCTCAACGTTGAACATTCTTTTGTTTCTGGCAAGTTTCTCTTCGTTGAGCAAGGTAAATCGTTTGATTATAAATTTCCAATCGGGCTGAACCCAGAACGAGGCTAACACAATGTCCCCACAAACACTAGTTTTGAGGATTGTCTCCTGACGCAGGCTGGAGAAACAGAAGAAATCCAGATTGAAGTCAATCACATCAGGACTTCGGAGAACAGATTGAGCCATGCTGAAATAAATCTTTCCGATGATGAAACTAGTAACTCCAAGTCTGAAATGTAGTCCACATTGGAATAGAAGAACACGACTGCTCGAAACCAGTGCTGGCGACAACAGAACGATCTGGTAGATGTTGTGGACCGTCTTTGTACTTGGACAATCCTTCTGGAAGCCTTGTAGAAGCTTCCTAGGAGCGTCCCACATCTACTGAGTTTATCGGTGTGATGTGAAATCAGCTAACATATGAAATAACACCGCCACCCACATTGGTAGGCTTGTGTCAACATTGGGCAACGGCACGTGGCCACCGCCCGAAGTAGAACAAATGTAATCACCGGACGCGTGTGTCCGCCCGGAGCTAACTCTTGGTCAGACCCTCCATGACAGGCTTGGCAGTGTCAAGAAAGTTCAAGGGTAATAATATGGATTTTAATGTAACACTTTGCCAACAAAGAAAGACGTAAATCTAAATATAACCACGAAACTGAATGTACGTATAAAATCATAAGGTAACACACCCTGTCTAACTAATCACAGCCAACGAGAAAGACTCCCGATTTCACCAGCTCCCCTGCCTCGGATAATTTAATACCACTGTGTCTGTAATGTCCCATGCCCACTGTCGTAACACAAATGGAGATCAACCAGAGTTAACGAAAAGAGAACACAAGCCAGCCACAATTTTAAATAAAAATTTAGAAGAAATAAGTATTAAAGAGAGTTTAAAGTAAGGAGGATATTACAATGATATAAGCAGAAAAGAAACATAGCGAGAAGCCTTCAAACTGAGAAAACATAACGCAAGACATACACACGTAAAGAGAGCAGAAAAAAAAAGAAGGGCAAACATTAACGTGGAGGCGGGGACATATTGTAAGGAGTATAGCGGACAGACAGACTCCCAAGCACGTGAAAACCGAATGAGAACTGATATCACGACTGTGTTCACCAACAGCCAAGCTGACCACACAGGACAGAGAACAAGAGACCCAGTATAGGGATGTCGATCATTGACTTTGCTTGCAGGCTGTGCTTGCTGTTGTTGTCTCTTGCTGGCGATCATGCCGGCTAGTGCCACAAGGTGTGGCAAAGGACAACAATCTGAGGCGTGTTGATTCTTCAATCTCTTGAAAATATGGTATATGTGACACATGTTCTTGTCCTATCTGAATATCATAATCTCTGCCGTTGGGAGTTATATGGGATCTCTCTCTCTCTCTCTCTCTCTCTCTCTCTCTCTCTCTCTCTCTCTCTCTCTCTCTCTCTCTCTCTCTCTCTCTCTCTCTCTCTCACGCATACACACACTCACACTAACATAACTCTGTTACAACGACAATTTGTGTTACTTTGTGAAACTTATATAAATTAAAAGCCACCAGTGCTAGCCCAGTTTTCTCAAAACCTCAATCAATTGTCATACGATGGGGCTGTGGACAGATCATGCCCGCTGTCTTCACTCCCCACACAACATTTGCTGGTAGCCATGTTGGCTGAGTGGAACTGTTAGCCCTGGTACAATAACACAATCAAGGGACACATTTACCCAGCTCAGACCCATCGGGCATATGGTGCTAGTCCCATGTTTCTATAGAACAATCTCGCTGGCTGATGTGGTCTGTGTCCCGCCTGCCGCCTTTACCTCCACAGGCTTTTCCTGGCGCCCATGTTAGGCTGATCTATCTCTTAGCCCAGGTCAAGTTTTAAATATCCACGGCGGATTGGAACCTTTAACCACCGGCCAGTCATTCGAGCGTCCAGCCACTACGCCATGCGGCCCCCAACCTAGATCATTGACAAACAATATACCTTCATCGACAAGGATCGGAAAGCAATCCACCGCTGCGACAGGCAATCGTATTAACCACTGCGCTATCATGCCTCCATGTGGATGTGTTCATAGACCCATATTTCCTTGACCAGATGGTCTTCTATGAGCAAAATAATGTCGACACCCATAGAAGTCAAGGCAAGAAGTAGCCCTTAGAGGACTCACGTGACAATATACAAACTGAAGCCTATATTGGTCACAATGGGATTCGAACCTGGAGCCAACACATGACGACAGTATTCGCTGAGAGTACAAGTTCACTTCGATGATTAGTCAGCCAGTCTCACCTCCTATACAACATTCTGTAACCCAGTTTATAAGGCTGGTATGGGAATTTGAGCTCAGGACAAACGATCCTATAATCTATAAGAGAGATTAAATGAGCTCAGGACAAACGATCCTATAGTCTATCAGAGAGATTAAAAGGAGAGAGGCTCGACTTCATTGCTCCGAGTTTTATCCCATAATGTGCGGTCTCTTCCCCCAGGGCGGCCTGCTGAAAGCGGCGCACAAAGTTCTAGCGACGACCCCCAGGAGTCTTCGAGAAAATTGCACTCGTGAACTGAATGGCGAGGTTCGGAAATATATAACTATTCAGTGTATGTTTTCTTTAGAATACCAGATGCTTTTCTGCCCATCTTATTTTAGCAATATGACTGGATTATTGTTTCTAACATGTGCAGTTGTGTATATGTCTTATGTCAGTTGCGAATGTACAGTTTTAAATCTGTCTTTGCAAACATTGTGGTAACATATTTATCAATCATCATATTAGCTAGTTAGTTAGTTAGTTAGTTAGTTAGTTAGTTAGTTAGTCGCGGTTCCAACTTCACGGCAACGGGTCGTCCCCATATTGCTCCGTTCCTGTGCCAGTGAATATCACAAAATGCTCCTCACTGCCCCATGTGAACAATGGAATAGACAGAAGTGTAGGCAAGCCAACAGCCCGCACAGGTTCACTGTGCATAATGCCGCCGTCAGACTGCCAAAACAAAAGTCCTCCACGAAAAATACAGTTCATCGTCGATTAAAACAGCAGTCATCAGAAAGACTTCATTAACCGGGGTTTTATCCCATATGGCTCAGTCTCTTACTGCAAGGCGACCGGCGACCCACCGAACGCGCCGCACAAAGCACGAACTCCGTAGCTACAGCGACGACTCCCAGGAGTCTCCTGAAAAAATCACTCGTGAACCGAAAAGGCAAACCAGTCAATCCAGCAACAGCCGGCAGTCATCGTTCCGAACATGCAGTTCACGCGAAAAACAACTGCGGACAGATGCAAAAGCATTTCACGCGAAATTCACAGCTCGCAGTGTCGTGCCACGCACTCACTCAGTAGCAGGGCGACGGAACCATATCCTCCTTAGTCGCCTCTTACGACGTGCATGGTAGGCAACAGTGTTACTATTCTTTGCTCCCCCGTATGGGCCCCGGCAACACACGGGCGCATATTAACTAAAGGTATCTAACTAATAACCGTGAAGCAAAAACAAAGTTATCTCGCTTGAACTAGTTGACATACATGTCACGAGATCGCCATGAGTTAACCAGATAATGATAATTCCGACGTTTGCTTGGCGTAATTTTTCTAGGCCACAACAGTATTACTAACAGAGTAAACACAGCTGCACGGGTTACATCGGGGCAGCACATATACACATTTGGTGGTGAGTGAGAAGGAATGGATACACCGCGTTGGCAGTTCATAAACAGTTAAAATCACATAGCCTTGCCCGCTCAGGATATGGAATAGTTCCGTCTGTCATCTATAGTTCCGGACATCAGGCGAAATGGCGGCTGGGATTGTCACCACTGAACAGAAGATTGACAGTTTATCAACAGGTCGGAAGTTCCCGACTAGGGAGAAAACGGTCAGATTGTCATTTAGTATTTCCCGACATCAAATGGAATGGCGGATTTGATTGTCACCACATGACAGAAAGTTGAGGGCTTGTTATTGGAAATAGTGGAACACCTGCAGGACCTCAACAACGTCACGTGCACAATGTAGGTTGTTTGGAAAACCATGATTGGCAGCTTGGTATCGAAACCCTTTGTTGGAACTGTACAGTAACTCTCTAGATTGTTTTGGATGTCAAAACCAGTGATGACAAATCTAACATTAATGGAGCCAGGGAGGATGGATCCCTGACAAGGGAGGGTGCCCAATATGCCACCTGTGTGGGGGCATAAAGGATAACGTCACGTGGCCAACTTTGGTAGTTTGCCATATAAACCCGAGTTGGGGCCAACTAGGGGGACTTGAAAATGTGGCTCTAGTCGGAGTGCAATGGCACTGCAGTGCTTAGTGGAAATAATATCTACCGTGTGTTAATTAGTGACTTAATTTTACACGTGCCTATAATGGCAGATGTAGATATGATTGATAGGACTGCAGTAGTGCCATTTAAGGTATAACCTATTAATATATTCGTTCTAATTAATATAGGCTGTAGCTTTGTTAAAACCAAGTGTGATGATTAGCACTGTTAGTGGAAACTAGTTAGAGTAGAATAGTGATATTAGCTATGCTAGTTAAGAATAGAGTAATGATGGATAATTGGGAGACGGGGAAATTGCCCACTGGGGTTTTGCACTCTGTATTGGTCTTTCCTTGTCATAGCGTGATTCGGCCCTAGGTGGGTAGCTAATCTGCTCTATGACAAAGGTTAGTTAGCTAAAGTTCATTAAGCAAGGCAATAGGCTTACCCTCAGCCGATAGGATCAGTGACTAGTACTATCACCAGATGTGTTGTTTCTATCCTAGGTTCCCTACCAGATCCGAGGAAACTCAACAAGTTTTTAGGAAAGGTTCAAATCCCATTCGGAAGAACACCAGTGGAACAGTCAATAAAGTTTCGTACAGAACGTAACTAAAGCTAGAAGGAAGATGATTCACCAAAGACGGGTGATGATTGTTGATGCACCACACAGCATCAGACAGTAGTAACTAACCGAGAACATTAATTATAACAGTTACCTAGTGTGATATAATCTCGTGTAATAGAACACAAGACATGATACTTGAGGCTAGATAGACACGAGTGAGAATCAAGAACATTGACTATTAACATTAATAACTGTGTACACACTACAAAGGACTTGTGCATTTTTTTTTGGAACGATAGGAACGGACATTGTGTAGGGTGCAACCGGTCCATGATTAACTGTTAATACCACCGGTGTCTATTTCGGAAGATCATGAAATGGGATTACCAGAGGTCTACAGAGGAAAATCAGTATCCAGCAGGATGGTTTCGGCACTGGGTGAGAAGTACATGTTCTGACGTAACGTGCTGTGGTCTATCCTTGCTGGGATCAGCTGACTGGGTTGTTGTCTGGGAGTCCGATTCTACACACTTTATAGAACACGTCACACATTTTCTTCACATACACGTCTCATATACGTTACACTTTTCTTTTAATAAATTAATCTTTATTAATTTTTAGAAGCAAGAGTTGTTGAGTATGTTGCGTTGGGGAAGTATGAGAAGGGGGCATAGTACGACAGTGAGAGAGTGATAGGAAAAGGTGTCCATGGGCTGATGGAGTGTGTTGGACGGAAGCTGGTGGATTCTCCAGAATATTAAAAAGGAGGAAAATATTATAATGTGGGTGTCGACTCTCTTCACTCCAGGGACGACACTGTAAAGGAGGACACGACATTATTGGGGGCTCGTAACGGGATCTTTGGACAGCGGGATCTCTCGTAAACGGAATCTTTGGACAGCGGGATCTCTCGTAAACGGGATCTTTGGACAGCGGGATCTCTCGTAAACGGGATCTTTGGACAGCGGGATCTCCCGTAAACGGAATCCTTGGACAGCGAGATTTCCTGCAAGCAGGAACCTTTGACAGTGGGATCTTCTGATAGCGGGGTCCTTTGACACGGGATCCTTAGTTATAAGAGGGAGATATCATTTTGGAGAATCCAGCTAGAGTGAATGTGGATAGGGGTTAGGACTAATATCTTACCTGTTCACACTTCACACGTCTGCATAGGTCTGTGGTCCTGATTCTACTCTTGTCACTGAGTGAATGTGCTGTGTGTGGTAATATCTAGATTATAGTACTTGTTCATATATCTGTATAGTAATTTGCAGTTATATTGTACTCGACCTGCTAGCTTACCTCTCTGTATAATGGCCACCCCTAAACTAACCACGTTAGAATTAAAGGCAAAGGGGGAAGAAATGGGATTGGCGGGTTCTGCTCTAACGGATTACATACAGGAAGTGGAGAGAGAGTATCGTCAAGCAGAACGGGAAGATCGAAAGGCCAAGCTGGAATTGAGAAGGATGGAGTTGGAACAAGCAGCTAAGAAATTGGAAGCTGAGCAAGCAGCTAAGAAATTGGAAGCTGAGCAAGCAGCTAAGAAATTTGAAGCTGAGCAAGCAGCTAGGAAATTGGAAGCTGAGCAAGAAGCTAGGAAATTAGAAGCTGAACAGGAAGCACAGAAAAGGGAGCACGAGTACCGGATGAGGGAACTCGAGTTGAAGAGTCAATCTAATGGAGAAACTGAGGGAGCAGTTGGAGATTCCTCCATCCCAGGCTCAACACCAGTAGGTGGACATGGGTACCATGCTATGAAGTTTCCTTTAGCGGTCTACGAGGAGGACAAAGAGAAGATTGACCAATACCTTCAACGCTTCGAGGCTATGTCAGTTGCTATGGGTCTGGAGCGTAACAAATGGAATCTTAAGCTATCCCAGGGTTTACGCGGGACCGGATACGAGGTTTATTCTCGCCTGCCACCAGGACATGAGAACAATTATGACGAGTTAAAGACGGCTCTGTTGAAACGATTCGAGGTTACGTCACATACCTACCGGAAAAAATTTCGAGCAGCGAAACGAGAACCGGGGGAGTATTTTGCCGCCTACAGTTTGCGTCTAAAATCTTATCTCCACAAGTGGATGGATTTGGCTGGGTTCGCACATGACTATGAGAGTCTGGAAGAGCTCATGGTGGTCGACCAGCTGAAGAAGCAAATGTCTAAACCTCTCAGGACGTTCCTGGGAGAACAAGGAGCGGAACGTATTGACCTCGTGACTAAATTAGCAGAACGGTTCGTCGAGGTACATGGGGAGGCAGGGGAAAACCTTTCCACCAACACCAAAAGTCAAGAGAAACATGACAAGAAGAAAGCCAAAAACTCAGGAACCAAAAAGTGGGAACCTTATGTGCAAAAATCAGAGGATAGTTCAGAGAAGAAGAAGGAGGGAAGCAAGAGCACTTCAAGCTGTACACCAAAACGACCGTGGTCGGAGAAGTGGTGTTCAATTTGTAAGTCACCCTCTCACAATACGAGGGACTGCAAATCGAAGGCTAAGAACCCTCACTTCGCAGCATGTCAAGTGACTTCCAAGGAGGTTGTCACGGAAAATGCCAAAGTCAAGAAGGAAGCTCGCCACCAGGAGAGCTCACTCAAGTCTGGCAATAGAAACTCTAGGACAGGGAAATGGTGCAACCAATGCCAGTCGAATACGCACAATGCTATTGACTGCAGAGGAGAGTCAGGAGACACTCAATTCGTCGTGTGCCCCGGGAAACCTAAGGTGGAGCCCACCGAACAGGTCGAGGCCGAGGAAGAGACTCCAGACCAGGAAAAACCACCTGTAGTGGTTAACGGTCGTCAAGTGGGGTGTTTATACGACACAGGACTGGACGGGGAGGCCGTGATTTCTGCGGATCTGGTACATCCAGAACAATTCACAGGTGAGACATTGGATATACAGCCTGCACAGAAGAGTGCTGTAGTCATGAAGTTGCCTATTGCTAATGTGGAGATTCGGTCAAGGTACGTCACCGGCACCATCAAGGCCGCTGTATTGACCGATCCCATTTTTCCAGTCATCCTAGGTTGCCGGTATGTCTTTCTGGGAATGCCCAGGGAGCCAATCCATATGGGAGCAATGCAGACTCGCTCTCAGACGAAAACGGAAGAGGCAGACGCAATTGTGACTAACCCAATGCCGGGGGAGCTACGAACTGCCCAGAGTGAGGATGATACTTTACGTCCTTGCTACAAAAAGCTGCAGAAAAGTGCTGATCCACCAGGACGGGGGCAGTACTACATGAAGAATAGGATACTCTACAGGAGAGCAGGAAGGGGAGACAACCTATACGGTCAGTTGGTCGTCCCGAAAGCTCACCGGTCCCAGATTCTTCATATCGGGCATACCATCTCCTTTAGTGGACACATGGGTATTGCCACCACCATGCAGCGGATTTCCTGCCATTACTATTGGCCGGGAATGACAGATGATGTGCGTCGGTATGTGAAGTCATGCCCTGAGTGCCAGAGGGTGGCACCGAAACACTGGACAGCACCGGTGGTGTTGGGTGAGATGCCCATCATGAACTCTCCTTTCGAGAGGGTAGCCATCGATATCGTGGGTCCACTTCCTAGGACTAGGAAGAGGAACATGTATATACTCACAATGGTGGATTGCTGTACAATGTGGGGTGAGGCTATACCGTTGACCACGATTGACTCGAAAAGAGTGGCGGACGCACTGATGGAGGCCTTTACCAGATTAGGCTTTCCGGATCAAATTCTGACGGACAATGGATCTCAGTTTTGTGGAAAACTCATGGAGGAGGTATTTAGGGTGTTTCACTCTAACCACATACATACCAGCCCTTACCACCCTCAAGCCAATGGACAAGTAGAGCGTTTAAACGGCACGTTGATGACAATGCTCAGGAAACTAGCGCAGGAAAAACCTGATAGGTGGGATGAATATATCCCAGCAGCACTCTTTGCCTATCGGGAAGTTCCTCATGGCTCAACAGGACTACCACCCGCTACGTTGCTGTTTGGTCGTCCAATCAAAGGACCGTTGGAAGCCATGTTGAGGAGTTGGACTGAAGAGGGGACGTCAGAAGAAGTGATCTCATCCTATAAATACGTGGAGGAACTGAAAGAAAAACTCCACAAGGGATGGACTCTGGCAAATCAAAACTTGAAAAAGGCCAGGAAAAGACATGCGGCTTACTACAACCGTAGGTCTAAAGAAAGATCTCTAGAGGTGGGAGATAAAGTCTTGTTGCTACTCCCAACGGGAAACAAAAAACTGGAGATAGGTTGGCAAGGACCATTTCCCGTGGAAAGGGTGATATCCAGAACCAACTATCAGATCCGGATCCGGGGAAAGTCGAAGATTTTCCATATCAATCTCTTGCGGAAATACGAAGAGAGACCCGGAGACAAGGCAGCTCACCTCATGGCAATGGCAGTTGCAGTGGAGACAGAAGTGGGAACCAGCGAGGGCAGGGAATATCCCTTGGAACACCAGGAAACCTATAGGGATGTGCAAGTGAACCCTGATCTGACCTCCCAGGAGAGGGAAAGGATAACCCAGGTTCTCAAGTCTCATAAGGAGATACTGACTGATAAACCAGGACGAACGAGGTTGGTTGAGTTCGAGATGACTTTGACCACACAGGAGCCTGTTCGCCAAAAGGTTTACCCAGTGCCATTCTCTAAAGAAAAGACCCTGGAGGAGGAAATACAAAAACTGCTGGAGGATGACGTGATTGCACCATCCACAATCCCCATACAATGCGGGGGTAGTTTTGTTACGCAAATCAAGTGGAGAACACCGGTTGTGTATAGACTACCGACTTCTGAACAGTCACACACAATTTCAGGTGGAACCTTTGCCGAATCCAACTCAGTTATTCGCTAGGCTCCATAAGGCTCGGTACTTTTCAAAGGTGGATCTGAGTCGGGGGTACTATCAGATACCAGTCAAACCGGAGATTCGACCACTGTTGGCTTTCAGTACACCCAGTGGACACTACGAATTCAAGGTCATGCCCTTTGGACTCAGCAATGCACCTAGTGTGTTTACACGCATGATGAGGACTTTACTAGATCCGTTAAGGATCCATCCATCATCTCATTCATGGATGATATTCTGATTTCCAGTGACAGCTTGGATGACCACTTACAATCCTTGGAGAGAGTGTTTAATAGACTCAAGGAAGCAGGGCTTACTGCTCGTCCAACCAAGTGCATGATTGGTTACCAAACTCTGGAATTTCTAGGCCACACCATCACTCCAGGACACATTGTTCCAGAAGAGAAGAACCTGGAGAAAATCAGAAATGCACCAAGGCCAAAAACGAAGAAGGATGTGCGATCTTTTCTCTCGTTGTGTGGGTTCTACCACAAATTTATCCCACATTTCACTGAACTGGGAGCTCCGTTGACGGAAACCTTGAAAAAGGGATTCCCGGACCAAATCATTTGGACACCAGAATGTGAGAATGCCTATAGTCAGTTAAAGGAGGCCTTGGTCAGCAAACCTGTATTACAGCTCCCTGACCTTTCCAAACAATTTGTGTTGAGAACAGATGCGAGTGCGATTGGAATTGGAGCCGCTTTGTTACAGGAAGGAAAGGACGATGCTTCGGTTTTGAAACCTGTAGCATACGCAAGTAAGAAACTTCTACAGGCGGAGAGGAATTATTCAACCGTCCAGAGAGAGAGTGCTTGTCCCTCGTATGGGCAGTGCAAAAATTCCAGCCCTATTTGTATGGAATTAAGTTTCGGGTCCAGTCGGATCATCAGCCCCTAATGTTCCTGGCTACTTCTCAGAAGCTCAACGCACGTTTGATGCGGTGGTCGTTGTTACTTCAACCTTATAATTTCACAGTGGAGTACATTCCTGGGAAGGAAAATGTTGGAGCGGACTTCTTGTCAAGACACCCAGCTCCTGAAGAAGAAGAATGAATCATCTGGATTAAACTCACGGTGGAGAAGAGTGAGATGGACTACTCTCTTAAGAGGGGGCCTATGTCACGAGATCGCCATGAGTTAACCAGATAATGATAATACCGACGTTTGCTTGGCGTAATTTTTCTAGGCCACAACAGTATTACTAACAGAGTAAACACAGCTGCACGGGTTACATCGGGGCAGCACATATACACATTTGGTGGTGAGTGAGAAGGAATGGATACACCGCGTTGGCAGTTCATAAACAGTTAAAATCACATAGCCTTGCCCGCTCAGGATATGGAATAGTTCTGTCTGTCATCTATAGTTCCGGACATCAGGCGAAATGGCGGCTGGGATTGTCACCACTGAACAGAAGATTGACAGTTTATCAACAGGTCGGAAGTTCCCGACTAGGGAGAAAACGGTCAGATTGTCATTTGGTATTTCCCGACATCAAATGGAATGGCGGATTTGATTGTCACCACATGACAGAAAGTTGAGGGCTTGTTATTGGAAATAGTGGAACACCTGCAGGACCTCAACAACGTCACGTGCACAATGTAGGTTGTTTGGAAAACCATGATTGGCAGCTTGGTATCGAAACCCTTTGTTGGAACTGTACAGTAACTCTCTAGATTGTTTTGGATGTCAAAACCAGTGATGACAAATCTAACATTAATGGAGCCAGGGAGGATGGATCCCTGACAAGGGAGGGTGCCCAATATGCCACCTGTGTGGGGGCATAAAGGATAACGTCACGTGGCCAACTTTGGTAGTTTGCCATATAAACCCGAGTTGGGGCCAACTAGGGGGACTTGAAAATGTGGCTCTAGTCGGAGTGCAATGGCACTGCAGTGCTTAGTGGAAATAATATCTACCGTGTGTTAATTAGTGACTTAATTTTACACGTGCCTATAATGGCAGATGTAGATATGATTGATAGGACTGCAGTAGTGCCATTTAAGGTATAACCTATTAATATATTCGTTCTAATTAATATAGGCTGTAGCTTTGTTAAAACCAAGTGTGATGATTAGCACTGTTAGTGGAAACTAGTTAGAGTAGAATAGTGATATTAGCTATGCTAGTTAAGAATAGAGTAATGATGGATAATTGGGAGACGGGGAAATTGCCCGCTGGGGTTTTGCACTCTGTATTGGTCTTTCCTTGTCATAGCCTGATTCGGCCCAAGGTGGGTAGCTAATCTGCTCTATGACAAAGGTTAGTTAGCTAAAGATCATTAAGCAAGGCAATAGGCTTACACTCAGCCGATAGGATCAGTGACTAGTACTATCACCAGATGTGTTGTTTCTATCCTAGGTTCCCTACCAGATCCGAGGAAACTCAACAAGTTTTTAGGAAAGGTTCAAATCCCATTCGGAAGAACACCAGTGGAACAGTCAATAAAGTTTCGTACAGAACGTAACTAAAGCTAGAAGGAAGATGATTCACCAAAGACGGGTGATGATTGTTGATGCACCACACAGCATCAGACAGTAGTAACTAACCGAGAACATTAATTATAACAGTTACCTAGTGTGATATAATCTCGTGTAATAGAACACAAGACATGATACTTGAGGCTAGATAGACACGAGTGAGAATCAAGTACATTGACTATTAACATTAATAACTGTGTACACACTACAAAGGACTTGTGCATTTTTTTTTTTGGGAACGATAGGAACGGACATTGTGTAGGGTGCAACCGGTCCATGATTAACTGTTAATACCACCGGTGTCTATTTCGGAAGATCATGAAATGGGATTACCAGAGGTCTACAGAGGAAAATCAGTATCCAGCAGGATGGTTTCGGCACTGGAAGAGAAGTACATGTTCTGACGTAACGTGCTTTGGTCTATCCTTGCTGGGATCAGCTGACTGGGTTGTTGTCTGAGAGTCCGATTCTACACACTTTATAGAACACGTCACACATTTTCTTCACATACACGTCTCATATACGTTACACTTTTCTTTTAATAAATTAATCTTTATTAATTTTTAGAAGCAAGAGTTGTTGAGTATGTGGCGTTGGGGAAGTATGAGAAGGGGGCATAGTACGACAGTGAGAGAGTGACAGGAAAAGGTGTCCATGGGCTGATGGAGTGTGTTGGACGGAAGCTGGTGGATTCTCCAGAATATTAAAAAGGAGGAAAATATTATAATGTGGGTGTCGACTCTCTTCACTCCAGGGACGACACTGTAAAGGAGGACACGACAATACAGTCAAATAGATACATTAGGCACTCCGGGGGTGGAGCAGGTACGGCAGGAAGGAACTTCGGTTGAGTAGACTCAGACGTTGAAATTGGCAGGTTGAGACAAATGATGCTCACGAATGACTGAGGATGTTTAGGAGAAACAAGACGACTTGACTCCCGACATGTCTAATTGACAGCATAATACGCTCGTATGTATATTTGAGTCAGGCACAGGTAGCTATTTATGTTTGTTTTTATTTTATGGTAGTTTCTTGCAGTTTTCTTGATGTTGAATTCAGTTTTGACGAACCCCTATGTCTGCCATGACGGACGTTATCTCTTTTCACTCCCTGGGTTATCACTTTCTGTGCTATGACATATACGTAACATAAAACTATTATACTCGGAGACGACAGAGTGCTATATTTATTTATTATTTATTGAAGTCAGGGATATATAACATCAACATCAACAACTACCATCACTAGCCTTACATCAAAGATCATCTGCGACGAGACCACGAGGACGTCCAAGAAGAAAATGGATTGACGACATCAGAGACATTGTACAACCTCACGGAATGACACTATCCAGTGCCGTCCACTGGGCGCTGGAACGCAAATTATTCCTCCCCACGACGCTTGACGGCAGAAGTGGAAGATGATGATGATGATGATGATACACGGAGAAGTCAGGGAGCTATAAGTGATATAGGATTATTATACACGGAGAAGTCAGGGAGCTATACGTAATATCGGACTATTATACATGGAAAATTCCGAGAGCTATACGTAATACAGGACTATTATACACGGAGAAGTCAGTGTGCTATATGTAATATGGGAATATTATACTCGGAGAAGTCAGGGAAGTTCACATAACATTTAAAAACATTTAAGTGCCTTAACTGATTCAGTGTCATGCGATGATTCATCCCGTGTCTTCCAAGGGCTTATATATAATAGTTATCCTTATGCGACCCCTTTAACTTGATGTATAATACAACATGTCTGTTACTATATTAACAACATTTAAGTCATAGCTGTGACACACCCCTACTTCATGTTTTCTAGTATCCATTTTTGTTAGGTCCAAACCCACTTTCTATTTGACTCATGGTATTAGATCCATTGTTATAGACCAGTCTGCCAGGTGGGATGATGCGGTCTGTATCCCAAGTCCCAAGACATTTCTATAGACCAATCTGCCAGGTAGGATGATGCAGTCTGTATCCCAAGACATTTCTATAGACCAGTCTGCCAGGTGGGATGATGCAGTCTGTATCCCAAGTCCCAAGACATTTCTATAGACCAGTCTGCCAGGTGGGATGATGCAGTCTGTATCCTAAGACATTTCTATAGACCAGTCTGCCAGGTGGGATGAGGCGGTCTGTATCCCGAGACATTTCTATAGACCAGTCTGCCAGGTGGGATGAGGCGGTCTGTATCCCGAGACATTTCTATAGACCAGTCTGCCAGGTGGGATGAGGCGGTCTGTATCCCGAGACATTTCTATAGACCAGTCTGCCAGGTGGGATGATGCGGTCTGTATCCCGAGACATTTCTATAGACCAGTCTGCCAGGTGGGATGAGGCGGTCTGTATCCCGAGACATTTCTATAGACCAGTCTGCCAGGTGGGATGATGCAGTCTATATCCCAAGACATTTCTATAGACCAGTCTGCCAGGTGGGATGATGCAGTCTATATCCCAAGACATTTCTATAGACCAGTCTGCCAGGTGGGATGATGCAGTCTGTATCCCAAGTCCCAAGACATTTCTATAGACCAGTCTGCCAGGTGGGATGATGCAGTCTATATCCCAAGACATTTCTATACACCAGTCTGCCAGGTGGGATGATGCGGCCTATATCCCGAGACATTTCTATAGACCAGTCTGCCAGGTGGGATGATGCAGTCTATATCCCAAGACATTTCTATAGACCAGTCTGCCAGGTGGGATGATGCAGTCTATATCCCAAGACATTTCTATAGACCAGTCTGCCAGGTGGGATGATGCAGTCTGTATCCCAAGACATTTCTATAGACCAGTCTGCCAGGTGGGATGATGCAGTCTATATCCCAAGACATTTCTATAGACCAGTCTGCCAGGTGGGATGATGCAGTCTATATCCCAAGACATTTCTATAGACCAGTCTGCCAGGTGGGATGATGCAGTCTATATCCCAAGACATTTCTATAGACCAGTCTGCCAGGTGGGATGATGCAGTCTGTATCCCAAGACATTTCTATAGACCAGTCTGCCAGGTGGGATGATGCAGTCTATATCCCAAGACATTTCTATAGACCAGTCTGCCAGGTGGGATGATGCGGTCTATATCCCAAGACATTTCCTGGTACCCACCCATAATAGGCTGTGTCGACCTGGGAGGTCAGGTCAATTTTAAGAACCCGCCGCCGCCCCACAGGCAAGTGTCTCTAGCCACCGCCCCACATGCAAGTGTCTCTAGCCACCGCCCCACAGACAAGTGTCTCTAGCCGCCGCCCCACAGACATGTGTCTCTAGCCACCGCCCCACAGGCAAGTGTCTCTACCGCCGCCCCACAGACAAGTGTCTCTAGTCACCGCCCCACAGACAAGTGTCTCTAGCCACCGGCCCACGGGCAAGTGTCTCTGGCCGCCGCCCCACAGACAAGTGTCTCTAGCCACCGGCCCACGGGCAAGTGTCTCTAGCCGCCGCCCCACAGACAAGTGTCTCTAGCCACCGGCCGACGGGCAAGTGTCTCTAGCCGCCGCCCCACAGACAAGTGTCTCTAGTCACCGCCCCACAGGCAAGTGTCTCTAGCCGCCGGCCCACGGGCAAGTGTCTCTAGCCGCTAATTTACCTGGCCTGGGCTGTCAGACAAAACATATGTCCGAAGTAATGAATGAATCACCCAAAATAAACGAGAAGTAGATTGTGAGCTTTACTAAAACACGACTACAAGAGACAAATTGGACGTTGCGGCCAAAGCCTTCGTCAGCACAGGACAAACAAATACAAACCAACACAAAACTACAAGAAACACACTATGACAATATTACTAAAAATCGACAACAACCTGACCGACAACGAAGACGAAACGTGAAATATATAGTAGCAGTTCAAGGGAGCGGACAATGGTAAACAAGAATGAGGTGAACTGCAGTAAAGCTTAAAAAGGCAATGAATGAATCACCCAAAATAAACGAGAAGTAGATTGTGAGCTTTACTAAAACACGACTACAAGAGACAAATATAACTGGCAACCTTTACTCAAGCGCTACCCATATACCTGCTACTGGTAAGTGTACTGGTCCAAATGTAGTTCACTCCTATATTTCTTTGAAGGTTCGATGTTCGACGCTCCCCAACACCCCTACATCTACTTTTCAGTGGACTTTTTTTTTGAGTAAATCAAGTTAGCTTATGTGCATGTGTATACACGGTTAAGTTCTCCGGTTCCAACTACAACATCCTCTGGCTATTTCGATTCACGGCGTGTGCTGTTTGCATGCGTATAAATGAGAAACGAGTGCTATATTGTCCGTGCTCCTGGGGTAGTAGACCGGACGTTCAGCCGTCTCGGACCAGAACGAACAACTCGGAAGACCCACGTATATGTTACACGTTAAACATCGGCACTCTTCCAACAGACGGGTCTAAATAGTTCCGCAGTGAATAATTTTATATAACTAACACTAACTTTAACCCTAACCCTAATCACTTATTCACTGCAGAACTATTTAGACCCGTCTGTCGGAAGAGTGCCTAAACATCTTTCGACAGTTGGACGTTGAAAACGGCAGATCGATGTCCAGGTTACATTTCGATATGAGAAAACTACCCACAAATATTATATCTGTGATAATGGTATACGCACATTTGCTACCTCGGCGATACTATGGACTTCGTGCACTGTGTTGAGATTCTCCTCATGTTATCTCTGAGAGGAGATTGGAACACCCACGAAGACATCCTTCTGCAATGAAAACCAGTCAACCTGGCATATTAAGGATTTTGTGCTTGTCAGAAATATTCTTGATCAGATTGCACACTAGGATTGGTGTGGTCGGTATAAAGTGGGTCATCTCACCACAAATATGTTTTCTGAGACTGGGTCGACTCCTGTAGCCAGGTGTCCACGAGCCAATCCCACATCGAGGGAGATTTGAATATTTGTAAACGGCAAAGTTTCCACGAGCTAACCCCACATTGAGGGAGACCTGAATAGTTGAACAACAGAGTGTGCCGTGACTGTCACGACCAACTGTCTACAAAAGCAATTACGAACACACACCCCCCCCCCCCCTCCCCTCCCACTAATTATAATCAAATGATTATAATCAAACATGGAAGATCTTCAACTGGGACCGTCCAACTATAATGTCCAACACTGGCCAGTCACCCACAATCCATCGGCAAGGCTTCAAAATTTGTAAAACAAGTTGACAACCCATTTGAAAACTGGAATGTCTAATGATAATTGTGTTTCTTTTTTCAGTATTCATAGGAATTTTCAAAGAATCTAACAATCATTTAGCAGCCAGGAGGGTCAGTCACATGTCAGAACTGAACTTTGCGAAGCGAATATTTGAAAACGTGGTTTGCAAGCATTTAATATGAAAGTTAATGTTCTGCTCTCCTTAACAGATATAATGCCAAACAAAAAAACAGGTTTGGAGCAAATAAAAACGGATGGCGAAAAATGGGAAGTAGAGGTAGAGGTGTGTCACAGTTATGACTTGAAAGTTGTTTATATTGTAGCAGACATGTTGTATTATAACACAATAACGACATTTCAGTGAAATATAAGCCCACGACAGATACGGGAAGTCGCTTATGACGATGAATCATCCCTCGGCAATTAATCAGTTAATGATGTTACTTTCTTCATCATATGTTTTGTATGCCGGTCTCTCTGGCTGTGGGGTTACAACACTTTCTCTCTGTAATCCCGTTTATCACGCAGAGTCTCGTAGCGGAGCGAGAGCTGAGGCGGTTCGACCCCCGCTCGTGACTTGCGGGATACTGAGCCGGCCGCTCAGAAAGCAATGGCAAACTACTGAGCGTAATCTTGCCAAGAGATCAACATACAGCTGAAAGATGCTGATGTTGACAGCTAAGTCCTGTAAAGGATATGCTTTTTAAAAAAAAAATGTTTTGTATGTTATTATTATTATTATTATTATTATTATTATTGCATTTTTTTGCTTTATTGTTTTGTTCAGGAGCAGTGTCTTTAAACAGGAATGACTTTTGGTGGTAAATGTTGCATCATCATTATAGTCATCCTTGTATCAAGCTATTCTTGTTTGCGATGTTTACAAAATACATTAAAGGCCACGGAGCAGCCGAAACTTAAGGGTTTGTCCAATTCAACGTGTCAGCATCGCTTTCCGGAATTGTCCGTTGGTGCTTCAGTCTTCGCTAATGTAAACCATCTGCCTACGGGGACTAATAATCATTGGCACCTTGCCGTCTTGACAGACGATAGTTTGTAAGGGATGGAGTTATTGCCTCTGCATAGCACAAAGCCTGGGCTAAAATATAGAGATCATGTGTTGCCCATGCAGCATGATCCCTCTCTCGGCCTGCCTAGTTCACTCCAGAGGAAAGGTAACATCTCTACATCTGGAACAAGACAAGCTGCAGAAGATGCCGGATCAGAAAAGCAATGCTCTAACTTGTCCGCCTGTCGGAGCTTCGATCCTAGACCAGACGCCAACCATGGCTTAGGGCCTGGTCTGCCCTGCCATGACACTTTGTCTTTAGGTTGCATTTCCTCGCACCAGGGTAAGGCTTGTACCCTCCCAATTGCGCTCTTCCGCCCGAAGCCGTTGGCACAATGTGGGGTGTCGGGTTTGGTAAGCGCCGCCCAACGTTCGGCGCTAACAGAAAGCAGGTAGTACTGTCTACTGTTATACGGTAGCTCAGTCATATCTGACTACGACCTGACACAAAGGAGGCTAATAATGCAACCTCGGTATTGACAGCCGAGCCTCATCCGCAGCTTATCAGCACAGTCCTCTGTTTAATCCCCCGCCGGGGAGGGGTTTGTTTCTGCCTGGGGTGGGCCCATCCTTTATAAAACAAGAACAATGTCAGGAAGGGTGGAGAAGTTGTTTTGTGATCCCTGAAACAATGTATAAATAATACAGGTAGAAACCGGCTCTGTTGCAAAGGAGCTACAAATGCAATTCGTAGTCCGGCATGCCGCGTTAGAAGCACAGATGCGGGTGATTTGAAATCAGACCGCCTTGCGTTGGTTTCCATACAAAGATATGAGTGCCGGTAGTTCAGAAAGCAATGGCAAGCCACTTTACATAAACTTGCCAAGAAATCACTAACAGCCAAAAATGCTGGGATTGACCGCGACGTCCTGTAAAGGATATGAAACTAACTTTAACAGGTAGAAATATTTTTTTTTTTTTTTTGCATATCCTTTACAGGACATCGCTGTCAACAGCAGCATCTTTCAGCTGTCTGTTGATTTCTTGGCAAGATTACGCTCAGTAGTTTGCCGGTAGAAATATTAGGGGGATAAATTGTGGAAGCGACAAATAAGCTGACGCAGAAATTCTTCTTCCACTTCCTCTTCTTCTTTCATCTACCCCACATTTCTCTGCACCTCTTTGTCTTCCTCCTCAACCATTCTGTGATGTTTATTTATTTATTTATTGTTTATTCGCGCCGTCTTAAAGAAGAGAATCCTGGGAAAAGCTAGCGTCAAACACTATATTGCTTATTCTCTCGGTGGTCTGCTTTTCTCTGTTTGTCTGAGCAACTGTGCAACTGTGTCTGTTAGTGGTCTGATTATGAACTTACAAAGTCAGCGACCCTTTTACAACCTGCACTGGCCATTTGGTACCACGTCATATTTATATAGACCAATCAACACTCAGTGAGGGATTTGGTCGGTATCACACCGCCCGCTTTTATTTCCCATGCTATTTTCTGGTACTCATTTTTAGCTCGGGTCGACCAGTTCAGGTCTATTTTATAAATTTAAATCTGGCCCGATGTGGATCGATCACGTGATCATCGGCCTAGGAGTCGAACGTCTAGCCACTACGCGACCCCTGACCCATAATGGTGACCTGTTTTCAAATACTATTTCCCATCCTGTCTGTCCTAAAACTGTCAGCAGATTGTCACTAGAATCTCAGTAATCTGTTTAGTTTCATTTAGGTTGTAAAGGATTGCGTTTATTACACATGGATTCTGCCGTAAGTGTCTCAGTCTCTTCCTATGGCACGCTAGGAGAATCTCAGCACAGTGCATGCACACCGTGCCACCAGCAAAGGCTCAAATGTGTGGGCATACCAGTACCACACACGCCGTAAATTTTCTTTATGTGAGTAAAGTCAAGTCAAGTCAAGTGCAGGATCATTTTACGCGCATATGGGCGCTTTATGTGAGTAAAGTCAAGTCAAGTCAAGTCAAGTCAAGTCAAGTCAAGTGCAGGATCCTTTTAAGCGCATATAAGTGTATTGTGTATCTGGTACTATAGATAGATAGATAGATAGATAGATGGATGGATGGATAGATAGATAGATAGATAGATGGATGGATGGATGGATGGATGGATGGATGGATGGATGGATGGATGGATGGATGGATGGATGGATGGATAGATGGATAGATAGATAGATAGATAGATAGATAGATAGATAGATAGATAGATAGATAGATAGATAGATAGATAGATAGATAGATAGATAGATAGATAGATAGATAGATAGATAGATAGATAGATAATCTCATCATTTTCCCTCAGTTGGTTAATGAGATATTGAATTTTATATTGAGGCAACAACAAAAAAACACACTATAGTTATTATCCCCTTCTGAAGCACAATGTAAGAAATTATCGTCTGTCAAGACAGCAAGGTGCCTATATAATATTATTTAGCTGTCTAGATGTTAATACCTTTCCCATGCTGTCGAATCACTTATGGTAATTCCTGTTCTCGTTTCATTTCAGTCCACTTCTACAAAGCTTGTTATTGCATACCCAAACGAAGAGGATGGTGTTATTGTTCTTGCACAGGAAGGCCCCGCTATACGTCGCTTCGATTTACATCGTTTCGCTATAACGTCGTTGTCACAATGGGGCATAACTTTCTGTTTACGTTACTACGTTCCGCGATAACGTCGTCACCTGTGGTGCTATGCTGCGTTAACGTCGCCATTTTACACTGTGTGATGTGTGTTTTTCCAGGATGTTATAGTGTCATCACCCATAATTATTAGTTCAAAGCGCACAGTAAGTACTGATAATGTATCTGGTTGTAAGAGAACCAGGAAAAGTGTTACTCTTGAGGTGAAGTTAGATGTGTTACGTCGTTTTAAGGCTGGCGATAGGGCTGTTGATATCGGTAAAGTCCATGGTCTACCTCCAACCACGGTAAGGACAATTCGTGCAGGTGCTGACAAAATCAAAGAAAGTGCTAAAAACATAACCCCTTTGAGTGCTTCCAAGATCACTCGTACCAGAAATACTCTTATGGAGAACATGGGAGTCCTATTACCGTCCGGATTGAACACCAGAACCAATGGAATATGCCTGTGAGCAAGATGTTTATCCAATAGAAAGCAAAATCTCTCTATGAAGATCTAGCTAAGAAAGCCGGTGAGAGCAGTGCTAGTGCTGATGATAGTTTTGGAGCGAGTCGTGGTTTTAATGTCTCTACGTCCCAATAACTTTACCAGCCCCCCTTCAACCCACCTTTATTTAGCCAATAAATATCAACAACCATCAAAATAAATATTATATAATATACAATTTTTCATTTAATAATACGGGAAATAGTGTTTCGCTATACGTCGTTTCACTTAAAGTCATGTTTTCCAAGAACGCAACCCCGACGTTAACTGGGACCTTCCTGTATCCCTCATTTGTGTTATTAATTCCCATGGGAAATAACATCAGTTAGGAATGTGGAACTCCTGCGAAAAAGTGAGATACACTAAACACAGAAACAGTGTAGATACCGTACAGCGTACTCCATTATAGTAAACATAAATAAATGGGGAATTATTTTTACAAATACCCAAAGACATTTATTTAAAAGTAAAATTAAAAAAAAATAATATACTAAGACACAGCCTGCTCCGTGGCGAAAGGGTTACGGACGCAGTTAGCATTCCCGCGGTTGTAACACAGCTGAGGTCGATTTGGCAGCAGGCCGCCTTGTGTTGGTTTTTTACAAAATCGTATGGATGCCGGTCGTTTAGAAAGTAATGGCAAACTACTGAACGTAAACTTGCCAAGACATCATAACAGCAAAAAATGTTGGTGTTGACTGCGACGTCCTGTAAATGATATGCAGCTAACTAAGACACAACGAATAACGTTTCATCAGGAACAACACAAACAGATTCAACGAGAACATTCAATAATACTAAAACAGGCACTCTTCCGACAGACGGGTCTAAATAGTTCTGCAGTGAATAATTTTATATAACTAACACTAACCCTAACCTTAATCATTTATTCACTGCAGAACTATTTAGACCCGTCTGTCGGAAGAGTGCCTTAAAACACACATACCTCGTTGTTAGGAAGGCGTGCATAATTTAAAATTAATTGAATTGTGTAAAATCTATAAATTTCTTATGCACGTCTGCAGGGTACTTCCCCCACAGGGTCCGGAAACTTCTATTATGATCAGTAATAGTATGTCCACATTTGTTTGCCTTCATTCACGATCAATTATTTTGAAAACTGTCTGTTGCATCGTTATGAAATTTTTCCAGCCTTCTTATATTTACCCCCACCCAAGGAATATGTCTTTGATAGGTCCAAAAACAATTTAAATCATTGAAAGCGGCGACATTCCTTTGATGTTTTGCTTAACATCTAGTGATTTCTCGCTAAAAAAGTTATGTTTACGGTAATGGGGACCTGCAAATTCAGATGACAAACAAAGGCGTATCCGGATTCGTATGGGAGTGGGTGCAATGAAAGAAGTAGCTTACAATCGACAGGGTCGGCTGCATTGCACCGGGTTTTTATCCCATATGGCTCAGTTTCTTTCCGCAGCGCGGAAAGCGTCGCACAAAGCACGAACTCCGTAGCTCCAGCGACGACCCTCGGGAGTGTCCGGGAAAAAATGCACTCTTGAAATGAAGGACGCGGCCCGGAATCGAACATACAACCTTCAATCCATCCTTTCTCCAATAGTACTCTTCCTCTTTCAACACATGGTTCTGACGTTTTTTCCAGTAACTTTTATCAATATTTAATAGCGCGGACAGACAGACAGACAGACAGACAGACAGACAGAAAGGTACGTAGGTAGGTAGGTAGGTAGGCAGAAAGGTAGGTGGGTGGGTGGGTGGCTGGCTGGCTGGCTGACTTGGTGGGTGGGTCGGTCGGTTGGTCGGTCGGTCGGCCGGCCGGCAGGCAGTCAGTCAGGCAGGTAGGCAGATAGATAGATAGATAGATAGATAGATAGATAGATAGATAGATAGATAGATAGATAAGCAGCCAGGCAGGCGGGCGGGCGGGCAGGCAGGCAGGCAGGCAGGCAGATACATAGATAGATAGATAGATAGATAGATAGATAGATAGATAGATAGATAGATAGATAGATAGATAGATAGATAGATATATAGATAGATAGATAGATAGATAGATAGATAGATAGATAGATAGATAGATAGATAGATAGATAGATAGATAGATAGATAGATAGATAGATAGATAGATAGATAGATAGATAGATAAGCTTGCAGGCAGGCGGGCGGGTGGGCGGACGGACGGACAGACGGACGGACGGACGGACGGACAGACGGACGGACGGACGGACGGACAGATAGACAGATAGATAGATAGATAGATAGATAGATAGATATATAGATAGATAGATAGATAGATAGATAGATAGATAGATAGATAGATAGATTGATAGATAGATAGATAGATAGATAGATAGATAGATAGATAGATAGATAGATAGATAGATAGATAGATAGATAGATCCCCGCCAGAAGCCGGGCCTTGTCAGCTAGTTTATTTATATTGTCAGAATCTCCAATAAAGAGTTAGAGAGTTAATAAGAGTTAACACAAGTCTAGTAGGGAGACACCAGACAGGAGAGACACCAGCGCTATAAATAGCTGCACAAGGGGACACATTTGTGTCAACCAAGAGGGCAAGAAGTACAAGTGAGCGAGGGCTTCCCCAAGCCATTGGGAAGCTTGGCCTTGCGAGTAACCGTGGTGTTCCCGGTTACTCAAGTTCACGAGCCAGCGTGCTTGGGACTCCATGCACGCAAGACCCGCTAATGCACGGAGGGTACAGCGTCCGGGCTTGACCACGCAATGTGTAGCGTGTGGACAGACCCGACTGGAGACGGATAGAGAGTAGACGTGTTCTTGACAAATGCTATAAGTTTCTAGGCAATAGTTAAATAATAGGCTGTAGAATTAGATTGTGATTACTAGCATCATTTCTCACCACTTCATTGCATTCATGTTGTTTAATATCAATGAAGCATACCGCTCGCAGAGCTTGTAAATTGCCAGCTCTAAATAAATTGCATTCCTTTTGCAAATGACACGAGTTGTTATTTCGTGCGGTGCAAAAGTAGGGGAGTCCTAAAGACCTGTAGCAAGCAAGTTGCTGACAGGCAGGACCCCAATTGGTGTCAGAAACCAATGAACCAACGCCAATTACCCAATTGGTGTCAGAAACCACTGAATCAACGCCAATCATACAATTGCACGATTCAACATCATTGCTGTGTTAAAATATTTGAAAGTAATGTAAATTTGTTTGCATATATAGCAGAAATAATTTTCTCTTGTGAATTATTACGATCATACCATTGGTGGAGCTTGAACCACAATGAAGTAGAAGTAAATTATAAATTGTGAAATTCTACGAAAATTAATTTGAAAGTGTGTTATTCTACGGAAATTAATTAAAACGTATACAATCATCAGTGAATATTATCAAGCTAACCATCGTGTACATTTCATTTTGTGTGATACAGCCATCAATGTCACCATTCTTTCTACTCAGTAGTTAGATCAAGCTACCAAACAGAAACAGTTAGAGTTAGATCAAGCTACCAAACAGAAACAGTTAGACTTAGATCATGCCAACAAACAAGCAGAAGAAGTTACCAAACAGAAACAATTAGAATTAGATCATGCCACCAAACAAAAGCAGATACAAGTAGACTCAGATACTAAATTAAAGATGAAGGAAATGGAGGTAGATTCTAACATACAGATAGCCTCTAGCAAACAAAAGAGCCAAGAAGAACAGAACAAATTTAGTAAGTATAAAGGCCTTATCAAACCGTACAGTGTAGGGGATTCAATTAGCGCATGGACTGAGAACATAGAATTCCAACTAAAGACGCAGAAAATACCTTTGGATGACTGGGCAATGATCTACATGAGAAATCTCAGTGGGGAGCCGTTAAAAGTAATAGAATCCATACCTACAGAGCTAAGGAACAATTATCAGTACATTCACGATAGGATAATGCAACACTTTCTTTTAGACGCCACTGGGTACCAAATTCAATTCTCCCAAATTAAGCCAAAAGCCACTGAAACCTTCTTAGACTACATCTCTAACGTGCAGAGCACATTTAAAAAGTGGACTAGAGCAGCGAAAGTGGGTAATAACTATGAAAAATTAGAAGATCTTATGGTAATGGACAAGGTGATATCTACCGTCCCTACCCCTTTTGCGAAGTTTCTACAACAGTCTGATATTTAGTCCATTCAGCAATTAGAAAAACGGGGGTCAGCATATTTTTAATCAAATCGGGACATATTTAAATCTACAACACATGATACAGAAATAACTGCTTTTGCAAACAAAGTACCTGATAGATCTTACAATCAGAAAGATTACCATAAGAAGGACAAACCATATCAGAAGCCACCTAGATGTGGATATTGTAGTCTTTTTCATCCTAGCTAATCTATGTGTGATAGAAACCCCGCATATCCGTCACACTGAGAAGCAGTGTTAAAGAAGCAAGAAAGCAGAAGATCATCATTTAAACGTGCTGTTAAATGTTACTTTTGTTCCAGTTATGGCCATTATAGCAATAAATGTATTAGTAGACAACGAATGAAGGCAAATAATGCAGCACTCATCGATACATCATCAGACGATGAGAGTGACATTGATCCGGAACTTGTGAATGTGTTGCCAACGAATGAATGTGAGAGTGTAGCATTAGTAACAGACATATTAGACTTTAAGAAATGTGACGTATGCCACCAATTTCATGCGGATGGTAAATTGAAATGTGGGCACATAATACCATGTTCAAATGAAGATGCTAACGCAGCGAGTGCCTCCAGAGGTAAACTTAAGTTCTACGATGCACTGGTCAATGATCAACCATGCCAATGTTTAATTGATAGCGGGAGTACTCTACTGGGTTTAAGGAAATAACTTGTTAGACCAGAAGATTACACGGGTGAATTTGTCAAATGCCGTACTTTCTCTGGAACCATTGAGAAATACCCACTGGCAAAAGCACATATCAATACCCCGTTCCTTACCGGCACATTTACTTGCGCAATCCTGCAAGATCCATACACGGATCTCATTTTAGGATGCCTAGATTCATTGAAACAATGTACAGACGACGACATAAGAGCCTGGAAACATACACACATGGCTAACGCTGTAACTAGGTCAGATACACAAACAAACTATACTGACTTACAAAATGAAATGCTACAGCTATTAACACCAAGTGGTGCAGATACCAACACTACTCGACAGAAATTTATCGAGGAACTAAGCACCGACCAAACAATCGCACCTTATTTTAAATTGTTGGGTGAGCGAGCGAAAGTTACTAAAAATGCATCTTGGTACTTTAGAAAGTTTAACGGAATTCTCATGCGTTATTACACAAATAATAACCATGAAATTCAGCAGACGGTGTTACCTGTAACATACCGACAAAATGTGCTAAAGATCGCACATGATTCACCGTTTGCTGGACATTTGGCCTATGATAAAACGCGAGCCAGAGTTTTGTCACACTTTTACTGGCCTAAATTCTGTTCTGACATAAAATTGTTCTGTCGTTCTTGTACTATTTGTCAACATCTTGTACGAAAGGGAAAGCATGTGACGGCCGAAATTCAACGGTCATTATTAGCATCTAGACCATTTGAGTGTGTAGCGGTCGATACTGTTGGACCCCTAAATCAGGTGTCAAGCAAAGGAAACCGATATATACTTACACTCGTGGATCTATGCACGAGGTGGATCGAAGCTATTCCACTAAAATACATCACCTCCAAAGAGGTGGCAAATGTATTTTTGCACCTATTTTCTCGTTTTGGCTTCCCACGATCTATCTTATCAGATCGGGGAACGCAGTTTATTTCGGCTGCTACGCAAGCCGTAACAAAATTGTTAGGAGTAGAGCAACATTTCTGTACCCCGTACCACCCAATGAGCAACGGGATCATAGAAAAAATTAACGGGGATCTCAAACACATGCTGGCTAAAGTAACAGCGGAAAACCCATCTGATTGGGACACACTATTGCCAGCAGTGCTATTTGCCCATAGAGAAATTCCGCACTCGAGTACGGGTTTCTCACCTTTTGAATTAGTTTATGGGGCGAACCCTCGAGGACCCCTAACCATTTACCATCAGCTAATTACTAGCTTACCAGACAACCCAACAGCAGTAACACCGTATGAGATGGTAACGGAGACACGCGATAGAATAATGAAAGCGTGCGTTATAGCCAAGGCATCTTTGGAGAGGAAAGGACAGATGTACCGCGACTATGCAAATAAGGGTGCTAAAACTATTCACCTTGAACCAAATCAGAAGGTTTTGCTTCTACTACCTGATAAACGTAATTTGTTACTAACATCTTGGCAAGGGCCATTCAACGTTGAACGTAAAATATCAGATGTGGATTATGAAATATCGATAAAAGGAAAATTAAAGATATTTCATATCAACATGCTGAAACCATACTTCTCACGACAAGAACAACAGACAGACGAACAAAATGCACAAACACCAAGTAATCGGACGACAGACGTACACAACACAACTTCACTAGGTAGGGCGACACACGACAGCGACAACGCAAACACACTTAACCAGGTAACAGCACACTCAGCTAGCACCACAACAGTATTGAACGAGACAGACGAAGACGAGATGGAATTACCAGTCCCGACTGTAGACACGACTGCGACCATTGACAGTGTAAAGATAAAAACCAAACTTACAGACGACCAACGACGACAAATAATAGAGCTAGTGACAGAATACAGAGACATTTTCTCCGACATCCCAGGAAAGACAGACAGAATAGAACATTCTATTATTCTGACTGACAACACACCAATCAAGTGTCGACCTTATTCTATCCCTCTAAACTATAGGTCGAACCTCGACAAAGAACTACTATCTCTCGAGTCGAGCGGAATTATTCATAAATCTCAGTCAGAGTATTCTTTCCCTATTGTCCTTGTCGCCAAAAAGGACTCTACTATTCGACTCTGCGTCGATTATCGCCGCTTAAACAAAATAACCAAAACTGATGCTGAACCAATCCCAGCATGCAAGGATTTGATCTTGGACATGTCTACATCTCGCATATTTAGCAAGCTTGATCTCACGAAAGGTTATTGGCAGGTTCCGATGGAAATAAATTCGATTCCTTTAACAGCTTTCCCCACTCCTTTAAATCTGTATGAGTGGCACTTTCTTCCTTTTGGCCTTCGTAACGCTCCAGCGACTTTCGTCCGTCTAACTAGGGATCTTCTCCATGGGATGACCAATATTTCTACATATATAGACGACATATGTATCCATACGGAAGACTGGACAACACACCTACTGAAACTACGACAAGTCTTCGACAGGTTGCGAGTATTCGGGCTTACAGTAAAGCCAACCAAAGTAGAGTTGGGCATGGAACAAATTGACTTCCTGGGTCATACCATCTGCAGGGGCCAATTAAGAACAGATGGCAGAATCGTCACCAAGATTCTGAATTTGACAAATGCTATAGGTGCGAGTGCCATCTCCATATCTGGGATACTAGGACAGTTCTACGAAGGGAAGTTTCACCCAGTAATGTACGTAAGTCGGAAGATTAGCCCTGCTGAATCTAGATACTCAGCAACAGAATTGGAGGGCCTAAGTTTGATCTATTGTATTAAGAAATTTCATAGATTTTTGGCAGGAGCACAGTTTGTGATCGAAACCGATAATTCTCCGTTGTATGTGATGCAATCAGGCGTTCCCCACAACAACAGAGTTTACAGGTGGGCTTTAATTCTCCAAAATTACACATTTACCATTCAGCACTTAAAGGGAAGATTGAACACTGTTGCAGACATTTTGAGTCAACCGTCAACCATTGAAATACCTGATTTACAGGAAGGGATCGACCACAGATCACCAGAAACAGTGACACTGTAAAGGTTAGGTAACTCAGTGCCGTATGTGGTGATTAAGATACATTGTAAGTGCGTTATCATCGCCAAACATGTAAACGGTGTGAAAGTAACAGTGCTATAAAGAGTGTAACGAACAGACGCAGAAGTAACATGCGCTGACACACACATAAGCTATATTAACGTTGAAGTGCTAGCGATGAACCTACATAACTTAGTAGGGAACTATATTTATACACTATCCATGAAGGAGAGCATAGAATGACTTTGCCGAAATGACACTATGTTATAATAGTCTACAAAGAACTTTGCTCCATCTTCACACCGGAAAGGAGGACTTCAGTTAGTGTAATTAGATATAGAAATGTAACTGTGATATATATATATATATATATATATATATATATATATATATATATATATATATATATATATATATATATATATATATATATATATATATATATATATTATTTTATTTTATTAACAGTACGCATAACTTCATTTTTCTATAAATAATTGAATTGCAAAATGTTCAAATGCACATATAACTTTATTTACGTCATGTGTTAGATAGAAATCACCACCATTTAGTTAGTAAACAATTTAAGGTAACACCAATGATAGAAATACAATTCTTAGATATTACATTAGTTTATCACCGCATAATCATAATCATTTATAAATTCATTTACCTAAAATATCATTTCTAAACTAACCCAACCATTTAGGAATTAACATCATCTTATTTACAAATAACACTTTAAGGTATGTAACTCAATTCTCTTAAATGAAATTAAGTAGTTAGATTATTTCCCTTGGGATAATTTAGGACAGCACACAAAATTTTATTAGTTACTATTACAGGATCGGTGACAAACCATCCTCACATTCGTGTATATTTTGTATAGACATGACACGTGCAAACAAAACGCACAGTCATTTGGCGTGAATACTGTTATAATTCAGCCAATCATTTATTGTAAATATGTAATGTTCATTTATTTGATGCTATGAAACATATTTTAATGACGAGTGAATGTTTGAGCAAAAGGAGAGTATGAAAGCGAGTGAAAGATGTATGCAAGAGGAATAAATGAGAGAAGAGAATGTGAAAATTAGTGAACATGGAAAGAAAGAGAGAGAGAGAGAGAAAGGTAGCGGCAAATTTTTTTCACCGCTGAAAACGTCTTATTTTGACTTGTCTGTGTCATGTGTGTAACCAATGTGTTGTCAAGTTTTTATGTGTGTTACTGCCATACTTTAATGGATTACATAGGGAATATACTGTGAGCTTCTTAAAGCGGAGTTGTGGTCATAAATAAGAATAACAAACATTTGTAACCACAATAAACCGATTTACCGCGATCAAAGGAACACACACATTTAATACACTAATGCATACACAGGTTAACAAGTTAAGTACACTGTAGTTTATTAGGAACACGCAAACAAACAGGAAAACAAACACATAAAAGTTGCACACAATATTTGTTTCAAAGAACAACAACTTAAATTCAGGGGACACAATAACTTCTTAAAAACCTTAATGTAACATTGAAAATAGCTTTTCACAAGCGGAAGCGAGAAGGTGAAAAGTAGAACTTTATGTATATGAGTTGGAAGGGATATTAATGGGAACATGAACATATTTATGCTCATGTGTTGCACTCATAACAGAGTCAACTTGTATTTGGGTTGTCATTTTGGGCAATATGAGGACAGGTCAAGACAGAAGTCAACGGGTGAAAGTCAAAAGACATAGGGTCTAAGGACGGAAGCCAGGACTAAGTCATAAGACAACGGATCCGGTTCAAAACAATTCCCAAAGATATCGATAGAACCAACTATACTGATACATGGGCTACTTAAATAGCCGAGTGAAAAGATAGAACAGTGTGAGTAAAGGAAGAAGAGAGTTGTTCTATCCCCAAACTAGAGATTTATAACTTATTGGATATCTGACAAAATTGGACATCCAATTTTTCTTTGTGACCATACGTGTTACAAACATGAGTTAAAGGGGAGTAACACTTCACAGAGAGGAGGGGAGCCTGTCAGAATCTCCAATAAAGAGTTAGAGAGTTAATAAGAGTTAACACAAGTCTAGTAGGGAGACACCAGACAGGAGAGACACCAGCGCTATAAATAGCTGCACAAGGGGACACATTTGTGTCAACCAAGAGGGCAAGAAGTACAAGTGAGCGAGGGCTTCCCCAAGCCATTGGGAAGCTTGGCCTTGCGAGTAACCGTGGTGTGCCCGGTTACTCAAGTTCACGAGCCAGCGTGCTTGGGACTCCATGCACGCAAGACCCGCTAATGCACGGAGGGTACAGCTTCCGTGCTTGACAACGCAATGTGTAGCGTGTGGACAGATCCGACTGGAGACGGATAGAGAGTAGACGTGTTCTTGACAAATGCTATAAGTTTCTAGGCAATAGTTAAATAATAGGCTGTAGAATTAGATTGTGATTACTAGCATCATTTCTCACCACTTCATTGCATTCATGTTGTTTAATATCAATGAAGCATACCGCTCGCAGAGCTTGTAAATTGCCAGCTCTAAATAAATTGCACTCCTTTTGCAAATGACAAGAGTTGTTATTTCGTGCGGTGCAAAAGTAGGGGAGTCCTAAAGACCTGTAGCAAGCAAGTTGCTGACATATATAATCACGTTTCATGAAAGAACCCCCATTTGGAGACACCTCTCAATCTTCGCGCTGTTTGATTCAAAACGGAAATCACGTGAAAATTTCAAAAAATTCCCGGACGTCTCTTGGTGAAGCTGTAATACTGTTAAAATCATGGACGTAATCTCTATGTCGTAATTAATATACCGCATATAAACTAACATTTAAATCTGCTGTAAAATCTCCAGAACAAAAATTTTTTTGTTGGGTGGACATAATGATAAGGTTATATACTATATCTCATCATTTTCCCTCAGTTGGTTAATGAGATATTGAATTTTATATTGAGGCAACAACAAAAAAAAAAAAACACTATAGTCCCATATATGTGTAGACCCATCAGCACTGGATTGACTCCCGACAACATTTCCTGTAGCCACTTTAGGATGGGTCAGCCAAATACAATTATTGTAAACATTCGCCTTGATGAGGAATCGAATAGATTCCCATCCCAGGCCAGCAGGCAAACCTGCAGGCTGCAGCGCTACTGTGGCTGCCCTTTCTGTGGGTAGGTGTAGGAAATTGAAAGCGGGTGAGACGGAGTCGTCCGTAGAACAGCAGATAACAGATAATTCACGCCCATGCGATATGTGATTAGACACACCAATGGATCTGTCCTGAGATTGTCACTGAGGACGATTAATCATCCCATGGCACTTACTGATTTAAGGAGCATGATGCGTGTCAGAGGAGCGGCTGGCCGAGTGGCTAGAACGCCGGACTCTCATTCGGGAGACCCGGGGTCGATCCCTCGGTAAGGTGTGGGATTTTTTTTCTGTCGGGGGCAAAAAGAAAATCCTAACCTGCACAGTTCGCGGAGACTGCACTAGCTAATCGGCCTTAATTCTTCAGGCTCAAAGACCCCTCTGCCATACACCGCAAGGTACTATATTGGCAGTAAATGACAGTTGACAGATGCGTGTGGTGCAAGAGCCATATGGTAATAGACCGATGAGCACTCGGTGGATGATATAGTCGGGATCACGCCGATCGCCTTTACTGCACAAGACATTTTAGTGCCCAGTTTAGGCTAGGTCGACCTGCAGCCCAAGTCGCTTTCACAAATCCACCCCCATGCGGATTGGAACACATGACCACCGCGACGGCTCGTCAGCGCCTATTCACAACACCACGGCGGCTGCTAGGTGTAAGAAGACATTAATAAACACTGGTGTCAAGGTCAATCTCCAGTAGGTTTTTGGGGGTTTTCTTTTGGTTTCCACCAGTGCCGTGCGGGGTCGACCCAGCCTCGGAAAATTTCCTATTGCTTATCCCTAGATGTATGATGTCACTTTGCATTTGGTTTCCAGCAGTGCCGTGCAGGGTCGACCCAGCCTCGGAAAATTTCCGATTGCTAATCCCTAAACAGATGATGTCACTGTTGCTGCCCACTGGCAGTTAAGCATAGGGATGAGTCGAGGCTAAGCATGAGTGTTACTCTGTGTTGTTTAGTTGCGTCATATCCGCTTTGGTTTAGTGTACCTTTGATGTTGTCCGTTTAGAGTTTTCTTGTACTTACTCTGGATCTGTATGGATCTCTGTTCTTTGATTATATTCTGTTGTCGGTAGTTGAGCGTGTTTCATAAGAATGTGTTGTATCTAGATACATTCTTTGGATGTTGTTGAAAGTACGAGTATTGTTGTAAAATAAAGCTAAGGACCCTTGTCACGACTTGAGGCGTATGGGTATATAATACTGGCTCCATATTTGAACAGACCTGCCAGCACACACTTAAGTGACGTGGTTACCGACCGCTTTTACTTCCATAACATTTCCTGGTACGAATATAAGGCATGACATAAGAGATGATATGACAGTCCTTTAACATAATCTTCGCCATGCCTCTCTCTTTAATACCATGTATCTTTGCAATGGGAGTCGGTGTGATATTAACCGTATCATCACTCGAGAGATGACTGGTCTATAAAATATAGGGCTAGCTCCAAAAGGCGCGTGAAAGGGATCTGTTTACAGGTTTCTGCAGTGATGTATCTGCGTATGCCTGTCCTGTAAATGTTGTCTTTGTTCTACCTCTTCCACTGCTCCCCCAGGACAGTTTCCTGTATCGCTCACTTTGTTATTTCTTCTTGTCCTAGGCTGTGGCCAAACCATGCGACTTCACTATTTTATTACTGTAACTAATTAAGTGTCATTGAATTATTAATCACCTTAAGCGATTTCCCATGTCTGCCATGGACTTATATATCGCCGAAATGTTGTCATTGCGGTATAATACATGTCTGCTACCGTATCAACGACTTTTACCCCATGACTGCGACACGCCCGTATTTCCCATTTTTCCATCTTTCAGTTTTGTTTGGTCCTAACCTACTTATTGTTTGGCAGAGAATCTGCTCAGAAGTATTCTTTGTTATGTTGTATTTTCTGGAACTTATTCTGTTGTCCATTTTTCATTTCAAATAATTTCAAATAATTCCTAAGATGTATTAAAAACGCCGTATCTTCAATGCCTCTGCACGTTCTATTTCATCGCATTCATTAGTTGTCCTATGTTTCCGAATCCAATGCCACTTTGTGAGTCATGGACCATTTCGCAGTCACTAAAAACCAAAGTTCGGGGTTTTTAGCCTACAAGTTACAGAAACATGTTTAGAATATTGTGAACGAAGAAAAGAAAAATTGTGATATTCTATATGATATTTACATCGAAACAACAACAACAACAACAACAACAACAACAACAACAACAACAACAACAACAACAACAACAACAACAACAAGTGGCTGAAAAACAGCATCGTGTCTCGAAAACTGAATTACTGTGGCCAGAGTAAATGCCACTGTGGCGCCGAGACAGCAGTCCTGGAAGACGTGGTTCATGGAGGAAGTGGCTGGATTCGACCAGCACGAAGATGGACACAGGACATGGCAAGTAACTTGGGCATCAGGGTGTACGAGGCCGGGGAAATGGCCATGGCCGACAACTTCTCGGAGGTCGTGATTATCTAAGGGCCATTCTGCAAAGGACCTGCCGTATGATGGTAAGGATGTTTTATTTCGTCAAATACTCGTAAATTCACAAAGATATGCCTGGGTATAGGCGGTGCTGGAGTATAGAGCGGGTTGCCAGAATGATTATACCGTGAGCTAGTATATGTGAAAGCCTAAAACTTCACACTTCTACGGCAGATTCACGCATGAGATTATCTATACGTTTCCTTGGCTTTTGTGAGTTTGGTAGGAAGGCGGCCACAAGCAAAGGCACTGGAAACCCCATCTTATATATAAAAGGCGATATTCGTCCGTATCTATGTATGTCCTTTATACGTTCGCGAACGGCCCATCCGATTGAGATGAAATTTTCTACACGCCTTCCTTTCATTCCAGAGCTGCCAACTGTGATATTTTGTTAGTGTGAAATCGCCTGCTTACTCAGTATTATTTCATTTTTCATTTTTTATCATAATTTCATATATCTCAGGGGACCTAACTCTGTAAAAGTTATTTCAAGGGGCATAACTTTTCTGTATAACTTATAGTCATATTGTGGCATCGTTTTCAAAGATTTATAAACTCTTTGTCCATAGTTATGTACCGGCATATGAGTTATAATAAATAATGATACAATCTGTAAGGCATTTTTAAAGTTTTCATAAAAATGATGCACAATGCATAACATTGTAACTCATCTTTTTTTGCTTAAGAAGTTACTGTAGTCATGCAGGTGATTAGAAAGAGTTTTCATTAAAAATAATGGATGGTGTGTGGAAGAACGTTCTTTTAAGTTACTTTTTTTGTTGTATGAATTTAATGAAGCCGGACAGGGTCAGGCAGACAGATAGACAGACAGATAGACAGTCGGGAACAGGAACTTATATGACTACTTATATAAATTAAATGAGATGCTTCACACCAGGAGCTGGGCGATGCCGGGCGGGTCAGACAGACAGACAGACAGACAGATAGTCGGTAACGGGAACGGGAACTTATATGACTACTTATATGAATTAAATGAGATGCTTCCCACCAGGGACTGGGCGAAGCCGGGCAGGGTCAGCTAGTCTCTGATAAATAAAACTGTGGCCTAGATGATGTGAAGATTGTGCATGTGACACTGGTAGGGCCGTGTGTGCTCTGGGATTGCCTTAACCTTGCATATGTTTACGTATCACTGCACGCCCCTATACGTGTTAAACATTGTTTTATTTGCCATATAACCCAGGCATGAACGCTCACGGCAGCAAAAGGCCAGCTACGTGCTAGGCTGCTTGTAAAACCACCACAAATAAGTATCTTGTCTCGGCTGGAGCTATCGAGAGTTTCCGTTCCTGTTAGTTCGCGTCGCGTGGTCTACAACTTAACTTGTGTCTGCCCTCGTCGCTGCGCCGCTCGTGTCAGCGGAAACAGGATTTGTAAGAGAGACAGGAAACCACAGGCCGTTTATTGTTACATATACCGCAAGTTATAAATTCTCCAACATGGAAGACGAGCATAGACATTTTCCCACACCTACGCCAGACACCAGATTCGGATCTAGTTGTAATCTAGCTCATAATTACCAGGAGACACCTTGCGTAGACGGATTACGAGGCTCTCTGCTCACGTGTTCAAGTAGAGGTAAGAAGAAATTCATAAACACTCGATCGTTCTGTACTTTGTCAACTAAGTTGTGTACCAACTCCGAACAACAAGCAGAAGACGATTGCTCTGCCACTGAAAGAGACTCGAGTGACGTAAATATCTCACATTCCGAAATTGTTAACAAGGACAGCGAAGCCGCTAACATAGAAAGTATTAATCCGTTTTCGGAGACACACTATCCAAGTTACCCTACTGCAAACTTCTCGGATCCGACATCATCAGACAGCGTTTTAAATCAGGATACAGCACCAGGTGTTGATCGTCTAACATACAGAGACGACGCTAATAGGGACACTCGAATGGGAAGTCTGTTGAAGAACGCTGGTTTAATCTTTGAGAAACCCAGCAGTTTAGGCTTCTGTACGAGCTGTGACCCTGAAGCGCCGGATGAGACACAGTATGTCCTGTCGCTTGCCAGCAAGAGTGGCAGTGATCACAAGGGTGGCACTAGTATTGCAGAACCCGGTGAAGATATTACATACCGTAGCCAAACGGGCCCGTGCCAGGAGAGCCCTGACCAGACTTCCCTCAGCCACCACATAATTGATGCCCATGATGAGCAGCGTGCCCCCTTTCCTAAAGAACACATCCACACACCGGAGTCAATGTTCCTCGACAATGCCGACCAGAGAAAAGCCTCAATGCAGTCATCAGATGGCGTCTCCCAGAATCCGCTGCCGTTTTCCAGTCTAACAAACTCAGAACAAACTTTCAGACGCCAGGTTAGTAAACGGAAAAGTGAGGTTTTTGAGGCGTTTTTGCCCGAGTCAGCTCAAGTTGAAGATGACGATGATAGTGATGATGACGACAACGAGGATGACGAGTATTATTCTTTGGGAGGTTCTCAAGGTATAAGAAGCGATCCATGCACACCTACAACTCCGAAGACAAGGCGTTTAGAAAAGTAAGTGGACCTTTATTTTTCTTGATTTTGTTTGAAATAGTTGGTCTTCATACACGAGCTAGGCAGCTTCAAAATGGCATTAACTTGTGCGTATTTTGTGTGTCAACCGTTTAGTAAAGTAACGTTACAGTATCTCATGTTGTTAATAGTTTAGCCAAGGACAATATTATATTTTACATTAATAAAGTGACATTACTGTAACTAATATTGCTATCACTTCAGTAAAGTGGCCTTATTGTGTCTCATATTGTTACTCCTTAGTAAAGTGACCTTACTGTCTGATAATTATACCAGTTTAGTAAAGTGACCTCACTGTGTCTGGTCATTATACCAGTTTAGTAAAATGACTTTACTGTATCTGATAATTATACTAGGTTAGTAACGTGACCTTACTGTGTGTGATAATTATACAAGTTTAGTAAAGCGACCTTACTGTGTCTCATATTGTTATGATTTAGTAAAGTGACCTTACTGTGTCTCATATTGTTATCATTTAGTAAAGTGACCTTACTGTGTCTGATAATGCTACCAGTATAGTCAAGTGATTTTACTGTGTTTCATATTGTCATCACTTCAGTAAAGTGACATTACTGTGTATGATAATTATACTAGTTTGGTAAAATGAACATACTGCGTCTTATGTTGCTAACAGTTCAGTAAAGTGGTATGTTTCACATACAAGCTAGTACATAAACATGTTAATGCTTCACATAATGAATAGTTTAGTAAATAAATATTATGCAGCACATTATAAAGAACCTGGCAATGGACGTGAATGCCGGGCAGTGATCAATGAGATGGTGAAGGAACTGGAGACAGTGGGGATATGCTATCGGAAAAAGCACTCAGGTTATCATGGACAGGAGAGAAAAGAAGCTCACAGGCATTGAGAGCAGCCGGTGTTCACTCATCGAAACCACAATGAAACTACAAACGACTTGTATAACAGGAGTTCTGGGATCGAGAAATTAGCCTTGAGTCGAAAATAACTAGGCAAGAGAGGCACAGGATGGCAGGTGTATATGGGAGGGTTATCTAGCTGGGTGACTGGCAATAATACAGGGTGTTTGTAAAGTCTCAATACACTTTGTATGTAGAACAGCTGTTTGTTGGGGAGTATGTTTTCCATTTGCAAGACGGAAATATACTCTCCAACAAGCAGCTGTTCTACATACAAAGTGTAGTGAGACTTTACAAACACCCAATAAACCGTTTAGCAAAGTATTATTATTCCGATAAACATTTCGGTAACGTAATATTATGTGTACAAATATTATTTATTACCATTGATATAATAACCTTCTCAGTTACTAACTATCTAAACATTTCAGTAAATTAATATTATGTATTTTTATCACACTTGCTCTGGTCTCAAGGAAACACTAACACAGACTTTTAATTTCCTTGCCCTTATAAAAAATGATAATGGCTTTACGGTGTTGATTGTTATACAACTATTGTAATGTACGGGTCACACATAACGAAATCTCCCGTTGAGAAGCATGACTTCTGCCTTGTGTCCCTGTGACCTCTATGTGTATAAGAACATATATTTCCACTTAATGCAGCAACGCAGTTTGTGTTTACTTCTTTTTTCTTATTTTGTCCTACTGCTTTTTTCTTGAAGCGTCACAGAGAGGAGGCACCTGTAAATGTATCTTTCTCTCCTCTTATTGCTTGCTCGTACTAACGTCATATTTGATTTCTTCAATGTCTTTTGCTCAACCTAAACAACTATTCCTGGAAACTAATATGAAACCACACTGCTATAGTTTGTTTACTACCGGGAACAAATGTGAAACCACACTCATATAGTTTGTTTACTACCGGGAACAAATGTGAAGCCACACTCATATAGTTTGTTTACTACCGGGAACAAATGTGAAACCACACTGCTATAGTTTGTTTACTACCGGGAACAAATGTGAAACCACACTCATATAGTTTGTTTACTACCGGGAACAAATGTGAAACCACACTCATATAGTTTGTTTACTACCGGGAACAAATGTGAAACCACACTGCTATAGTTTGTTTACTACCGGGAACAAATGTGAAACCACACTCATATAGTTTGTTTTATAGAGTTGCGACAATCAACCGGATCCCATAACATTAGATTGCTCTAATAATGACCCGACACCCATAACTTTTGAGTAGTTTTGAAAGTCATACGGTTTCCAATGTTACGAAGCTGGGCTCGAGCCAAGACGCTGAGAAATACAACCCGATCGTTACTGAAAATGCAATCTCAGGACTGCGGGGGTGACTTCACGAAACATATCAATGACATGCCTGGTCCCACAACTATGGGGTACATGGGCAGACGGCGTTTCCACTCCCAGAATGACCATTATATCATACATTAATGTTGCCTGCCGTGACCTCTGACCTGCACTTCTCTCCTCTACCACCATTAGAGGCTAACAATACCTGTGTTTATTTCTCCAAGCCGTCACCGTGGCAAAGTGGGTAAGCTGCCCGTCTCGTGATCTGAAGGTTGCCGGTTCGTTTCCGAACTCCGTCATTCGGTTGACGAGTGAAGTTTCCTCGGAGACTCCAGGAGGCCATCGCTAGAGCTACGGAGTTCGTGTTATGTGCTACGCTTTCGGCCAGACGGTCTGCGGTCAGAGAATGAGCCATATATATGGTATCAAACCCGGCGCAATGAAGTCGATCCTCTCGATTGTTATCCATGTAATCTCCTGTCTCACTGTCAATCTGTTGGGTTCAGAGATTCCCCATCAATCGCCGTTCCGTGTGTAATGTATGGGCGGGCGCGCTGGTTTAGCGGTTAGAAAGTATGCTGACAATGGCATGGGAGCGGTGGGACGAGGGTTAGATGCCTGCACTCGACTATCGCTACCGGAGAGAAAGACCAGCCACCTGTTCCTGTGAGCACTCAGACATACACAAAGAAATGGTCCTAATATTGCAAGTACCTGCCACAGGCCAATCCCCTCCCTCCTCCCTTTTTGTTTGTTTGTTGTTGTTGAGGTTATGTAAGATGTTTATGTGAAAGAAAATAAAGGGGAAGGGTATTAGAGGGGAGGGGGCGGGGGCGAGAGAGAGAGAGAGAGAGAGAGAGAGAGAGAGAGGTGATTCTAACTGTACTGCTCCACCTCATTCGCCTGTATAATGTTTCGTACCCGCTTTCCAATGTTTACATTGCCTAGTGCATTTCCTGTCTCTTTATTCTTCTTCTCTATTTCCATTCTCTGATATCAATGCTTCTTCATTCATTCATCGTAGTTAACCATTATGAAGAAAAGTCCCCCCTAAAGGAAGCCTATTGATAGATTGTGTACACTTGAAGCAGCGCTCATGTCGGATACAGTACATAGTTGATTGGAAGACCTCAAGATTGTAGTAGACATCAATGTTTGAAGCTGTATTGGTAACCTGCTTCGTTTACACGTGTGCTGACAAGCAGGTTGATTGACATTGGTTTACTGACTCCCTGTTGTCAGACACCTGTAAGTTTACACGTGTGCTGACAAGCAGGTTGATTGACATTAGTTTACTGACTCCCTGTTGTCAGACACCTGTAAGTTTACACGTGTGCTGACAAGCAGGTTGATTGACATTAGTTTACTGACTCCCTGTTGTCAGACACCTGTAAGTTTACACGTGTGCTGACAAGCAGGTTGATTGACATTAGTTTACTGACTCCCTGTTGTTAGACACCTGTAAGTTTACACGTGTGCTGACAAGCAGGTTGATTGACATTAGTTTACTGACTCCCTGTTGTCAGACACCTGTAAGTTTACACGTGTGCTGATAAGCAGGTTGATTGACATTAGTTTACTGACTCCCTGTTGTCAGACACCTGTAAGTTTACACGTGTGCTGACAAGCAGGTTGATTGACATTAGTTTACTGACTCCCTGTTGTCAGACACCTGTAAGTTTACACGTGTGCTGACAAGCAGGTTGATTGACATTAGTTTACTGACTCCCTGTTGTCAGACACCTGTAAGTTTACACGTGTGCTGACAAGCAGGTTGATTGACATTAGTTTACTGACTCCCTGTTGTCAGACACCTGTAAGTTTACACGTGTGCTGACAAGCAGGTTGATTGACATTAGTTTACTGACTCCCTGTTGTCAGACACCTGTAAGTTTACACGTGTGCTGACAAGCAGGTTGATTGACATTAGTTTACTGACTCCCTGTTGTCAGACACCTGTAAGTTTACACGTGTGCTGACAAGCAGGTTGATTGACATTAGTTTACTGACTCCCTGTTGTCAGACACCTGTAAGTTTACCTTCCTACCCGGCCTACCTAACAGGCGCGAAGCCGAAGTTAATGAAGAACTGAGCTCATAATACCCTGAACCCGATCTGGGCTTTTCGCCCGTTAAGTTAGTGAACGAAACATGGCGAGCTGTTCCTTCAAGTATCCAGGCCTACAAATTGTGATGGCTCATCACATCACAGATCGATAACAGGACATTGCTTTGGGACATCTCTTTAACCTGGTCAAGTTGAGTCAGAGGTGGACAGCCTACGCCTAAGCCATTTCGCCCTATGAGATAAAGTGGACCCCTTGGCAAAATAACGCTGTAGCGTTGTGGCTATGTTCTCGTCTGCCGACCAGATGGTCATGAGTTCATTCCCCATCAGCATTCGAATGATTAAACTTAACCTGGGCTCACAGCGCGACCATGCTTAAATTGGGTACCAGGAAATATGTTGGGAAATAAAAGCCACCGGCGTGGTGCCCTCCACATCTCTCACACGAGTGCCGATTGCTTTATAAAAATATGGAGCTGGAATCATATACCCAGGGAGCATTCAGGCGTGAAGAATGGTCCGTGAATGTATTTGCTTACATGTCAGACAGCAAGTCCGGGTGTGAAGTCTTACACTCGCACATATTCCAGGCGGTGGTTTAATGATGTGGGGTCACCAGTTCTCTTTCCTTCTCATTTAATTGCCGGATAATTCTGAAGTGGAGTTATAGATTACCGTGAATTCTGAAGTGGAGTTATAGATTACCGTGAATTCTGAAGTGGAGTTATAGATTACCGTGAATTCTGAAGACCACCTGGTACCCATTTGATGAGGCTGCGTCGATCCCAGAGTCATGCTGGTCGGACACAAAGAATCCTGACTTGGCTGGGGGAGGGGTGGGTCTGAATCCGGACCAGTGCAACATCCAACGAGAGGAACGCGTTAACTGCCATATGACATTTTGCGGGAAATTTCTGGTTCTTAAGGGACAGAAGTTGGAATAGTAACAGGAATATACCAGTAACAGCCCCCCCACCCCCACCCCCCCCCCCCCCCCCATCCCCACCCCCTATCTCCCCAATCCGGATTTTAACTGATCTTCACAGTTCACAATGACATGATGTGATGTATTTCTAGACACCCAGTTGATAGTACCAGTTATGGGATTAACGTTACATAACGAAAGCAATTTATCAGCTGATTCCGTTGTCTACACTTCTGACGTCATTAGTCGACTAAGAAACGGAACGCCGTGCCTTTAGCAACTGGAATTTAAATCGGCGCTTTATAAACACAAATTGTATACAACTAGGTTCACGCCCAGAAACGGCGCTTTGGGTTGGCCTGCGTGGCCGAGAAAGAAACCGTCTAGAAACGTTTTCCCAATACAAGCCACCTGCGCTTATCTTTGTTCTGTCGGTGCGATTATGGAAGAGATTTCTTTTTATTGCAGAAATGAAAGCTAATGGGCGAGATAGGAAACGCTGGTGGGATGGGAGGGCAGTGTGAGTTTGTGACGACGCGATATGACGTCAGTTTATGGAAACGTCTAGATAAGCTGAATATTTGACGTTCCCAAGTGGTGTGTCAGACAAGCATGCATTTTTTTGACTGCTCTCTCTCTCTCTCTCTCTCTCTCTCTCTCTCTCTCTCTCTCTCTCTCTCTCTCTCACTCTCTCTCGCTCTCTCTCTCTTTGTCTCTCTCTTTCCCTCTCTATCTGTTTCTCTCTCCTCACCTCTCTATCTTTCGCTTTCGCTCTCTATCCCCCTCTATCTCCCTCAATCTCTTTCTATCTCCCTCCTTACATGTTTTATTGTCCACACCTCTCTTCCCCTCCGTGTCTCTCGCTCGCTCGCTGTCTTAATGTGTGTGTGTGTGTGTGTGTGTGCGCGCGCGAGTGTGTGTGTGTCTCATTCTCTGCAAGAGTCCTATCTATCTATATATCTATCTATCTATCTATCTATCTATCTATCTATCTATCTATCTATCTATCTATCTATCTATCTATCTATCTATCTATCTATCTATCTATCTATCTATCTATTTATCTATCTATCTATCTATCTGCCTGCCTGCCTGCCTGTCTGTCTGCCTGTCTGTCTGTCTGTCTATCTGTCTGTCTGTCTGTCTAGCTATCTAGCTGCCTAGCTATCCAGCTGCCTAGCTGCCTGCCTGTCTGCCTGCCTGTCTATCTGCCTGTCTGTCTGTATGTCTGTCTGTCTGTCTGTCTAGCTATCTAGCTGCCTAGCTACCCAGCTGCCTAGCTGCCTGCCTCCCTGTCTGTCTGTCTGTCTGTCTGTCTGTCTGTCTGTCTGTCTGTCTGTCTGTCTGTGTCTGTCTGTCTGTCTGTCTGTCTGTCTGTCTGTACTCACAGACAGTCAGGTGGGTTGTCAAACGTATTCAAGTGGAGCTGACAGATGAACAGATCCTAAATCAGCTACAAGAAGAGAATCTCCACATCCGAATATTGAAGGCGGGGCGGCTTCTGGCGTACTCCAAGATCCCTAGCACGCTAGCGGTGGTGACGACTGAGGGCAGCGAGATCCCGCGTCAGGTATCGCTAAACAAGAAAGTACAACAGCCTGAAGGATCCATTCCAAGAATCACTCAATGCTCAAGATGTCAGAGGTCCGGCCACAGCAAAGCAACATGTCGCAGTAAGACAGAGATCTGCCGATCATCACGCCTTCAAGGAGTGTCCGCTGTCCAAACAGGACACGGACTTCCAAGCACCCAACAACACAAGAAAGTGCACCAACTACCTGGGCAAGCGTGGAGCAAGATACTTGGGCTGTACGTACCTCCAAAGACATAGAGACGTCTTAAAGATCGCCATTACCACAAAGACACCATATAAGGAAGCAACGCAGAGGTGCGAGACAGCCACGTGCATCTCACAAGCTGAAAGAGCTCAACTAAAAAGCCAGAATGACGAGTTAAAGAAACAAGTCAAGCTACTTCAAACACCGACACAAACCAACGACAACAAAAACCTGCTTGCTAAAACAAAGGGGTCCAGCAACACATCAAACAGGAGGTGGAGCACATGGTGCAGACGACAAAGAAGAATGAAGAGATCCTACAAAACATCAAAACAGAGAGAGAAATGCTAAAAACTGAAAGGGAGCTAACCCAAAACAAAACAGCAGAAGCCTCGGAAAAGACCACACAGAAGCCGCAAGATGAAACCCAACAAGAAAACATCGAAAAGCTACTAAAGACTATACACAAAAAAGGAGACAAAAAGACACAAGCTAGAGCCAAACCACAGACCAATCAGAAACCACAAGCTAAAGCCAGTAGTCCAGCCAAGATACCCAAGCAACTCAAGAAGAAATCGGTATCCTGCCAGGCAGATGAACTTAGCCTAGAGGAGCTTTCCGACACACCGGAAGATAACTGGAGCACAGACAAGAAGGCTGCAAGGGGAGAGAAATATATACAGCTGATTTCGAAGAGAGGGAAAGGCAAGCTAGACTACGATGCAAGGAGTACGAAAATGACCTCCCCGCATGGAACGATAAATATCATAGGGAAAAGCAACTCACCTATAAACAAATGAATGAAGAGTACCATGACAACTACGAGAATGTGACACAAAATCTGAGCAAGAAGAAAGCTAACCAAAAATCAAAGAATCCTTATAAGGACTGCAACCAGTCAAGCCAGACAAGCGAGGAGTCTTCACTGACCAAAGAAATCACCAGAGGAGACGAGCACAAAGGAGAACTCGCCGACCAACTCCTCAGCTGGCATCACAGACACAAACGCTTACATAACCAGTCCGAGATAGGACTCACTCGTAAGAGCGCACAGACAAAAATCCGGGTTAAACCCACAATAACCACGGACCTCAACTCTAACCATGGCTGAAGAAGCAGGTTGAACGAGGCACACTGCAGCATGTGTGGTGGATATCATGTTGACATGTCCGTATCAGACATACACGGGAGACAGTTCAACTCTCCTGGTGGCACTTCTGTCAACTCCCTTATGTGTATGTTCTCAACGCACATGAAGACATTTTCAAACACGTACGCACAATTGCACTGAAGATCCTTTGGTTGCGGTTGGTGGCAACGTCCTGTCAAGGACATGCAACATTTATGTAATCCTCTGCCAGACATCCATGCACGTTGCCACACACTCACTCCGCGTTATGTTATTTTGAGTTAGTGAATTTGTTATATTAAGTTGCGTTAGGAAACCGTGATATCACCATGGCTGGCCCACCAGCCTCCTACTCGAATTTTATGATCGCCAACGACGGATGTTTACAACTGACCAGCAATCCAGTGTAACATTGGTACCAGGAAATGTTCTAGAAGTAAAGACGGTCGGCTTGGTATTGACTACATCACCCACCGAATGCCTAATGTTCTATACAAGTATGTCACTGGCACCATTACCCAATATGCTCCAGGCTCGTCGACTAAGAAACGGAATGCCGTGCCTTTAGCAGCTGGAATTTAAATCGGCGCTTCATAAACACAAATTGTATACAACTAGGTTCACGCCCAGAAACGGCGCTTTGGGTTGGCCTGCGTGGTCGAAAAGGGAAACGACTAGAAACATTTTCCCAAAGACATTGATGGTCAAAGTTGATCACATATCACCCAGAGTTTGCTACAGACATTGATGGTCAAAGTTGATCACATATCACCCAGAGTTTGCTACAGACATTGATGGTCAAAGTTGATCACATATCACCCAGAGTTTGCTACAGACATTGATGGTCAAAGTTGATCACATATCACCCAGAGTTTGCTACAGACATTGATGGTCAAAGTTGATCACATATCACCCAGAGTTTGCTACAGACATTGATGGTCAAAGTTGATCACATATCACCCAGAGTTTATAATACAGACATTGATGGTCAAAGTTGATCACATATCACCCAGAGTTTGCTACAGACATTGATGGTCAAAGTTGATCACATATCACCCAGAGTTTGCTACAGACATTGATGGTCAAAGTTGATCACATATCACCCAAAGTTTGCTACAGACATTGTTGGTCAAAGTTGATCACATATCACCCAAAGTTTGCTACAGACATCGATGGTCAAAGTTGATCACATATCACCCAGAGTTTGCTACAGACATTGATGGTCAAAGTTGATCACATATCACCCAGAGTTTGCTGCAGACATTGATGGTCAAAGTTGATCACATATCACCCAAAGTTTGCTACAGACATTGTTGGTCAAAGTTGATCACATATCACCCAGAGTTTGCTACAGACATCGATGGTCAAAGTTGATCACATATCACCCAGAGTTTGCTACAGACATCGATGGTCAAAGTTGATCACATATCACCCAGAGTTTGCTACAGACATTGATGGTCAAAGTTGATCACATATCACCCAGAGTTTGCTACAGACATTGATGGTCAAAGTTGATTACATATCACCCAGAGTTTGCTACAGACATTGATGGTCAAAGTTGATCACATATCACCCAGAGTTTGCTACAGACATTGATGGTCAAAGTTGACCACATATCACCCAGAGTTTGCTACAGACATTGATGGTCAAAGTTGATCACATATCACCCAGAGTTTGCTACAGACATTGATGGTCAAAGTTGACCACATATCACCTAAAGTTTGTTTCGGGCATTGATGGTCAAAGTTGATCACATATCACCCAAAGTTTGCTACAGGCATTGATGGTCAAAGTTGACCACATATCACCTAAAGTTTGTTTCGGGCATTGATGGTCAAAGTTGACCACATATCACCCAAAGTTTGCTACAGACATTGATGGTCAAAGTTTACCACATATCACATAGCGTTTGCTACAGACATTGATGGTCAAAGTTGACCACATATCACCTAAAGTTTGTTTCGGGCATTGATGGTCAAAGTTGATCACATATCACCCAAAGTTTGCTACAGACATTTTTGGTCAAAGTTGACCACATATCACATAGCGTTTGCTACAGACATTTTTGGTCAAAGTTGATGACATAAAATCCAGTGTGTTACGGCTGGTGGCGTTCTGAGGCCTCATCCTGTAGTCACCGTATCCGGTGGTACATCCTTGTGAAGAGATATCGCTCTTGTAATTGTTTAATCCCGATTCGACAGCGAGCGTCTGCAACCTGGGGCATTTAAGGGAGGGGGGGACGATGACACGTCTATAGATAACCGGGGGAGGGTTAACCCTTAATCTGTTCGACTAATCAACCACCAAAGTATTTATAATTTGGGGGGTCAATTTAAGGTCAGGAAAGTGTTTCGTATGAGATGACATATTACACCTCTACGTCTGCTGCTGTCATGTACCCTCTAATAAAACAGATCTTCGGCTATCTCAGTGCCAGTTTATTATATTTCTGCTTCCTTCCTAAGCCGTCTATGAATGCCAGTCAACAACGAGGTTACTCATCATAACCATCATCATATCATCATCTGTGCCATGCCGATAAGAGCAGGCGGTCATCTCGCACGATCACTAGAGTCTCAGATCAGCTCCGTATTCTTGTCTCCACCATGCCACGTGACTAAGCCATTCAGATATTTAGTTATCTGCCTTCCCCTATTTATTTCCCCTTCAATCTTGCCAGTTGTCACCAAGTTCTCTAGTTTATTTCTTCTCATGTGTCCCAACAAATGTTGGCTGTCTATGTCTAATTTCTATAATAAGTTTACGGTTCTCAGTTACTTCTTGTAGGTCTTGCTCATTGTCCATCATCATCATCATCATCATCATCATCATCATCATCATCATCATCATCATCATCATCATCATCATCATCATCATGTGCCCTGTCAAATGATCTAGGCACTAATATCCATCCCCAGATCTAGTCCTTGGTGTTCTGGATCAATTCTGTTGATGATATGCCTCCATGCCACCGACTTATTCCATCCAGCCCCACTTCTCTTGGTCCGCTTCTGCCTATTCTAGTGTTCTTCGTGTTAAGATTAAAAGTTAGCTGCATCTCCTTTACAGGATGTGACAGTCAACCCCAGCATGTTTGACCGTTTCTGATTTACTTGGCGTTCAGTTGTTAACCTTGAACGACCGTCGCCTCATAACATGAAAATCAACGCAAAGTTGTCTGCGTCGAAATAGCCGGCAACTGACTTCGAACCCTCAACTGCGTATGGCGGGGAAGTTAAGGTTGCATTTGCGAAATAAATTTGCCCAGTAAGGAAAATAATCCCGACCAGAGTTAAAACCCGATCACAGAAGTATATCTTGTAATAAAATGATTGCTAACAGCGTCATTCTTCCGTATCGCCAAATAATAAACTTTCCTAACTGCCCGAAATATATTTTTACCCGTTTCTGTGTTGTGTCTGGGCAGAGCGAGATTACGCTCATCGAAAGTTCTGAACGAACTCCTGCATTCGTCTAACGTGACATATGAATGCTGTGTTTATTGTGGAGGATGCACGCAATTAGCTTTCCTGGGCTGTCCTTTGTGCAGCCCGTTTTGTTGTGGAGCATTCCGATGTCAGCGATGCGTCCAGATAGCATTTATATGAGAGATACGACCGTGTGATTTGGTTTAAACAGCTATGCTTTATTTGTCTCAAACCCCGCTATTAACGGAATGTGACGGTCGCGGGTTGTTATCAGCAGACGAGACGGGTGTTGATGGAGTGCCTGTCTATATAGAATAAGATAGTAGTATCAACTGATTCAGTGCCGAAGGATAATATATCGCTATTTGGGACTATATATCACCATAATAGGGTCATGGTGTTATTTGTTTTGTTTCATATCTTCTGCGATTGCAATGCCCAGCGAACGGGCATTTACATTATAATACTTGCTCATTTGATTGTGTACCAATGTCTGGTCCAAACCGACTTTTTTGTCTGGCACTAAATCAGTTAAGATGTCTCTGTTAAGTTTCTTGCGTGTATCTGAGTGCTCTTTAGACTTGACGTTATATTTATAATCGGCGACTGTGAGCTAGAGGTTAATGATACGTTCACAATTCCCCGACACACCGAGTCTAGAGTACGAAATCAGCCGCAGGGGCAATTTGGAAGCAGATCGCTTTGCGTTATTTTTCACAGTAATACTTCTTCTTCTTCTTCTTCTGCGTTCATCCGGAGTTTGCGTTCATCCGGAGTTTTTTTCCGGACGTGATTGCGTTGTGCCTGTTTACAGCAGAGCTGCTTCTTGCGCCGTTAGGCCGACACATCCAACTTCTGCGGGCATTTGTTGACCGGGTTAACCTTCCCGGGTCACAATAATACGAGGGTCGGTCGATCAGAAAGCAAAGACAAAATACTGAACATAAAATTGCCTAGTCCATTCAAATTCTTGTGACAGTATGGTTATGAGACTGCGCTCACTACCCCTAGGTCAAATACGCCAACTGTCGTCAGTGAGTGCTGTCAATACCCGCGGATTAAGTTTTCGTGTCATTTGAATGACCCCGAGGGTTCAAGGATTAATATATCTGCGGCAAAGATAAACTAAGGTCAGAGAAATAAGTAAAGGGGAAATAATCGACGCGGACTACCGTGTCATCTGACAGATGAGGTCCTTGTGTCAATTTCTGCTACAGCGGTTGTATTAGCTTTGATCACAGGGGCAAAACACTAATAACCTTTAAAAAGTTACCTCTCTTCGCGACGCTCAGTCAACCAGAACATGTCATGCGCGGTTGATCTTGGTTTGCCTAGTCACATAGACAAACACGGTATTGGTTATATCTTTAGTTAGGTCTCATTATGATGAAATATGTCGTCTTGAGGTCCGCAAGTTAACGATGTGAAGACACGGCTGTTAATTTTCAACAGTCTAGAACTTCGGGCGCTATTCGACACCTCTCCGACGCCACGCCCATCGATCAGGCCACGTTCTACCTGGCACAAACTAGATATTTTTACAGAATTATTTGACGGAAGTGTGCAGATTTTTATAGAAGTGTAGACCAGTTGTATTTACCGCGGGCTGATGTGGCAGGCCAGACTAGCAGTTGAAGAAAATCAGTGACGTCCAGGGAACATGTTCTGGAGTGGATTTAACCTAGCCAAAGAAACTGACTTAGATATGTTTGACAGGTAATCATGACATTCGAACCTTTGCATAATTAACATTCCGTTAAATTCACGTTAATTCCTAGTGGTAGTTGGTTGTGCGTCTAAGTACACTTGATGTTTTTATTTTTCAGAGAATGTTTATTGTCAAAACCACTTGTTGCTTTACAGAAACGCTGTATTCATTATCGAAGTACACTGGTTCGTATTCTACCGAAACTCTGTCTTCATTATCAAAGTACTCTTGTTCCTGTACAGGGTCGCTGTCTTCATTATTGAAGTACACATGTTGCTTTACCGAGGAGCTGTCTTCATTACTGAATTTCACATGTTGCTTTACCGAGGCGCTGTCTTCATTACTGAAGTACACATGTTGCTTTACCGAGGTGCTGTCTTCATTATTGAATTTCACATGTTGCTTTACGAGGCGCTGTCTTCATTATTGAATTTCACATGTTGCTTTACCGAGACGCTGTCTTCATTATCAAAGCACGCTTGTTCCTGCACAGGGCCGCTGTCTTCATTATTGAAGTCATGTGTTGCTTTTACTTAGATGCTGTCTTCGTTTTTGAAGTACACATGTTGCTTTACCGAGATGCTGTCTTCATTATTGAAGTCATGTGTTACTTTACCGAGACGCTGTCTTCATTATTGAAGTACACATATTCCTTAACGAAACGTCATTGTTGCGGAAGTACACCTCTTCCTTCCACGGTAATTCCAAAACAAATTCTGGTACATATGTTTTGAAGATTGCGTCGACCCAGAGCCTCCTAATTCGTCACAAAATCTCTTCCTTTGCCGGGGATTGAACCTAAACCATTGTCTTGACTGTCACGCACAATATCCTAATTCCTGGGCGACTCTTATAATGTGTATCGTATGGCGAAATATGGCGTGATAAAGTATATATAGAAGCGCATATATGGTACGGTATTGTATAGTGTGTATAATCTCGCGAATTATTATGTAATGAAAGAATAGTGCATAATGTTGCAAAATATGTTGTGATAAATATAGTTTGATAAAGTATAGTGTGTATAGAATGCCAGTACTTTCATTAATAAATTATGGTGTTCTATAACACGAAATATGGTGTTCTGAAATGTGGGGTAATAAAGTATAGTGTGTATAAATATGTTAAATTATAAAATACAGTGTGCATGATATAGCGAAATACTGTTTGTTAAAGTATTGTGTTTATAAATAGACGCGCAGTATATAGAATGATAAAGTGTAATTATAAATTAGCATGATATCATCATACAGAGGTCCTTTGCAGACGTCGCTTGGCCAGCTGCGTGAATTAATGTGAATTGCAGAATACATTGAACATGCCAGACGTCGCTTTCCTCACGGCCCGCCGAACAGATTTTCGATCTCTGGTCATCCATGCGGCTTAACGCAACCTCATGCCCAAGGTGTCCGCAATATGTCCATCTCTGTGCTGGTCGACCTGCAACTCTACTTCCAGGAACCGTACCTCCCATCACTGTTCTCTCCAAACCACTGCGATGTTTAATATGACCGAAGTTTTTCAGTTTCGGAGACATGATTATATATTTATTTAGATCTCATTATGATGAAAGGGCAACAAGAAAACTCTAACCTGCACAGTTCGCACCGACTGCAATAGCCAGACGACCTTAATTCCTCAGGCTCAAGACCCCCCCCCCTACCATATACCGCAAGGTATTGGCAGTAAATGACAATTGGCAGTTTATGGTGAAATATGTCCTCGCATGACCTGCAAGTTAGCGATGAGGAGACATAATAAGTTTATGAGCCAGTTTTCTTCAATGTCCAGAACTTGTAGGATTGTAGTATAGTTTATGAGCCAGTTTTCTTCAATGTCTAGAACTTGTAGGATTGTAGTATAGTTTATGAGCCAGTTTTCTTCAATGTCCAGAACTTGGAGGATTGTAGTATAGTTTATGAGCCAGTTTTCTTCAATGTCCAGAACTTGTAGGATTGTAGTATAGTTTATGAGCCAGTTTTCTTCAATGTCTAGAACTTGTAAGATTGTAGTATAGTTTATGAGCCAGTTTTCTTCAATGTCTAGAACTTGTAGGATTGTAGTATAGTTTATGAGCCAGTTTTCTTCAATGTCTAGAACTTGTAGGATTGTAGTATAGTTTATGAGCCAGTTTTCTTCAATGTCTAGAACTTGTAAGATTGTAGTATAGTTTATGAGCCAGTTTTCTTCAATGTCTAGAACTTGTAGGATTGTAGTATAGTTTATGAGCCAGTTTTCTTCAATGTCTAGAACTTGTAGGATTGTAGTATAGTTTATGAGCCAGTTTTCTTCAATGTCCAGAACTTGTAGGATTGTAGTATAGTTTATGAGCCAGTTTTCTTCAATGTCTAGAACTTGTAAGATTGTAGTATAGTTTATGAGCCAGTTTTCTTCAATGTCTAGAACTTGTAAGATTGTAGTATAGTTTATGAGCCAGTTTTCTTCAATGTCCAGAACTTGTAAGATTGTAGTATAGTTTTAGCCAGTTTTCTTCAATGTCTAAAACTTGTAAGATTGTAGTATAGTTTATGAGCCAGTTTTCTTCAATGTCTAGAACTTGTAGGATTGTAGTATAGTTTATGAGCCAGTTTTCTTCAATGTCTAGAACTTGTAAGATTGTAGTATAGTTTATGAGCCAGTTTTCTTCAATGTCTAGAACTTGTAAGATTGTAGTATAGTTTATGAGCCAGTTTTCTTCAATGTCTAGAACTTGTAGGATTGTAGTATAGTTTATGAGCCAGTTTTCTTCAATGTCTAGAACTTGTAGGATTGTAGTATAGTTTTAGCCAGTTTTCTTCAATGTCTAGAACTTGTAGGATTGTAGTATAGTTTTAGCCAGTTTTCTTCAATGTCCAGAACTTGTAGGATTGTAGTATAGTTTTAGCCAGTTTTCTTCAATGTCCAGAACTTGTAGGATTGTAGTATAGTTTATGAGCCAGTTTTCTTCAATGTCCAGAACTTGTAGGATTGTAGCATAGTTTTCTTCTTGGTCTACGACATTCTAAGAACTTTTCTGTGACATATAAGCTCAAGAACCTCACTGTTGTTTTTCTTCAGAGATTGTGAAATGGTCAATGAATGCCACATGAATGATTCTTGTTTTCAAATATTTTAACTTGGCTGCCGGTGTTGTGCCAGACTACTTAACCTCTGCCATTCTATGGACAGCCTGTCTCTAACTTCGTTTGGGCGATCCCTATCCTTATTGTTAACAGAGCCAAGTTATTCAAAATGTGTGACATGTTCAATTTCTTCATTGTTGATTGTTATCTATGGTTGGCGTGTAATTTTGTACATGAACATTATTTTTTAGCACGATATATAGAGCGATAAGTTCATTGCGATATATTTGTAATACCTTTGACTAGAAAAATAAAACCATAGCCGTTTAAAATTCTCCAAACACTGTTTGAAGTTCGCTACACACCGTTTGAATTCACGCCTGAAGACCATCTGTGCAAACGCAACCGGTGTAACCACTGCAATAATCCTTGTAAAATTAACACATGTTGCATGTCAACTACTTGAGTCACCACTCAAGCACGTAGCTGTGTATTTTGGGGGTTTCGTATGTTGTATTCAATTCGGGACATGTACATATATAGTAGATTGGGGCATTTATCGTGGACATAGAATTTGACAGATGCCTTCAGAAAATTAACAATGAAAAAGGAAGTACTAAACGAGGTAAACATTCCTCAAGTAACATATTGTGGGCACTAAAAAGACAGAATAAAACTAAACACCTTTGTTGCAGTATTTGAACAATCGGTCGCGACAACCGGAAAGATTTGCTGAAAGAGAGGTGGAGGAAGACAGTGGGAGAAGATTCTTAACAGTTTTGTGCCATGGCATGGAAGGGAGTCAACACACGAATTGACCCATGCCATCGAGGATCGCAATTCGTTGAGAGGCATGATCGCCCACGCCAGCCGGCAAGGCACTGGGTGATGGTGATGATGATGATGATGATGATGATGATGATGATTTGAACAACTGGTGATGACAGTTTTCTTCGATGCTTAGATCTTGTAGAATCTTCTTCTAGGTCCAGGATATTATAAAAACTTTTCTCAAACATTTCTAACACTAAATAGACGTCCCACAAGTAGCCAAGTAACAATTTGCTTGTAGAATGCCATATTATTGTAGCCTATATTAAACATTAAGTATATTTTGCCTTCAGTTGTGATGCCGACTGGTGGAGGCGATCAAGCCTCTCTAGAGCAGTGGTTCTTCATAATTGCTGCGTGTAATAATAATAATAATAATAATAATAATAATAATAATAGTAATAGTAATAATAATAATAATAATAATAATAATAATAACAATAATAATAATAATAATAATAATATCAATAATAATAACCCCGGTATATCTATCAGTCTCCAATTGGCAGTACAGTAAGTCTCCCATAGCTAATAACAATTGCCATCTCATCTCATCTCATCATGTTCCTCTTGTACCTTGCAGTGTCGAGGTGAAGTATAAACTTCGTGAGAGTGCCCGATTATGGGCTTCGTATATCGATATTCCCATGGACTCTGCTATTCCCTCCGTCCAACGTTACGTGGTCGGCCTCTTCCTCTCTTTCCATCTGGTCTGAACATCATTGCTTATTGTGGTATGCTATTGACTGGTAACCTACTTGCATGGCCAAACCAATTGACTTGCTGCTTTCTAATAAAATCTAGTGCTGCTTTAACCCCCACTTTTGTCCTGAATTCTTCATTTCTGACCTTATCTCTTCTTGATACGTTGAGTATTCTTCTCAGGAACCTCATTTCTGTTGTTGTGATTTTTCTTTTCTCTTTTTCTGTCATTGTCCAGGTTTGGCATTAGTAGCCATATCAATAGTTAATATTAGTGACTGATGTTGTCAAGATGTTTGAACATTTACCATGCCTTTATAATGTATATATTGGTTTTGTTGTTGTTCTTGGTTAGCTAGGACAAAAACAGTTAAAGTAACAACTATTGTAAAAAAATATAGTAACAACAAGAATATAAACAGTTAAAGAAACAACTAGAATATAAGAAGTTCAATTAACAACTATGGTAAAATTAGTTATGCTAACAATTAGATTTTTTTTTTCTGTCGGGGGCAAAAAGAAAACCCTAACTTGCACAGTTCGCGGCGACTGCACTAGCCAGGAGGCCTTACATACCTCAGGCGCAAAGACACCCCTGATTGGCAGTAAATGACAGTTTTAAAATTATTTTTTAAAATTATATGGTTTAAAAAAATAGTTATACATTAGAATAGGAACAATTAAAGTAACAACTAAAATATAAATAGTTAAAGTAATAACAATGGTAAAAATAGTTATACTAGCAGTTATAATAGACACAAGTAAACTAACAGTTAGAAAATAAGCAGTTAAACTAATAACTATAAAAGAAACAGTTACAGTAACAACTTGAATCATCATCATCATCATCTAGTACCCTGTCGAACAACGCAGGTGTCATATACCCCACGGATCGCAGGAGGTGTTGTTCCAGCTGAGTGCTGCTGAAGGTATTCCTCCGTGCCACCAACTTATTCCACCCAGCACCATTTCCTCTGTCTGCCTCTGCCCTTAGGCCCGTTGATTTGTTCAGTGGGAGAACCTCCGTGCCACCAACTTAGTCCACCCAGCATCATTTCCTCTGTCTGCCTCTGTCCTTAGGCCCGTTGATTTGTTCAGTGGGAGAACCTCCGTGCCACCAACTTAGTCCACCCAGCATCATTTCCTCTGTCTGCCTCTGTCCTTAGGCCCGTTGATTTGTTCAGTGGGAGAACCTCCGTGCCACCAACTTAGTCCACCCGGCACCATTTCCTCTGTCTGCCTCTGCCCTTAGGCCCGTTGATTTGTTCAGTGGGAGAACCTCCGTGCCACCAACTTAGTCCACCCGGCATCATTTCCTCTGTCTGCCTCTGTCCTTAGGCCCGTTGATTTGTTCAGTGGGAGAACCTCCGTGCCACCAACTTAGTCCACCCGGCACCATTTCCTCTGTCTGCCTCTGCCCTTAGGCCCGTTGATTTGTTCAGTGGGAGAACCTCCGTGCCACCAACTTAGTCCACCCAGCATCATTTCCTCTGTCTGCCTCTGCCCTTAGGCCCGTTGATTTGTTCAGTGGGAGAACCTCCGTGCCACCAACTTAGTCCACCCAGCACCATTTCCTCTGTCTGCCTCTGCCCTTAGGCCCGTTGATTTGTTCAGTGGGAGAACCTCCGTGCCACCAACTTAGTCCACCCAGCACCATTTCCTCTGTCTGCCTCTGCCTTTACGACCGTTGATTTGTACAGTGGGAGAACCTCCGTGGCGAACTGGTCAAGCCGTCCTCCTCGCGCTCCAAAGGTTGTGGGTTCGATTCCGGGCTAAGTCTTACGGTTCACGAGTGCATTTTTCTCGGAGAATTCTGGGAGTCTTCGCTGGAGCTACGGAGTTCGTGCTTTGTGCGACGCTTTCGATAGATCGCCCTGCGGAAAGAGACTAAGCAATATGGGATAAAACCCGGTGCAATGAAGTCGATCCTCTCGACTTTGAAGACTTTTTTTGTAAAGTGGGAGGATGTTCGCCCATGCCTCCCTTCTCATTATATGACCAAAGTACGATGTTTATCAACTGTCTTATAATCGTATATTGTGTTCTAATTGTCCAGGCGATGTTTTTTAGTTGCTCTGACAGTCCAAGACATTCGCAACATTTGTCTCGGGAACCACACGGCTGTTACTTCCAGAGTTTTCTTGATGTGTTTGTGCATATAGAATAGAAACAGCCACAGTAGCAACTATAACAGATACCGCTACAGTAACAACTAAGATAGACGCAATTAAAGTAACAATTTACATAGAAAGGGTAGAATTAACCATATGGGCTGAAGAAATAAAATATTTTGATCATATCATAACTGATGAACGTATATTGAGTGTATTGTAAAGAACCAGTGAATCAAGAAACAATGTGAGGCAGAAAGTGTTTAAAGCGGCTGTACAGATCCAACTTACAGCAGACGTCTTGTTTGTTTGTCCCGATCCCCTGGGTTACAACCTTCATATCCTGGTGCGTGCTGGGGTTAGGTGACCTAAAGAAGAAACATACAAGGATGGAAACATTGGAATTTAGACATGGCGTTGTCTACAACTGAACCGAGCCTTTCCTGGGATGTGCAGTCATTTACTGCGGCATCGCTAGCGTCGTCTGGCGCGTGGATTATGTAACTAGCAGCAACCGTAACTGCGTTGTCTGGCACGTGGATTTGTGACTAGCAGCAATCGTAACATCGCTAGCGTCGTCTGGCGCGTAAATCATGTTACTAGCAGCAATCGTAACATCGCTAGCGTCGTCTGGCGCGTAAATCATGTTACTAGCAGCAATCGTAACATCGCCAGTGTCGTCTGGCGCGTAAATCATGTTACTAGCAGCAATCGTAATATCGCCAGTGTCGTCTGGCGCGTAAATCATGTTACTAGCAGCAATCGTAACATCGCTAGCGTCGTCTGGCGCGTAAATCATGTTACTAGCAGCAATCGTAATATCGCCAGTGTCGTCTGGCGCGTAAATCATGTTACTAGCAGCAATCGTAACATCGCCAGTGTCGTCTGGCGCGTAAATCATGTTACTAGCAGCAATCGTAACATCGTCAGCGTCGTGTGGCGCGTAAATCATGTTACTAGCAGCAATCGTAACATCGCTAGCGTCGTCTGGCGTGTAAATCATGTTACTAGCAGCAATCGTAACATCGCCAGCGTCGTCTGGCACGTGGATTATGTTACTAGCAGCAATCGTAACATTCATTCATCATGTAGCCCGGCTTTGTGGCGAAGGGGTTACGGGTGCAATTCGTAATCCCGCATACCGCGTTCGAAACATGGACGCGGCCGATTTGGTCGCAAACCGCCTAGCGTGGGTTTTAATACAATGGTATGAGCCCCGGTCCTTCAGAAAGTAATTTAAAACTACTGAACTACTTGTCAAGAAATCGCAAGCGGCCAAAATTGCTGGGGCTGACTGCCACGTCCTGTAAATGATATGCAACTAACTAATATCATGTACCAGGTCCTTTGCAGAACGTCGTGTTCACCACGGTACGCTGAACAGGGTCTCGATCTCTAGCCATCTCTTCTGCCTCAAGCACTGCGATGCCCAAGGTGTCTGCAATATTCTGTGTGCATCTACATAGTGGTGGACCATTGAATCTTGTTGCAGGGACCATGCCTTGCATCGCTGTTCTGTATAAGCCACTGTAATGTGTAATATGGCCAAAGTTGCGGGCGGTCATGCTTCCTCATCTAAAACAATCGTCTGAATCTGAGAGCAAGCCTGTGTTCTGTCTCCACAAATGTGTACGTTTCCTGCTGCTAACTGCTGTAGGATTGATTTGATCATTGAAAGTGCTTGCACAAACAGGCTACGTTGAGGATCGCGTGGACAGCAGAGATGTAAGGAAGAGACACCCGAAACGTTTCCACACAATGATGTCTTTATCAGACAACACCCACATAAAAAACACATCAATATCCAGTGCCATCTTCGCAGTGAAAGTTGGTGGCAATGGATCTTCATCAGTTATAACGAAAACTTGACCATCGAACCGGAAGGCAATTATGCCAGCTACTGCGCAACCGTGGCTCCCTTAGTATGCTCTTAAAGTTAGCTGGAAATCCTTGACTGGATGTCGCAATCAATCCCATTATGTTTTAGCTCTTTGTGATTTACTGGGAAATTTTTATGCTCCGTAGCTTGCCATTTAGTATGATCTTACAAATATGAAAGGTGTAGTATCACACCAGGCCTTGCTTGATACACGCAGGCAATAGTTGACATATATGGCGGGTTACTTGGCACAAAGCATTGTTGTCTATATGTTTCGCGTATCTATTCCACTGCAATCTTCACCTGTGTGTTACCGGAGCCCATGAGGGAAGCGAGAATAGTACAGCTGTAAGCGACCATGCATGCCGTAAGAGACGAGTGAGGAGAGTTGGCGTGGAACTGACTACCTCATCTCCTAGAACACTGGAGCTGCACAATTCTAACAATCATAAACAAGTCAACAGAAGGCTTAATATTAACAAAATGTTAACAGTCATGAACAAGTCAACAGAAGGCTTGATATTAACAAAATGTTAACAGTCATGAACAAGTCAACAGAAGGCTTGATATTAACAAAATGTTAACAGTCATGAACAAGTCAACAGAAGGCTTGATATTAACAAAATGTTAACAGTCATGAACAAGTCAACAGAAGGCTTGATATTAACAAAATGTTAACAGTCATGAACAAGTCAACAGAAGGCTTGATATTAACAAAATGTTAACAGTCATGAACAAGTCAACAGAAGGCTTGATATTAACAAAATGTTAACAGTCATGAACAAGTCAACAGAAGGCTTGATATTAACAAAATGTTAACAGTCATGAACAAGTCAACAGAAGGCTTGATATTAACAAAATATTAACAGTCATGAACAAGTCAACAGAAGGCTTGATATTAACAAAATGTTAACAGTCATGAACAAGTCAACAGAAGGCCTGATATTTAAAAAATATTATAACAATAATGAACATGTCAACAGAAGGCTTGATATTTTAAAAATTCTAAACATCATGAACAAGACAACAGAAGGCTTGATATTTAAAAAATTCTAAACATCATGAACAAGACAACAGAAGGCTTGATGTTTTTTTTTTTTAAAAGTCTTAAAAGTTGAGAGGAACGACATCGTGGCACCAGGTTTTATCCCGTATGGTTCGGTCTGTTTCCGCAGATCAGCCTGCTGAAAGCGTCGCACAAAGCACGAACCCCGTGGCTCCAGCGACGACCCTCAGGAATCTCCGACAAAAATGCACTCGTGAACCGAAAAACGTAGCCCGGAATCGAACCCACAACCCTCAGAGCGCGACGCAGATGACTTGACTACTACGCCACGGAGACTCCCAGAAGGCTTGATATGAGGTAGCTGAGAGCCAATGCTCCATTGGGTGGTCATAGGCAACAGTAGAGACACAAAAGACTATATATATATAACCTTACATCATCTCTTCGTTTTGTTGTTGTTTTCACGGAACTTCAATCTTGTGCGTTGTATTGTTAAATCTCCCTGAGCATGTTGATTAGTTATAAATTTGATTGTATTGACACACTATGTCTCACCAGGAAATGAAGTCTTCCCTGTTTAATGATCTGGGCTGTTGGGCCTGTGTGATGTCAGTGGTGGGTTTATCGGAAGATTGACCAGGGTATCAAATAACTGCAACAAAATATGGAGATAAATAAGGAACAGGATATGCAGCGTCACTGGAACAGAAAAAATGTGATTCCGGTTAAGTGCGTTCAGTCCTTAGAATGGTATACTCTTATGGGTGGTTCCGGCTGTGGCAATTACTTTTAGCCGTGTGTTGATTGTGTGGTTGTAGGTTTATAACAATTATTTGTTTGATTGTATTTGTATGGTCATTGTTTTAGTTATGTCAACACTTTTGACATCGCGGGTGGCCCGGTGGTAGATCCATGTAGAATTCTTGAATGGGGGAACATGAAATGATGTGTGTGTGTATGTGTGTGCGCGCGCATGTGTGTGTGTGTGTACGTGTGTGTGTGTCGAGGGTAGCTTTCTTCTCATTATATTCCATATTCTCAATCCGCGTCGGCCTCTGTGGCTTATGGGTTTAAAGAACACAGTTTCACACTCACCGAATTCTGTATTCCAGATCAGCCACTAGCGAGTTGGGAACAGATCGCTTTGCGCTGATTTTCACAATGGTACGAGCGTCGGCCTTTCAGAAATCAATGGCAAACCACTGAACATAAAATTGTGTAGAAACCCACAATTATACAATAAATGCTGGAGTTGAATTGTTGAATTGATTGAGTAGTTGTCAAATGATGCTAAAATATAGAAAAGCTCAAAGTTATTGATAATTTCATTGTTGGTATTATCTGTTGTGAGCTTACTACATGTTGTGTATTTCTATTATCATTATTAATATTGTTATTGTGTCAGGTCTTAGTCAGATATGACTGAGCTACCGTATGACAGTAGACTGTACTACCTGCTTTCTGTTACCGCCGAACGTTGGGCGGCGCTTACCAAACCCGACACCCCACATTGTGCCAACGGTTTCGGGCGGAAGAGCGCAATTGGGAGGATACAAGCCTTACCCTGGTGCGAGGAAATGCAACCTAAAGACAAAGTGTCATGGCAGGGCAGACCAGGCCCTAAGCCTTGGTTGGCGGCTGGTCTAGGATCGAAGCTCCGACAGGCGGACAATTAGAGCATTGCTTTGCTGATCCGGCAGCTTCTGCAGCTTGTCTTGTTCCATATGTAGAGGTGTTACCTTTCCTCTGTAGTGAAATAGGCAGGCCGAGAGAGGGATCATGCTGCATAGGCAACACATGATCTCTATATTTTAGCCCAGGCTTTGTGCTATGGAGAGGCAATAACTCCATCCCTTACAAACTATCGTCTGTCAAGACGGCAAGGTGCTAATGAAATAAATGCTGGAGTTGACTGCGAAATTCTGCAAAAGCGCACGCAGCTAACCTTTTAAAATCCCATACATGAGTACTGGGTGTGGCACAATGGGTGCTCCCATAATCAAAGCGCCATACTGCTTCCTTTCTTCAGGAGGTTGGTACAAGTGGGGACATATAACAGTCTGGCCATTTTTTAAGTTTGTCGATTCAATGATTTGTGTATCCGCCTCCTTACAGAAGACACCATGAATTGTTCAATAATCTCACCTTTGTGGTGTGCTTCTTGCGATCTTTTGATCCCGGTTTATCACCTTTGTGGTGTGCTTCTTGTGGTCTTTTGATCCCGGTTTATCACCTCTGTGGTGTGCTTCTTGCAGTCTTTTGGTCCCGGTTTATCACCTCTGTGGTGTGCTTCTTGCAGTCTTTTGATCCCGGTTTATCACCTCTGTGGTGTGCTTCTTGCAGTCTTTTGATCCCGGTTTATCACCTCTGTGGTGTGCTTCTTGCAGTCTTTTGATCCCGGTTTATCACCTCTGTGGTGTGCTTCTTGCAGTCTTTTGATCCCGGTTTATCACCTTTGTGGTGTGCTTCTTGCGGTCTTTTGATCCCAGTTTATCACCTTTGTGGTGTGCTTCTTGCGGTCTTTTGATCCCGGTTTCGAACTAGATCTTGGGCGTATAAGCGAATCTTGGACAATTATCAGACAACTGTGGAATTATGTGCTTCTTGCGGTCTTTTGATCCCGGTTTCGAACTAGATCTTGGGCGTATAAGCGAATCTTGGACAATTATCAGACAACTGTGGAATTATGTGGACTCTGCAGAGATGTGGTTTTATAGAAGAATGATGATAACACCGTGGATCGAAAGAGCAATGAAGATAAGTAGTAGAAAGAAGTTAACGCCGAAAGAGGTTAATCACATCAGAAGAAGACAGTCCGCATTCTTTGTGCATGTCACGAGAAGGGGAAAGCTGGAGTATGTCGCCACAACGGGAATGTTGAAGGGTAGGAGAGGCAGTGGGAGACGACGAGAAAATATAATGGGCAGTTTGACATCGTGGCATGGAGAAACATCCATAACAGAAATGACTGTCAGTACAAGAGACAGAGAAAGTGGTGGACATACATGATCACAACGCATGGACTAGGAGAAGAAGGAGAAGAATTCCAAGCGGCACTAAGAATAGAATGTAGACATCTTCGTTGCATAAAAATGTTGGTATAATTTCTGCGAGAGTCATCACGATCACAGTTGTTCTGTCCACGCATATATACTTTAAAAAAAATACGGCCTTGTAGTTGCATATAATGCAACTGGGGCATATATCATAAAACGAATTAGAACCTCTGTGCGTCGAGAAATCATGTTACATGGCCTTTCATCAAGAAGTAGGAAAGCCATCTACAGTGGCTGTACCAATAGTCACAGGGAGATGTATGTGTTTGCCTGGATTACTCTAGATAAATATCGCCGTGGATCTATTTTCGTCGAATGGATTTGCTACAACAGGTGTGTATATGGAAGTGTATGTTCTACCCTTTATTGGAATAGTGGGTGAAACGTTATTTTATCGTGCGGGTTTAAAAATGTAACATTTTCTGATTTCTCACTGCGCGCTGTGGGTAAGTTAAAAAATGAGAATCGTGATGTCTGGGTTGCCAATGGGCTTTCGTTTCCTGCAGATTGTGCTAACAAATGCACGTATGCTGTGAACGGGGCGTCTGAACGTGCGTGGCAACTGACATGTGCAATCACTTATCTGCATCTCTCTATTTTAGGAAAGGCTGATTCCTTAACCAATATTGTGAAAGAAATATCAACCGCTGGTGTATATGGCATATATCAGACAAGATGAATTGATCCGGCTTTTTCCTCGTTGTCTTTTTCAGCTGCAAATAATCCCATCTCTTCTCATCTTGTTCCTCTTGTACCTGTGTCGAGGTGAAGCATAAACAGCAGGAGAGTGCCCGTCCATCATCATCATCATCATCATCATCATCATCATCATAATCATCATCATCATCATCATCATAATCATCATCATCATCATCATCATCTTCCACTTCTGCCGTCAAGCGTCGTGGGGAGAAATAATTTGCACTCCAGCGCCCGGTGGACGGCACTTGATAGTGTCATTCCGTGTGATTGTACAATGTCTTTGATGTCGTCAATCCATTTCCATCTTGGACGTCCTCGTGGTCTCGTCGCAGATGATCTTTGATTAAGGCCAGTGGTGGTAGTTGTTGGTGTAGCATTCTAACGACACGGTCAAACCACTTGATCTTCTGCCTTTCAATAAATGTGGCACAAGTCCCACAGTCTGTCTGATAACAGCATTTCTTGCTCGATCTCGGATTGTTAAGTTGGCAGCTCTCCTCAGGCCCGTTTATAGCTCTCCTCAGGCCCGTTATTCCCTCTGTCCATCGTTGACATGGTCAGCCTCTTCTTCTGGTTCCATTTGATCTGTACTGCTGCAAACAATGTAACCTGTTAATTTGTAATACTCAGTCAGTCTGATCGGTTGCGACCTTTTCTCCAACCCAAATCACAGAATCGCGGTCCTTCAGGAAAGCAAGGGACAATGACCCTGAAACTTACCATGCATGTCGTAAGAGGCGACTAAGAAGGGATTTTATCGGAGTTAGTTAGTTAGTTAGTTAGTTAGTCGCGGTTCCAACTTCACGGCAACGGGTCGTCCCCATATTGCTCCGTTCCTGTGCCAGTGAATATCGGAGTGGCAACCCTTACACACTAGAAACCTGGCAGAAAAGTCCTATCATCAATGAACAAGCCTACAGACTACAGAAAAGGAAAGATGAAAGGATGTTGTTCAGAAGGCTGTACTCATTGAAGAAGTATAAGGCCTTGCTATGAGTCTGGAAAGTCGATTTACATTCCTTCACTTAGACAACTCAGCTGGAATGTTAGAACTATGTACGCAATGAAATAATAGAGCACAAGTGGTAGAGGGAGTTGCATATTAGAAGATTTGCATTTTGGGATTATGCGACATAAGAGGTTTAAAAGAAGAGGGCTTCAAGGTGAGAGGATCGACTTCATTGTACCGGGTTTTATCCCACCAGGCTCGGTCTCTGTCCGTGGCGGCCTGCCGAGAGTGTTGCACAGAGCACGAACTCCGTAGCTCTAGCGACGACCACCCGGATATCCAAGAAAACTGCACCCATGGACCGAATGACAGAGTTTGGAATCAAACCCACAACTTTCAGAGCGGGAAGCAGGCGGCTTAACCACTTCGTCACGGAGATCCCTGAAAAAAAAAAAACAAGAGGGAATGGAGCAGGGAAAAAATTCTAAACACAGGTGAAACAGTGCCGTTCTCGGGACATATATGCCATTGACAAACAATTAATGGGTGAGGCAGGCAGGGTCCCGATCAGACAGATCCTACACCGATTTAGTGATAAACGGATAAACTGATAAACGTTACGCATAATAATAGAGCAACTGATTGAAATTAATTCGCCACTTTAAAGTGGGTTTGTGGACTGAAAAGTCCTTTGTCGACATTGATAGGGAATCAGGAAATTATGAGACACTATGTGATCCTTCAGACGACCATTAACTTAATAAAGGCAACATATAAAGACATCAATGGCAGAGTTCTTCTTGGGGAAAAATTTACAGATGCCTTAGAAATAAGAACATGAGTGCTACAAGAATGCATCTTGTCACTGTTATTGTCTATAGCTTGCATCATTAAGATAACAATAACTACCACCAGAAATGGAATTCAATGTAATCTGACAAAGTAGTTCAATGATCTGGACTTCGCTGATGCCATTGACCTCCTGCGGTAGAGGATACACATTTAGAAAACGTGTTAATTGTACAACGGGGCTTTGGCTCGCCAGAAGGGACGGACTCCCCTTGATGAGCTTTTTGTCTTAAACCTACGACTGACCTAGCAAGCCGGCAGGGGATCTTCATATTGCTCGTAGAAAAACTAAGAAGTATTAACCGATTCACCTAAACGAACACCCCCTGAAACAAGTAAAGAGCTTCAAGTACCTAGGAAATATAACATCAAATGGAAAATCAGAAGGCGAGATCGAAAATAGATGGAATAAAGCAAACCAACTCATTGGATAAATGACACCAATACTAAAGAACAAAATGTATCAATAGTTACTAAGAAAGCACTCTACAACACAATCTTCCTACCAACTCTATGATACCTATATCAAGCCTGGACAATGAAAAAAAAAAAAGAGAAAAGAAGCATCAATAACAACAGAAATGATATTCCTGACAAGAATACACAATGTATCAAGAAGAGATAAGATCAGAAATGAAGAAATCAGGACTAAAGTGGGGGTTACAGCAGCGCTTTATTAGAAGGCAGCAAGTCAAATGGTTTGGCCATGCAACTAGGTTACCAACTAACAGTATACCACAACAAGCAATGATGTACAGACCAGATGGTAGCAGAGGAAGAGGCCGACATTATAAACGACGGACGGAGGGAATAGCAGAGTCCATGGGAAAATTGATACATGAAACCCATAAACGGGCACTCTCCTGCAAGATACAAGAGGAACAAGGTGAGATACGATGTTAATCTTACAACCAGAAATTCTTTTCTCCCGAAACAACAGTTTCACGTCGGTTGTTACATGACACTTCCTGGTTTCCAAAATAGGCTGTGGTCAGTCTCACGCCGGCTGTCACGTGACACATCCTGGTACACATATTAGGATGGATCGACATGAGAAACCAGGTCAAGTTTTTAACTCATCCTTGGTGGGGGATTCGAACACTTGGCCACCGCGCCGACAGGCAAATGTTCTGGTCACTGCGCTACGGCCGCCCATGATAGGAGAGACCTACAGGGCACGGAGATGACATGTTTAGAGTCAGAGGTGAATAATATGGGACAGGAGTGGCAGGATGTGAAGACACGCACGCACACAAAAGATAGGAGGGACTGTATGCCGGCGGGGTATGACAGGAAGAAGATGGAGAAGAAATAGCTGGACGTATCAAATAATTAATTATGTATGGAAAAACTATACGAAAAACCCTGCATAATTATTGGGGCTCTTCTTTTAGTATAAGAAATTATCAGAAACAAGTTATATTTATAAGTTTGCTATTTATGTTATGCAATAACTTGAAAGCTACACACAAACGCGCGCGAGTGCGCGCGCACACACACACACACACTCACACACACACACACACTTATATATATATATATATATATATATATATATATATATATATATATATATATATATATAAAATACAATGTATGTCTGTCTGTATTTCTGTATGTATGTTATTTCTGCGTTCGCGAACGGTCCATCCGATTGAGATATAATTTTCTACTCGTCTTCTTCTCATTCCCGTGCAGCCAACTGTCATAGTTTGTTTGTCACAGTTATTCACTTAATATTATTTAATATTTAAATTTACATTATAATTTATATATAGCGAGAGGACATATGACAGACAGAGTTCTATTAGTAAAATTAAACGGAAGACCTTTTAAAATAAATGTAATTCAAGTATATGCCCCAACAAGTGAAAGCAGTGAAGAAAGTATAGAGGCATTTTATAATGACATGGAGTCTGCTTTGAAGAACTGTAAAAAATCAGAAATAAATATCATAATGGGTGATTTCAACGCAAAAATAGGAAAGCAAAGCGATGGATACAGTGTAGGCAACCATGGTTTGGGAGAGAGAAATGAAAGAGGTTACAGACTTGTAGAATGGGCAAAAGAACAAGAATTGGTTGTAGGAAACACCTGGTTTAAACAACATCCTAGAAGATTATGGACATGGAGGAGTCCAGACAGCAGGATTAAAAACCAGATAGATTACATCCTGATGAGCAAAAGGTTTCGAAATGCATTAACAGTTGTAAAAACAGTTCCAAATGCAGACTGTTACAGTGATCACAGATTAATTACTGGCACATTGAGGGTAAAGTTAAAGAAAGTCAAGTATACAGCAGGAAACCCTAAATATGACTTGTGCAAATTGAAAACTGACAAAGAAATACAAGATAATTTTAACATAGAAGTAAAGAACAAATTTGATTTATTGTCTGATCTAGAGATCCTATTTCAAGATGTAGATGATCAATGGGAAATGCTGAAGAATTCAATCAGTTGTGCAGCAGAAAAAACTATTCCAAAAGTAAAGAAAGTTGGCCGTAAGACATGGATGACTGAAGAAATTTTACAACTAATGGAAACAAGAAGACAGAACAAAAATAATCCTGCCAAATATGAAGAAATTCACAGAAAAGTCAGAACCTTATGTAAGGAGGCTAAAGAAACATGGCTTGAGAAAAATTGCAGAGAAATTGAAAAACAACACAACAGTAAAAATGCGAAACTAATGCACAAAAGAATTCAGGAGATTACTAATCAAAGAACACGTACATCAGCAGGCTGCCTAAAGACAAAAGATGGAAGAGTCATAATAGAAAAAGATCAGATTTTACATTTATGGTCAGATTACGTGAAAAACCTTTATGACGATAGCAGAGACGAACAATATATTGTTCAAAATAACAATGAAGGGCCAGCAATTTTGAAGATGGAGGTTCAGAATGCTCTTAATCATATGAAATCTGGCAAAACCCCCGGTCCAGACAGCGTCACAACAGAAATGATTAATGCTTTAGAAGAATATGGAATAGATAAAGTTACCAGTCTGCTTAATACAATATATGATACTGGAAACATACCTCATGAGTTATGTAATTCTGTATTTATTGCAATCCCAAAGAAATCAGGAGCCTTGGAATGTGATCAACATCGAACAATTAGTATAATGAGTCACATCACGAAGATTTTGCTAAGAATTATCATGCAAAGAGTTAGGAGGAAAATACAACCTGAAATAGGAGAAGAACAATGTGGGTTTGTAGTAGGCAAGGGTACAGTAAATGCTGTGTATATACTGAGAACCGTAATCGAACGTTCTATAGAAGTAAACAAAGATCTACACCTTTGCTTCATTGACTCCACAAAGGCTTTTGATAAAGTGAGACATGTCAACATGATAAGGATGCTTGAAGATCTACAAATTGATGGGAAAGACCTTAGACTTGTAAAAAACATATATTGGAAACAACAAGCTGCCATAAGAGTTGATAATGAAGTAAGCCAATATCAGCCTATTAAGAGAGGTGTGAGACAGGGATGTGTAATGTCTCCAGATCTGTTTTCCCTGTACAGTGAAAATATTTTCAGAAATATTGAAAATATGGAAGGAATCAACATTGGGGGACGATGCATCAATAACATTAGATATGCAGATGATACAGTCTTGATTGCAGACAATGAACAGGACCTGCAAAATTTAGTAGATGCGGTTGTTACACATAGTGAACAACAAGGGTTAGAATTAAATTGTAAAAAGACACAGATTATGGTCGTCACTAAGAAGAACGAAATACCACAGTGTAATATACAAGTAAATGGGAATACTCTTCAACAAGTGAATAGGTACAATTACCTCGGAACAGTAATAACATCTGATGGGAGATGCCTTGAAGAGATTAGAACAAGAATCGCCATGGCAAAAGTAGCCTTTAGCAAGATGAAAAACATACTGACCAATAAAAAGATGTCAATTGAAACGAGAAAAAGAGTGTTGAGATGCTACATAGAACCTGTACTTTTATATGGATGTGAAGCTTGGACAATGAGCAGCCAGGCTGAAAAATATCTGATGGCTGTAGAAATGTGGTTTCTGAGGAAAATGCAAAGAATACCATGGACAGCCAGAAAGACCAATGAACAAGTCCTTCAAGAAACAAATGAAGATCGTAAACTGATCAGAGACATTAGACGTAGACAGTCACAATTTTTTGGGCATGTTATGAGAAGAAATGATTTGGAGAACTTGGTGACAACTGTAAGATCGAGGGGAACAGACCAAGGGGAAGACCTAGAAACAAGTATCTGGATGGCTTGGCCTTGTGGCATGGTCGAGACAAAAACACGGAACTGATCCACGACTCTGTTGATCGAGTGAGATGGCAGAACATGACCGCCCACGCTTACCGGCATGGCACATGATGGATGGATGGATGGAGAGGACATAACTTTTAATAGCATTGCTATATATGTAAAATTGTTGCATATTTCTCAAATAAGTAGACCTTTTCGCTACAGTTATCTACAGGCATATGCGTTATAATAATCCTCCTCCCCCTCCTCCTCCCCCTCCTCCTCCTCCCCTCCCCATCCTCTTCCCCCCTCGTCCTCCTCCCCTCCCCTCCTCCTTCCCCTCCTCTCCCTCCTCCTCCTCCCTCCTCCTCCCCTCCTCCTCCCCTCCTCCTCTCCCTCCCCCTTCCTCGTCCCCCTCCTCCTCCTCGCCCTCCTCCTCCCCCTCCTCTTCCTCCTCGCCCTCCTCCTCCTCCCATCCTCCTCCTCCTCCTCCTCCCCTCCTCCCCCTCCTCCTCCTTCTTTTTCTGCTGCTGCTGCTGCTGCCGCCGCTCCATTTACCCAAGTTAATAGTTGGGGGAAGATCTTTCAAGTGCTCTTTCTAATGCTTTTTGTAAGTTGGTCTTCCTTTATCTAAGGTTGTTCTCGATACCACCACATCATTTTTTACATGAAAATTATACGACAACATAATTTTTTACATGAAAATTATACGACAACATTAACAAAAAAAAATAATCCTAGCATTAAGCGAAATTTTCTAACTGGAACCAATAAATTATTAGACAGACAGATAGACAGACAGGTAGGTAGGTAGATAGATAGATAAACAAATAGATAGATAGATAGATAGATAGATAGATAGATAGATAGATAGATAGATAGATAGATAGATAGATAGATAGATAGATAGATAGATAGATAGATAGATAGATAGATAGATAGATAGATAGATAGATAGATCCCCGCCAGGGACTGGGCGAAGCCGGGCCGACTCAGCTAGTGTGTGTGTGTGTGTGTGTATATATATATATCTTAGTTAATTCAATGGTCTGGCCTGCACTGAAATACATTCAAATGACATAATCTTGCACTGTAAACTGTTGATGCGCATGGGTGGATGTACATACATGAAAATAATTGTTGGGAGGCCATAGAAATGTAACGTTGCAAAAATATTGAACTGAAGCATTGAGTGGCAATTTGGAGAGAGAGAGAGAGCGAGAGAGAGAGAGAGAGGAGAGAGAGAGAGAGAGAGAGAGAGAGAGAGAGAGAGAGAGAGAGAGAGAGAATTGAGGAGAGTAGCTTGGGGAGAGAAGATTTCTAAAGGTCGGTGCACTTAAGTTAAAATGTCGCTCTACCTGTAGTTCGACCTGCTGTGACGTCACGAACTGGTTATGACGCCACCGGACAAGTCTGCAGTTAAAGGTTACTCTGAGGCAGATACTGCCACGGGATTCCATGTATACATGACCGCAGCATAATGACGTTAGGTGCACGGCACCCTTTACAGACGACCCATTTCCTACGAGAGAAGACGGATAGCCACGTGACAAAAACCATATAGGTCGGGTGAATGGTAGCGAGCGCACCCAGAACTATAGTCTAATTCGTGACCGCATTTCTGGTTTAACTCTTGGTGTGGGCCATACAGACCATAGACAAGCTCATGTCTAGGATTACATCTCTCCTGGTCTTTGGCTATAGTCATATGGGGTTCATTGCTTCAGACTGACTCAACTGAACATCCCGCCACATGTCAACACACAGATGATCAGACGTCACTTGTAGAAATACAAGAATGTAATCCTCTTCTGCCTGTGATCCTCCACTAGAGAAGAGTCCTTCATCAACTCACGCCAGGCGTTTGCTTTCTTCTGCAGCTTCTTCCTTGTCCTCTCCACATTATTCATCTCTGTGCGTTTATGCTGTATAAATATATACAGCAGTTATTCTGTCATTTATTAAGATATACAGCTGCTGTTCTGAGAATATGAAGAATAAATAAATGCCGTAGTTTTTTTTATATGATCTTAAAAATACACCAGTTTTTCTATGATATACAAATATATACATCAGTTGTTCTGTGATGTAGAAATATATACAACAGTTGTTCCATGGTGTACAAAATATATACCACAATTGTTCTATGTGTACAAATAAATACAGCTTTTTCTATGATGTTTAAAGATATACAGCAGTTTTCCCTATTATATATAATCTATGTCCCTAGCTTTTTTGTTAAAACAGGGATTTGAGTTCAGATTGCCAAGACTATCATCTGTGTGTTGGTTTCCTTGTTGCGCGAACTGTCTAGAAAAGACTAGATGATTACGGAAGCTTAGTGAATGCTACAATGTTATTTTCTTGTAAAGAGGCTGATCTTTCTTTCTTTCTTTCTTTCTTTCTTTCTTTCTTTCTTTCTTTCTTTCTTTCTTTCTTTCTTTCTTTCTTTCTTTCTTTCTTTCTTTCTTTCTTTCTCCTTCTTCTTCTTCTTCTTCTTCTCCTCCTACTACTTCTTCTTCTTCTTCTTCTTCTTCTCCTCCTACTACTTCTTCTTCTTCTTCTTCTTCTTCTTCTTCTTCTTCTTCTTCTTCTTCTTCTTCTTCTTCTTCTTCTTCTTCTTCTTCTTCTTCTTCTTCTTCTTCTTCTGTTGCTGCTGCTGCTGCTCCTCCTCCTCATCCTCGTCCTCCTCCTCCCCGTTCTCCTCCTCCTTCTCTTCCTCCTCCTTCCATTAACTTGGATGTTTGTCTATATAGCATTTTGTGTGAATGTATGTCCATATGGAATTCTGAGCTTGTATAGAGAGACCCCATAACTCCAACAAAAGTCATATATATTTACATGCCTTGAGGTATATTGGCTATACAGCCTCTAATCCCCGACTTCAGCCTGTACATCAACAGACAAGTACACACAGACGGACACAACCACACAGACACTATTTGCATGCTCTTAAGAGACGCAGTGAGGGATTGCCGGGATAATAGGCAACCTGTTGTAACGCTCGCGACTCGTGGTGTGAGAAATATTACGTTTGCTGTTCACAGATGTCAGTTTTAAGTAGTCTGTCAACATTGAGTGTTCCCAGAAGGCCATCGCCCTTGGACTGACAACTAGTTGTGCTATTTTCAACATTGAGTTACTTCGACATCGCTCTCTCTCTCTCTCTCTCTCTCTCTCTCTCTCTCTCTCTCTCTCTCTCTCTCGCTCTCGCTCTCCCTCCCTCTCCCTCTCTCTCCCTCTCGCTCTCTCTCGCTCTCTCTCTCTCTCGCTCTCTCTCTCTCTCTCTCTCTCTCTCTCTCTCTCTGTGGCGAAGGAGTTATGGGCGCAATTCGAAATCCCGCAAACGGCGTTCGTAACACAGCTCCGGGAGATTTGGCAGCAGAACGCATTGCCTTGATTTTCAAGCAATGGCATGAGTACTGTCGTTCAGAAAGCAATGGCAAACTACTGAACGTAAAATTGCCAAGAATTCACAAATAGTCAAAAAAATGCACGGGTTGGCTGCGACGTCCTGTAAAGGATATGAAACTAACGTTTGTTTAAAACTCTCTCTTCCCAGAATATGTCCTGGTACCCACAGGTTCGAACCTGGGAGCCCAGGGCAGTTTAAACCGTCCCCGCCCCATGATAACTGGGCCGGTGGCTGACAGTGCTAGTCACTCGACTTCAAGGGTTCTCGTGCGCGCACAAGGATGTGAGTAGTTGCGATAACATCTGGTCCAGGAGGAAACAAGTAATCTCGCGTGCTGGAGACAACAGGAAAGGGGAAGTCTGGGACAGCAAAGAGAAAGTCCGGGAAACCCAAGGAAAAAAAAAAGAGAACGCGGAAGATATATGAAGTAAGCCAGGAGGACTTGACTGACCCGGAACAGAATAGGTTTGAGCACTTGTAGAGTTTCGTTGTTCAACCAAGAATGATGGTGGTGGTGATGTTTGTGGTATCACTGGTAAGTTGAACTCAACCTTGACTTCACTTGCAAAAAGCATAGGCAAACTTCTTACAGTCCATATACCGTGTGGCGATGTGAGCAGGTCTGTCCACTGCCTTCTGTGTCTTGTGTTGCTAGCAATTTCTGATACCGATGTTCCTCGATGCCATGACGTCAAACTGTCCAGCATCTTCTCTCTTGGTCTCCTCCTGCCTCGCCTCCTCTCCAATATTCCCGTTCTAACGACATACTCCAGCCTTATACTTCTCAAGACATGCCCATAGAATGTCAACTGTCTCCTTCTGATGCGAGTAACCAGTTCCCTTGTTGAGTTAACTTCTTTCAGGATATCTTCATTGCTCCTTCTGTTATTCCACGCTGTTCTCGTCATTCTTTCATAAACCACATCTCTACTGTCTTCACATAATTCCCCACTTGCCTTCTAATTGCCCACGATTACCTTCCGTGCATCAGAATTGACTCAATATAGCTCTTAAGAACTCGTTTTTCTCGTCTCGATTGACACAGATACATATTCTTCTTGCGAAACTCTGCCTTTGCTTGCGCTATTCTACATTTAACTTCCTTAATGCATCTTCCGTCTGCTTTTGTTAAAGCATCCAGATACTTAATTTCATGACTTGTTTCAGAGAGGTTCCATTCACTTGTATGTTGTATTTGGGTATACACGTTTTCTTTGTATTAACTATGACTTCTGTTTTTCTATTATTCAGACTAAGTTCTTTGACGCTCTGTTGCAATTATATCTGTCATTTCTTGTAACTGTGTTTCATTATAAGGGCGTACCAAAACCATGTCATCAGCATAAGGCAGGTTGTTTACATTATGCCCACAAACCGATATTAATCCTGGCGTGTCTTGTATGGATATCATTATTATTTCGGCGTACGCATTGAACAGACCTGGTGACAGTACACAACCCTGTGTAACGCCTTAATTGACGTGTTGAAAAGTTGCTAACTGGTTGTCACTTCTTATGCCTGCTTTTTGTTTTTATTATTATTAGATCTTTACCATCAATGTTTAACATTTCCAATAGTGTACTCATGTTTCACCTGATCCAATCAGCAATTGATGTAATCAATAAAGCACAGATATAGATCTCTGTTCATTTCAACCATTCCTCCTGTTAATGTTCTCAAGATCTATATGGCGTTGTTTGTGCCTTTACCCTCTGGTTTTATTTAATTTTTATTTCTTCTTATAATCCTCATTAGTATTTGACAATGTTCTTTCTATGTGAATGTAACATGTTCAATAGATAATTGATGTAGGAAAGTAGTGTGCTTGGAAGGGTCGAATGTAAGATGTGTTCAATTTGTGACCCTTTGAAAATAAAGTTCGTTCGTTCATTCGTTCGTTCCCTCCTCCTATATTTTCTTGCTTCCTTCCTTTGTTACCCCCCCCCCCCCCCCCACTTCCGCCCCACAATGTATACACAAATAAAATTATATAAATAGCACAAAATGAGCATGGATAAAATATCCTCATTTATATAAGCAAACGCAATTGGAGAGTCGACCCGCGGCCATCTATGCCAGTAAACTCCGTTCGCTACGCCTACTACACTGCTGACGTGTCACTTATTTACATACCCCAATGTACCACTAGGACCCAGCAGTGTCACCTGCATCTGACAGACAACATATGTAAAACTTGCTCAGACAGGAACATCACAGGCATCGGGCACTTTCCTCACCCCTCCTTCTGTTACAGGAACGCCACAAACGGCGAACACTGTTCCCACTGTTACAACAGCCAACAAAAGCATCCGAAAATCGTGACATTCTCGGCGTGCACTGATTGACACATTGAATAGCCGCTCTGGCCCCGTTTCTCTCCGAAGGGTCAGAGGTGCGCCTCTCAATCCCCTCTTACTTCACGTTTGTCCATCCATTCCATTTTATTGTGTTTATTTTCTGCTGTCTATTTTCTACTTATTTCTTGTCTTCTCGTTTACGTGTGTGTGTATGCGCGCGCGCGTGCGTACTTGTGTGTGTGTTTTTCTCTCTCTCTCTCTCTCTCTCTCTCTCTCTCTCTCTCTCTGTGAGATGAGAAGTCTTAAGTCTTCATATATACTAGGTAACTGCATCATGTCGGTCGTCTAATGAGAAGGGAGCTGGCAAAACTAGCCCGGTAAACCTGCAACTGTAAAAGACCAGGTTACAGGGCATGAAGAAGGAACAGACGGACCGACCACATCAACACCTTACACTGAAGCACTCACAAGAGACAGCGCAACACACCTGGCCCCGGGACATGCACAGCAGCTTCCCTCGACGCCTGGCGTCAAGGTTTGAACCCGTGCGGACAACAGAACAGTTGTTCTCTTGGTTCCATGGGAGATAGACAAGACAAGACATCATCATTATCATCATCATCATCATCATCATCATTTCCCATGCCGGTAAGAGTGGGTGGTCATGTTTCGCCATCTTACATGATCACCAGAGTCGTGGGTAAGCTCTGTGTTCTTGTCCCGACTATTCCATGTGGTCAAACCATGCAGAAATTTACTTCTCTTCTTTCCCCTTGTTCTTTTCCCTTCAATCTTGCCAGTTGTCACAAAGTTCTCCAGTTTATTTCTTCTCATAACGTGCCCAAATTTGGTTTTACTTTTAAGTCTAATTTCTCTAATCAGTTTGCAATTTTTATTTGCCTCTTGTAGGACTTGCTCATTGGTTATTCTGTCTGTCCATAGTATTCGTTGCATTTTTCTCAGAAACCAAAAGCAAGACTGCATATTAAGATAAGAGTGGCCAATCTTCTTAGTCGCCGCCTGTCCTTCCCGGATCCACCCATTGATCTATGCAGAACTTGATCTCCACAGCAGTAGTTGTCAGTAATTGATTTGACAGCTATAGTTTTCTAGGCATCTGTGGGGACGGTAGTCGGCCATGACTTTCCTTCTCGGCAATGACCGTAGTGGCCGGTGACAGTCACCATTATCTCTATCTCCGAGATGGTCTCTCTGAGAGAGAGAGAAAGAGAGAGAGAGAGAGAGAGAGAGAGAGAGAGAGAGAGAGAGAGAGAGATCATAACCAACTGCCACCTGTCGGCTGATCTCAACTCAATCCGCCTCGTGCCCCTGTCCGGGGGTTAAACGGGTACCCCACCTCACCCAAGGGTGTCCCGTAGTCTTGCGGTGAAAGGAGGTGGCCTACTTCTTCTTTTGATAGGGAAACCCTGCAACCTGCATTCCCAGACAGTTTCCAGAAGTCTCTGAGAATTGTTCGGTGCTCTTGTTACGAGAAGACTGGCTCGATCCCCACAACCACACTGGTTTGGTAACACATCCAGCCACTGCTGAGGACTGGACCCGAATCAGTGTGTTATTTAAGAACACACACACACACACACACATACACACACACACACACACACACACATATACACACACGCGCGATATTATACAAACATTGATCTTCCCAATTTGAATAATTTTCGTAAGTTACCACCATCATCATCATCAAGTGTTATCTCTGAAGTGAAAGTCGATTGTAATGAATTTCCTCTGTCCTTAGTCCTCACGGTGAACCTATCCAGGCTTTTCACTGTCTATTTGTTGACTGTGTCCACCCACATACAACATTGTCTTCCTCTAATGTTGGTAATTGCAACAGTTAAAATATCTAGAGCCCACCAAACGTCAGCTGAACTAATCGTGGTTTGACCTGTACCCGATTAAACAACTGTTCTCATTTTAGACTGTAGAGGGTGCACAGAAATAAAATGGCTACGATGCGATTGGTACTGCATAACGTGCGTGTACAAACCAGCTTTTGCATTGATCGATTGTGTAACTTGGTGGGCAGATATTCCTTGATTTTATTGTTAGAGATTAAACGTTTACCATTGTACTTTCATTTGCTGAAAACTATATTTTAAGGTGTTCATTAACCTAAGTTGCAAGCATATAAAACACATGTTCTGTTTGAAACACCTAGTGTGCGCGCCAGAGCGCTCGCGCATGTGTGTTTGCGCGCGTGTGTATATGAGAGAGTGTGTGTGTGTGTGAGAGAGAGAGTGTGAGAGAGACAGTGTGTTTATGAGTGTGTGTATAAGAGTGTATGTGTATGTGAGAGTGTGTGTATGTGTGTGTGTGTGTGTGTTCGCGCGCGCGCGCTGTGATATAACTTAGACGGAGCTATTTTGTTCTACTTGTCCCAGTTAACCCTGTTTTATCTTGTTGCTCCTTCTCTTTGCCAAAACCTGTGTCTTCTTCGCCTCTAATATTATATGATTGTCCCAGGACCCTCTTGACCTCACGACCTGTGAATCAGCAGTCTGCCTCACAAACAAATGTTTACGCTCAACTTTCGGATGCCTGAAGTGTTAGACATTGGGAAATTCGACTTTGTTTTTGCCATCTTGGTAATTGACCCTTGACTTCGACGTTTCCGGTGTTAACATTCCACTGTCCGTCCATACACGTCTCCACGACAGCAATGATATGGCGGTGTCATGTCTCACAAACACCAGCAGACAGTTGTTTGTAAGTCCTTTACAGGACGTAGCCGCTAACCCCTGCATTTATTGCCTGTTTGTGATTTTCTAAACAAGTTTGCGACCAGTAGTTTGCCATGGATTTCTGAGAGGCAGACGCTCTTACCGCTGCGAAATTAAACGGAAAGCTATCTCTCAAGTCACCTGCAGCTTATTTCGAACCCAATATGTCAGAATTGTGAAACTTCATTCACTACCCCCATGCCACAGAGAGACGGTTCTTCACACACACAATATCGCTCTAGCAAAGGAACAACGGGGAAACAGTACAAGCCAGTTCTAATTAAAAGTGTGTTGAAAACATAATGACCAATAAAAAGATGCCATTTGCAACGAGAGAAAGATGTTGAGGTAAAACATAGAACCTGTACTTTTGTATGGATGTGAAGCGTGGACAATGAGCAAACAGGCTGAAAAACAGTTGATGTGGTTTCTAAGGAAAATGCAAAGAATACCATGGGCAGACAGAAAAACCAATGACCAAGTCCTACAAGAAACAAATGACAACCGTAAACTGATTAAAGAAATTTGACGTAAACATCACAATTTTTTGGTCACGTTATGAGAAGAAATAAACTAGAAAACTTGGTGACAACTGGCACGATCGAGAGGAAAGCAGAGAAGTAAATTCCTGGATGGCTTGGCCATATGGTATGGTCGAGACAGGAACAGTGAGATGTTTCACGACACTGGTGATCGAGTGTGATGGCGAAACATGACCGCCCCACGCTTATCGGCATGACATATGATGATGATGATGATGATGATGATGATGATGATGATGATGATGATGATGATGACGACGACGATGAAGATGATGATGATGATGATGATGATGATGATGATGATGATGATGATGATATTCTTGTTTCTGTTTGTGTCTTGAAGCAGCAATCGAATGACGTAAGTGTTACCACACACAATAACTACAGCAGTGAGATTCTCACGCATTGAACGCGTGACCTGGTGAACGCCAGAGAGTCGAAGGTGTGTTTGTCCTACGATCAGAAATTCGGTAAATAGCAACATGCATAGTTTGTTAGTGACACGCACTCGCACGGAGCATGAGAATCAGACACTCGCCAAAGACGGCGCGAATTTTGTCAAGATGCATCGTGCTTTTTATCATTCGTGTTTATAATGGTCTTAATATTTCTTAGTCGGATGAGAATTCGACAGCAACGTATGAAGATATAAAGATAGACTGAAAAGCGGGCGAACGGACAGGCGGACGGACAGACAGGCGGATGGATGTATGGACGGATGCTTAGACTGACAAGTAAGAAATTAGAGCAAAATAGTTAAAGAAATATAACTCAAAAATCAAAATAGAGAGACAGAAAACTGAACAGAAAACTAAACAGAAAACAGAAAATATCAGAAAAAACTGCGAGACATTCTCACATATACAGATAGAATAGCACACATACACACATATATACACATGCCAATATACGTACATAAACATACATACATGTCGACATACATACATGAATACATACATATATACATAAATGCTGTACGTACGTACAGACAGACAAACATGCAGACAGACACTCACGCACGCACACATACACACACCCACGCGTTCACATACATACATAACCACAATGAACTATATACATGTAATAATAATTAATATGACTGCTGCGAGATCAGAAAAGTCATTCAAACTGACATACAAATACGCGCGCAGTATGTAGACTTACAGGTTATCGGTCGGTGGGTATGTCCGTCGCGATTGTTGGAGTGGATGGATGGATGGATGGATTGTTGGATGGATGGATGGATAGGTGGATTGTTGGATGGATGGATAGATGGATGGATGGATAGGTGGATTGTTGGATGGATGGATGGATGGATGGATCAATTGATTAATCAATGGATGGATGGATGGATGGATGGATCAATGGATGGATCAATGGATGGATCAATGGATGGATGGAGTGGGAAGGTTGGCGGAAGGGAAAGGGTAGGATGGGAAATCTGGAATCTTCTAGCCGGATCTGTTGGATAATTGTGAGATATGTGGCCATTACCGTTCCTGTTGTGTTCAAGGGTGAATCATCTATGTTGCCTAGTGTCTTGTTAGTACAACGTCCGGTTTCAGAGAGAGGCATTATCCGGAATTTTGTCTCTTCAACACAAACCGACTCCCCCATCTCCTTTCCGCCCCTTCCTTCGACTCCCCAGGAATGTTTCGGCCTGGATCTTGTAAGATGAGTCAGCAATTGCATTCATTACAGCCTGGGAAATCGTAAACAATGGGGCCAGTCGCTGCTGGCACGAACACGTGAAGGTAGTTAGTTCCGTGGCAGAGGTGTGAAGTGCAAGTGTTTCACCTATACAGGTCTCGGCATTATGAGGTAGGGTGAGCTTGTCTTTCTCGTTGCTCATTGTTTTCCCCCAGAGAAATCTAAAGTCCGGATTGATCTCTAGCTTTATACTGTAGGGGTAACAACCGGGCCTTGATCCCGTATGAACTGTTTTAAGCAAGCGCGTGATTTATCGCATTGCTATCAGTGTTGCGCATATACTAGAGCACCAGGTTCTTCACATAGAGATTTCATTGTTGGGGAATCATTTCCTCTACTTCTATCAGTGCACATCAGTGCCTATGAATTTTCCCCTAAACCGTTTACATTTAGGCCTGTTAGTACAAAGTTACATTGGATGATTTTCATAAAATAAATAATACATTTCATTTTCAAACTTTTTGTAGTAGCTGTGGTGGTAGTAGTGTTAATAGTAGAAGTGTTAGCAATACAACTACTACTAGTAGTAGCAGCAGCACCAGTACGTTGATGATAGTAGTAGTAGTAGTAGTAGTAGTAGTAGTAGTAGTAGTAGTAGTAGTAGTAGTAGTAGTAGTAGTAGTAGTAGTAGTAGTTGTTGTTGTTTATGTTGTTGTAGTCTCTATTGCCAGTGGTTGTACTGACTGTAGTTGTAACAAAATCAGTCATTCCTCCATGCTCAATATGACCACTACCTTCTGGTCTAGTTTATGAAGGTTCGAGAACTCGGTATTCAACGGCAACTACCAGCAACATCCATCAAAGGTTCTACATCAGCCTGTGACGTTTATTTAACAGATTCGATGCAAAACAAAAAGTAGGGTTGGTCCTAACAAACGTGTATTTCGGAAAATAAGAAGTATGGATGTCTCACAGTCACGACTTTAAAAGTTGTTAATATGGTAACAGCTATGTTGTATTATAACTAAAATGAAAGGGGGTTGCATAAAGAAAACTACTGAATATAAGCCCAAGGCAGATATGTGAAGTCGCCTAAAACGATTAATTATTCCATGGCACTTAATGAGTTAAGCACAATATATGAAGATCAAGCGTTGTCTTGCCGTTGTCTTTGATCAAAATTGTTGGGACACAACCCTGAGCTGTATAACCCGTCATCACACGTCTGTATATTGGTCTCCTTTTCAGTTCCCGCCAGATATTTAGCTGTCCATAATTTTATGCTGTCTGTTTAGAGCGGTTTTATCCTTGCTCTGCCTCTCGTGGGACGTGTGTTGCAGTTCTGTGTTGGACAGCATACTCGCTTGAGCCAGGCATAGAACCGTGTCAATTGGGTTAGCGTGTGCGTACGTGCGTGAGTGTGTGCGTGTCACGAAACCAGATGCAAGATAAATAAACACGCTTGATTGGAGATTACAAAATGTAGATCTAAAGAAGTTAAGGGGAGTGATTGATTGATTGATTTAGGAACCGACATCACAGCATTTGGGGCATTCCCATAAGCGCTCCGTCCCCATCCTCAGCAGCCAGCGAAGAGTTCCAACACCAATAGTACCAGTAGCAATCTGATTATATGTCCGTCTCGCCTTTCCTCTGAGCGTCGAGCGTCGGCCAGATCCCCTCTTCACACCTCGCTGTCTCATTCTTTCCAGACCATGGTGATCCATTTGCTCCTCAGAGGTGTACACGTGCTCCCACAAGGCCGCAACCACGTCTGCCTTGTCATGCATCAATACTCCACCAAGTTTTGCCGATCCAGCCAATCTGTCCGCCTGTTCATTCCCCAGCACCCGGCATCCCCCGGAGAAGAGATCAAGGCGATGCTTGCAACCCGTGACCTCCGAAGCGAAGCAAGCCACTCTGCCAGAAGCTTGCCTGTACTCACCTTCCTCAGTATGCTTTCTGAGTCAATTACAATCACGATGTGTGTGTGTATGGCATTCTCCATCCAGCGGAAAGCTGCACTGACAGCCTCCACCTCCATTCTTAAGCTAGATGTTGCGGTATCATATGCCAGGAAACACAACGGTAATGTGATGAAACCAAGACAATTATAACCGAATCTTCCGTTGTAAAATCTCACTTTAAAAAGCACAGTAATGCATATATTTAAGTAGCAATGTTGACAAAGATGCGGGAATCCATTGAATCCATTGACAAGCAAGAGTGTAGGAGATTTGTGGAAGTCACAAGATGTTAAACTCAGCACCAAACTGAGAATAATGAACTCCAATGTGAAATCACGACTACTGTATAGATCAGACACACGAAGAACGATTTACATGGTTACTAAATAAATTACAAGCATCCATTAATCGGTGCCTGCGCTGAATATTGGGGGTAAAATTGTGGGAAACCACGGGGGGGGGGGGGGGGGGGGACACAGATTGTCTGGGTATGCACCACTGGATGAAATATTGGTGCATGTTCAGGCAGATGTGGCCAGGGCCTGTGGGGTCGTGTGTGTGTGTAGCGTGGAGGATCAGATAAATATGGTCTGGAGAGATTGGTGCGGCAGCCAGTGAACAGAGGATCTGACCGACGCTCAGTACTCTGAGGAAAGGCTAGACTGGCACATAATCAGACTGCAGTTGGTACCATTAGTGTTGGGACTCTTCTCTAACTGTTGAAGATGAGGACAGAGCACTATGAAAATATTCTGCATGCTGTGATATTGGTGCTTGACTAATCTCAAGTTGCTGAACGTATTATGGAATTACCTTATACTCATATTACGCTACTATATATTTGCGTATCGTGTGATTATTTGTACATTCACATTTAGTCAACTACACAGACTCGAATGGTTGTGCCGTGTGAACTAAATGTGTGTAATTTTAGCACACACATTGCCAAAAATGTTAATATCGCGTCCTTTTTCTTTCTATTTCAGTTATGACCCCTACCAGATATTTGAGGTAAGTAAACCCAGCAACTGGCACAGGTTGTATGTGTGAGTGTACAAGTTGTTGCACATGATTGATTTGACAAAACAGGGATTCAGGGGATGTTATTCTTTCCTCCTAACTCAGGCAGTGAACAGAAGCCTAGTATTGTCAGACAATTGCTTAAAAATTAGTGGTCCCGTTTGCACATTGCAAACGTTAAAAATCTCTGGAATTTTCCAAATACAGAATACACTACATGTCTTATTATGTATCCTATCCACATCAAAATAAAACGAACTTCTCCCCCTACGCAGCCAGACCTCCACGTTAACTTCTTCTTCTTCTTCTTCTTCTTCAGCGTTCCGAGCCATTGAGGTTCTTTGCTGCAAATACAATCCGTCTCCATTCGTCTCTCTGGTGGACCTTCTCTTGCCAGTCGTTGATTCCAAGTGCTTGCAGGTCTGTACATGTATTATCTCTCCACCGCCTTCTTGGTCTACCTCGGGGTCTACGTTAACACCTCTAACAAATGCAATATTAAGTTTCAGGTTCGTGCCATTCCTCTACGATGTTTGGTGGAAGAAATGTGGATCTACCCATATTATTTTACATTCATGATTGCTAGATGGGCAGAACTGTAATAGGTGAATGACCGTCATAAGGATATTGCCACATACACAAATCCAAAACATTTCTCTTCAACTTGGGATATAGATATATATCTTTGGTGTCATGTTCGCGGTTTATAAATTATGTTCTGATCGTGCCATGATAGTTTATTACAGGCATCATAGTGAATATGGCTATGGTGGTCTTTCGTACATTTTTTTTCCAACTCAGTTCAATATATACCAACAACAACAAAATGCTCGGCCTCGTTCAACCTGCTTCTTCAGCGTCGGTTATAAATGAGGTCGGTGTGTGTGTGTGTGTGTGTGTGTGTGTGTGTGTGTGTGTGTGAGAGAGAGAGAGAGAGAGAGAGGGAGAGAGAGAGAGAGAGAGAGAGAGAGAGAGTGGATTTTGATTATCTCATGTTTCTTTGATCTCTTTCGAGTTAGTCTTAAATAGGTCTGGTTATATTTTTCCCGCCGTGTTCATTGCGAAACGGCTGGGTCTTTCGGGGGGGGGGGGGGATCATGCATGTGTATCCTGTATAATGGGTGATTGCTAAACTGTTTCGTTGATTTCTATCTTTCATAGACATATCAGATTGCGGAAGAGAAACGCGTGCATTCTGGGAGAACTACACCTAGAACGTATAATCCTGCATCTATATATCTGTCTGTCTGTCTGTCTGTCTGTCTGTCTGTCTGTCTGTCTGTCTGTCTGTTACAATTTCTGTCTGCCTGGCACTGCCACAGTCTATCTGTCAGTCTGTCTATATGCCCATCCATCAATCCATCTGTTTGTCTTTCCATCCTTTCATTCTTCTTATTATTCTCAGTTGTCAGGAAAACTTAGAGGCCAATGAGATACCAGCAGTTTTTATTGTTACGCCTAATTTGTATTTACCCCTTTACTTTTATGAGTGTCGATCAATTCGTGAGAGTTTATTTCTCTTGTTATTTCACATGCTTCTCTCCATAGTGTGCTATGACGCCGATTATTAGCTGTGAATTCATCCCTCACTGCTGGAGGTAGTCTGTGCACACCGCTAGCAATTTGTATTCCACCCGGCTATTACATAAACATGCGCATTGGGTTCGTGTTTCCCTGGGGAATTTCGGCTATTAAAAACCCGGCAACTGTTTAACAACTGGAGGTCGCCTGCCTCCTGTACCGTGTCTAGCTTGAAATATGCGTAAAATGTAACACGAGCTCAGGCACCCGCTCATATCCACATACGCAATCATAGACACACACTTCAGTTGACTTATGTAAGATATATGTATGTTCTGAACTCCTTGACATGGTTAGTTCTGGTTCCGGGCGGACTTAACCTGTAATATAGGAACAATTATACTAGTTGTTTGCTTGCTTGCTTGTGTTCGTTGGCTTGAGCTCCAACGCGAGGTCCTGTATATCGGATGAAGGCATCCTGTTGTCCAACATCAGTGTGATGTCATACAGGACCTGAGGTTTGCGTGAGTATCCGTTGTCCCATGTCTGGCTTATTGGTGTGCAGACTGGTGGTTCCTCGCCGTACAGGCAGACACTCTCCGACTTCGGAGGAATCGGCGATCCTACTGACCTTAGCCAGGACCCCGAAGGGACCTGTTGCCCAGGACGCTCGACGAGGACGCGTCAATAGGTCTGGGCCAGTATATAACCCGGCCCTGGTGCCTTGGAAACACCTCTGCGTCCCAATTATACTAGTGAAAGTTAAGTTGTATTCTTCCTCGTCCTTGTTTAGAGGCAAGTACGTCTCGCGTAGTTATGCACCAACTCAGTTGGTGTGCCGCATTCCATCCTGCACTTGTGCAAGGTTTACCTTCTCGGGACAGATTCTACCAATAGTAGCGGACACTGTCAATCCCTAGAGTTGTTTTTCCTTCCTAATAATTGTTTGCCACGATTGAGGCCTTGCGTCTACTCTTTTGCGATTTCCAACCGCCGAGAGATTTTTAACGAGCATAGCTTGCACACAGAGCACCCCCTGTTGTTTCCCTTATTCGAGACGGTAATGTGCCTGATCTCACTACCCAAGAGATAAGGGGACGTATGATGTTATAGAAAATCAATAGTCCTTGTAAAAATGCCCAGTGCTGTGCTGGGATTCCAACCTTCTGAGTCTGTGTCGGACGCCGTAACCTCTCAACCAGACCTCCCTTAACTAGTTTAACTGCGTGCCTTGTCTGACTATTGATCAACTATCTGCTCGACTATTGGTCAACTATCTGCTCGACTATTGGTCAACTATTTGTTCGACTATTGGCCAACTATCTGCTAGACTATTGGTCAACTATCTGCTAGACTTGATTGGATGCCCCTAAATGGTTCTTTACCTCATTCATTCCTCCTCCCCTCCGACTGCACTGTGCTACCCCCTCTCCCTAACTGGATGCCCCCCTCCCGGCTGGATGCCCGGGGCTGTCACACACCCCGCACCCCCCTCTGCACGCCACTGCCTCTAGTGAGTGAACGCAATTGATGAAATCGTAAATACTATTAGTGGAACTGCGGTAAAGCTGTGGAAATGTGAACAATATAAAATATCACAAAGTAATGCAGTTTTACAGAACAGGATTACGGAAAACACAGGACGTTGTATGTTATATGTTGACTTTTGTGCATGTATTTGTTTGCTGATGAAGGCTTCTCGCCTCAACGTCCTGTGTTTTCCGTAATTGTGTTTTGTAAAGCCGCATTACTTTGTGTTATTTTATATTGTTTACATTTAATGAAATTATTGAAATCGTATATTTGATATGATGTAACCACGGAAGTGTCTTAGGTTTGGTGCCGGCTTTATCGTCACTGTCTGACGTATGGAATATCACCAAGGGAACGCCCACCGGGAAATCCCCAGTTGACCGAGGCACAGATGGAAGGCGAAGACAAAGTAACTAAGTCTGTTTCATTTCACGGAGTTGACGCAGCCAAAGCATAAATGTGTGAAGATGAAAAGCTTCACTTTCTATATCAGCTTGCACGTAATGCCCTTCTGATGCTCACACAAAATATCAAATTGTATTATTTGCCACTACTTGAACATTACCACATCAAAGGTAGATACTGAAAGCGTCAGGCAGGCACACTCAACATAACATCGACGTCAAACGTATACCAGAATCCAAAGTTCAAGATCCTAATTGTTAAAGCCATCAGACGCGTTTTGAATTGTCTACTTTCGAAGCAATTATACATTTTTTTCCGTTGTAGGTCTCCTCAGCCAGTTCTTCGGATACCATCTTAAATCTACAGGTCAGCATGGTCGAATGGGTAGGAACGCGCCTTCTTAAACATCCGTTGTGCTGAAGCCGAGGTTCAACCCCTACACCGGACAGCTGGACTAAAATGTTGACCTGTCGTCCTTGACACTGGAACGTAAATTACAAGTACCTCTGAAGTCGGAGTGGGTTCGCCTGACGGCGAGAGAAACTATTAATAGGGAAAGTTATTCTACACGCAAAATTCAGTCCATCACTACTACATTGATAGCTTGTATGATAGCTTGTATGATAGCTTATATGATAGCTTAATTGATGCCTTATATGGTAGTTTAAATGATATCTTATATGACAGCTTATATGACAGCTTATATGATAGTTTATATGATGAATTAGATGTAGACAATCAAAAGTAGAAAACATATACTGGAGAATTTGGTGACAACTGGTAAGATTGGGGGGGAGGGGGTGGGGGGCGACAAGGGGTAGACAGATAAGTAAATATCTGGATGGCTAGACCACATGGCATGGTCGGGACAAGAACACAGGGCTGATCCACGACTCTGGTGATCGCGTGAGATGGCGAAACGCGATCACCCATGCTTATCGGCATGGTATATGACGATGACATTTGATAACTAGCAAATAATAAAGAAATCAGAGGGCATACTAAGAGTTTATTATCGTCGACCTGTTTAATTCCGTATACCGTTGACCTACATCGAACCCGGTAGCCGTCCGTGAACCCATTCACCTCCCAGGCTTGGAGCAACTAGACCCCAGTTTGAGGCAACACCAACACATTACAGATTACAACTGAGTGCACGTGAACTTCACCTGCCTTAACTAACCAGGCGCGTTTGAGACTTCACCAGAACGAGTTCCTGTGTAAACACAAGGAACGGAGAGACACAAAGAACTGCCATCATCATCACCCTGTGCCATGCCGACAAGCCTGAAGGGGGGATAGTTCGTCATCTCACACAATCGCGTTTTGAATCAAGTCTGTTGTCCTGTCCCGATTATGCCACGTGGTGAAGCTCTACCTAGGTATTTATCTCGGTACTTCAATTTTAATTCACCGCAAACAAAGAAGAATCCCTTCGAGCCTCATTTGCATCGGTCCGGCAATCATTTTCCGGTTTAGTGTTCGGTGGACTGCTAGACCGATCGATGGATGTTTTTTAAGTTCTTGGGCCCGTAGGGCCCTCACTGTCGACGACAGTCTCCTGATGGAGAATCCGGCATTCTAGCCACTCGGCGAGCCGCTCCTCCGCTAAAATATGTACAGATAGAAAATACACCAATACCTGCAGTAACTATTATTGTAAACAAACTACGACAGTAAGATCAATAAGATATTGCACAGAAGATATTGAGTTGAGTTGAGTTGAGCTAAGAACCGACATCACTGTACTCAGGACATTCCCACACGTGCTCCTTCCCCTCGTTCAATAGCTAGCGAAGAGTCACTTTACACATCGTTCCCATCGCTATCAGATTGAAAGTTCTCCTGGTCTTCCCTCTCAGTTTTGAGATTCTACCAGAACCCCTACAAATCTCCCTCAATCTCATCGTTTCCACATACGGGTTCTCAATCTGACCCCACTCGTTCTCCACCTGGTTCCACAGGCGAACAACGATCACCTCCCCCTTGTCCATAAGTTTGACGTTTAACAGATGCACGATCGTTTAAATAAGTATATACTAAGCAGACGTAAATACAGTTTTGAATTTCTGCTGTGTACTATTTACATGTTTCTTTGATTGTCAGAAGGCTTTTTACAAATTTAATCAAGAAAAATTAATAAAATGCCTCGATACTGATGGAAACATCAATACCTGCAGTAAATATTAACTGTAAACAAACTACGACAGTAAGACCAAGCAGATATTATACAGAAGATATAGATATGAATGGCTGGTTGGTTGGTTGATTTGTTGGTTGGTTGACTGGATGATTGGTTGGTTGTTTGGTTGGTTGGTTGTAAATGGTCTGGAAGACTATGTGTGTCAACCCCAGAGTCCTGTTCTCAGGGCGTCTGTGTCAGCCCCGATAGTGCTTGCGTCTATCGAAGTGAGGCTGATGTAGAGAATTGTCTCCCGATTCGATACCTTCTCCGAGAAGACTGTATTGTGGCGCTCCACGTCCCTCTCCAAACTCAGAAACTCGCGGTTGTGCCAGACCGGTACGGAAACTTCCCATCTGCAGAGAGGCATTTTATGTCATGATTCAGCTCGTATGGAGCTGGTTTGGATAGGCTTAAGCTAATGGTGCCTCAACTATGTTTAGGTATTTCATTGTCACCTCAGTGCACACGGGGAAGCACATGTCGATATAAATAGAGGTGTAAGACATTGGTGTGTTTTGTCCGCTTGTTTGTTTAACTGGTGTACAGACAAGAGACTTATGCTAACAAGCCTTCATCAGGAAGCAAAATCAGCAACAATCAAAAGGTTGAGAAGGGACAATAATATCAGTATTTTAGTGTAACTACTGTCTCTTCTGGACATTGACCTGGCCTAAAGGATAAAGGTGCCTTGATGTCGAGGTCAAGGGTTCAGCTCCTTAATTGACCTGGCCTAACGGATAAAGGTGCCTTGATGTCGAGGTCAAGGGTTCAGCTCCTTAATTGACCTGGCCTAAAGGATAAAGGTGCCTTGATGTCGAAGTCAAGGGTTCAGCTCCTTAATTGACCTGGCCTAAAGGATAAAGGTGCCTTGATGTCGAGGTCAAGGGTTCAGCTCCTTAATTGACCTGGCCTAAAGGATAAAGGTGCCTTGATGTCGAGGTCAAGGGTTCAGCTCCTTAATTGACCTGGCCTAAAGGATAAAGGTGCCTTGATGTCGAGGTCAAGGGTTCTCTCTCTCTCTCATCATGTTCCTCTTGTACCTTGCGGTGTCGAGGTGAAGTATAAACTTCGTGAGAGTGCCCGGTTATGGGCTTCGTATATCGACATTCCCATGGATTCTGTTATTCCCTCCGTCCAGCGTTTACGTGGTCGGCCTCTTCCTCTGTTTCCATCTGGTCTGTACGTCATTGCCTGTTGTGGCATGCTGTTGACTGGTAGCCTACTTGCATGGCCAAACCATTTGACTTGCTGCTTTCTAATAAAGGTCAAGGGTTCAGCTCCTTAATTGACTTCGCCTAAAGGATAAAGGTGCCTTGATGTCGAGGTCAAGGGTTCAGAATTAAGTTGGACTTAAACGTTGACTTCTCATTCAGAAAGCAGTGACAAATTATGGAACGTAAATTTGCTTAGAAAATCAACCTGGAGTTGACTGCAACGTCCTGCAAGGACATGCAACATTAAATAAAACTGTCCCTTCAGTCTTTGAAAACATTGAAAACAGTGTTACATCCTATTTGGGAAACATATCTGCACTGTAATTGACAATAACACTTTAGTTTGAGGGAGGGGGAAAGAGGAGGAGAAGGATACAATCACCTATGCCAGTCGACAAGAGGAAGGAGCACTTGAAGTTTCTTGTTCGTAGTGGAAATAGCAATATAATCACAGAAACCACACACTACAGAAAACCAACAATAAACTTAGAATTAGTCTCTATTACTAAGTGAAAAGCAATTTCACGATTCCTGGGCCTGCCCGGGTCCAAGTTTCGAAATCAGTCGCGAGATATATAGAAGCAGGTCGCTTTGCGTTGGTTTCTGTGGTATGAAGTGTCGACAGTTCAAAAATCAATGGCAAACTTTTTTTTTTTAATTCGCATATCCTTTACAGGACATCGCTGTCAACAGCAGCATCTTTCAGCTGATTGTTGATTGCTTGGCAAGATTACGCTCAGTAGTTTGCCTTTGCTTTCTGAGCGGCCTGCTCACATATCTCGCAAGTCACTAACGCAGCGAGAACCGCTACCAATTCTCGCGCGCTGCGTTACTCTGTGTGGATAAACGGGATTACAGAGAAAGTCGTTTAAAATCTAGGCCAGGGAGATCAGCAATGGCAAACTACTCAAGGTAAAATTGCCTAGTAAATCAAAAACAGCGAATAAATGCTACGGTTGATTGCGATATTAAAAAAACAAACAAACAAACAACGCGCAATTGGCTGCCAGAAGCAACCGGAAATACACAAGTGTGTCGAATTAGAAACTTATTATAGTGCAGAGTTATTCCACCCCCTCCCCTGCATACACTATGAACTGTTGCTTCCTATAATCTGCATGAAAAACGGTTATAATTGGGCCTGTTGTCGTGCTCTTAGTCTTATTAGATTTTACAGTGTCAGATACATGATGTCCCACCTATTTAATGGAAGCGTGGACACGCCCACGTGCGGGGTTCAGGAAACGAAATAATTTAACAGCTGTCTGAACAAGTGGAGTATAATTGGATTCTGAAAGGCACAGAGCAAACAATACAACGATTGGAAGTTTCGTCATGTACCCCGTGGGCGACCTGCCACCCCAAAATGTCAAGACGATACAGAAGTCGAAATAGCTTTCTGATGAGCAGAAGCCACTTTTATTGCTGGCGTTTTTTTGGTTTTTTTTTTTTTGGGTGGATTTTGTTCTTCTCTCCTTACTGCGCCATCACAATTATCATCTTCATCATCAAAACAATCATCATTATCTTCTTCTTCTGCTACTGTTCATCCTCTACCTTCTCTTTCTTTCGTCCTCTTCATCCTTCTCCTGCTTCTTTTTCTTCTGCTTCCTGTGCTTATTGTTTTTGTTGTTGTTGTTGTTGTTGTTACTGCTACTGCTACTGCTGCAACTACTACTGCTGCTGCTACTGCTACTGCTACTGCTGCAACTACTACTACTACTACTACTACTACTACTACTAATAATAATAATAATAATAATAATCCTTCAGACGTCAACCTTGTTTCTTGTTGTTCTGGTTCTCACTTGATTCTAAAAATGCCTTTTAGTATCACCATAAGTTATATCTATTTCAGCTGAGATAGCTGTTCCTTATTTGTTAGCCTGTCTATGTCCAGATATGTTTCGCTGAGACGGGATCTATTGCCCTCTTCTTTGTTCCTCTGCCAATGAGAGTGTGTTATACTACTTATACATGCACATCAAAGGTATTCGTCTTCGACATGCAATTGTGTCAGATTTGCTTTCTCCAGAATCCAGTAATGTCACGGATGATGTAAGGACACTATATACCGTAGTAATGTCACGGATGATGTAAGGACACTATATACCGTAGTAATGTCACGGATGATGTAAGGACACTATATACCGTAGTAATGTCACGGATGATGTAAGGACACTATATACCGTAGTAATGTCACGGATGATGTAAGGACACTATATACCGTAGTAATGTCACGGATGATGTAAGGACACTATATACCGTAGTAATGTCACGGATGATGTAAGGACACTATATACCGTAGGTATGTTTCCTTTCCTAACAATTTTAGCAGGGCAGCGGCCTTACTCCCTACTCTTTGCGATTTCTAACTGCTGTGGGACTTTTAACTTGCACACGGGACCTCCTATTTTCCGCACTGATCTTAGACGGCAAATCATCTTATCTAAATACCCAACAGATCAGAAGGACGTAGTAGACACCTTGCAGTCTTGACAGACCAAAGTATGTGAGTGGAATGTGGCCAATATTCCATCACAATGTCTGGGCAGAGCTTCAGAGATCATGTGATGCCCAAACGACATGACCCCTCCCTCGGCCTAGTCTTGTGTATTCCAGAGGAATGGGTAACCAATACGTCTGGCACAAGGTAGGCTGCAGACGCTGGCGGCTCAGCGTCAATCCACCGAGACCTCACCACCACGAGCCGGTGGCGAGTTATGGCCAGACCCTGACACCCAAGGGACCCGGCTTAGAGGCGTTCAGCCATGTCCCACAGGTGAGGGCCTTGTACGAGCCCGGACCATGAGGGCGCGCACATCTGTCAATCACAAGTGTCCGGACCTGTGTAAAGCGTGCACCATCGTCAGACTCCCCACCTGACTTATAGCGGTCCCCGTGACCAACGGGAATAGGCCCGCCATAGCTACCGCAGGAGATATTGCCTGTCTATTTGCAAGCAAATCTCCCATACTTCCACTGTGCGGATCTCGCGACCAGCAAGAATAGGCCCGCCGGAGATTATGCTCGTCTGCTGCGAACAAATCTCTACCGAGAGACTGAATAAGTAAAGAAACGATAAGGAGGACGTATACTATTAGATACGAGTGGTTCTTGAAACTAATTGTAAAGCTCTATGCAGATTTATTTTTTGCTCGCTCGCTTTGAACTCAAGCGTAGTCCATGCACAGTACTTTTAGTAGCACTTGACTGAATGTTGCGTGTGGATGTGGATTAGCTTTCCCTATTACCAGTGTCCCTCGCCATCAGGGGAACCCACTGCGACGTTTTTTTTTTAAAGTTACTTGTAATTTACGTCCCCAAGTCAAAGATGAGAAGTGAACATTTGAGTCCAACTGTCCGGTCCAGGAGTTGAACCCATTACCTCGGCATCATCTCACAGGATGTTTAAAAATGTGCGTTCTTATCCATTCGGCTATGCTGACCTCCCCTATGCAGAAATTAAAGCCGGTACCCTGTGAGCCTGCGGCGGACAGATAAACCTGCCAGCCACAGCTCACCAGGCACGGCTCCCCAGACGGAATACATTGTAATACACGCTTTTAACATTTCTAACATAGTCCACGGAATGCTACTCTTAGATCTGCTAGTTTTGCATCATTTTCGCTCCTCCGTATTGGCACAATTGGCCTTGGATCTACAAAAAGAGCTGGGCATTTCTATTTATTTTTCTCTGGATAGTAATAGTATACTGCTGGCTGTCTGTAGATTCATGTCATATTAATAATTATTGATGAAACAAAACTCCGTTGATAGTTGTGAGCCTCAATTTATTTAGCATAAATCCTATGTGAAAACATGACTGCACAGTGTATAAAATATACTTAAATAAATAACTATCATTTTCTGTCTGCTAGGTTCAGCATACTCCATGTTTGATTTTAACAGTCAGAGTTCTCAAGGGACGTAACATCACCTTAGGTTTTCAGGACTATTGTAAGTAATGCAACCTGTATCTATCTATCTATTCTATAGCAACAGCTACCATCAATACTGTGGAAGTAACATTGAGTGGTGAGGGTGTTTGAAGAAATTGTCGTTCATCACTCCAGCTGTCTTATTTTAGGGCAAAATGTTAAAAATAGACTTTGAAATATTAAGCAAACTGACAGATGAATAAGGAAGAAGATAAGCAAACAGACAAGGCGGGGAAGAGTCCTTCACTGATTAAACACAGATGCCAAACAAGATCGTTGCAGAAGAAAATTGGAGCATTTGAACACAAATACAAAACTATTCTTGGAATAGCATGGAACAAGAAGAAGAAAGATGTTGACATTCATTGAAACCTGAACATGAAAGAAAACTGGCTCGTAAACATCACGTCTCAGAAACTGACAATGCTTAAACTCTAATAAACATCACAGTGACATAGAACAGTTATGGAAGGCGTGGTTAGAACAGTAATGGAGGAGTCACTAGAACAATAATGGAATGAGTGGTTAGAACAATAATGGAGGAGTGGTTAGAACAGTAAACTAAGGCGTGGTTAGAACAATGATAGAAAGCGTGGTTAGAACAGTAATGCAGGGGTGGTTAGAACAATAATTGAAGGTGTGGTTAGAACAATAATGGAAGGAGTGGTTAGAACAGAAAAGGAAGGCGTGTTTTCTGGAGAAAAAAAAGAGCCAGAGGTAAACCAACGCGAAGGTGGACACATGACATTAAAGACACCGTGGCCATGGAAACGCATGAGGTAGAGGATCGAGGGACTTTCCAGCGGGTTATGATGATATCTGCGAGGGACCTGCAACATGACGATGAGTAAGACTAGATACTGTGGCAGACGTGAGATATTTGGAAGATCTTACATGCTTTATCTATCAACAATCTGCAATAATAGCAAGCAGATGAAAAACTACACATTGAACTTTATCTGAAACAAAAAAATATAAAACGGACATTTTCATAATCAACATCTGAAAATAGCAGGAAAAATTGGTAAATAGCGATGATTTAATATTATACATAAAATCCCAATCAGATATTATTGAACATTTTTTGTTCAGTCCTAGAAAACTTAATCCCATTTTTCTTAGAATAATGTTTAGAAAGGAAGTTAAGAGAAAGATGACTGACTTTATTGCACCGGGTTGTATCCTATGTGGCTTGGTCTTCTTTCCGAAGAGAGGCCTGCCAAAAGTGTTGCACAGAGTACGAACTCTGAGCTCCAGTGACAACCCCCGGGGGTCTCAAAATATAACTGCACTTGTGAACCAAACGACCAGTCTGAAAATGAACCCATGGCCTTTGTGGTATGAGGCTGGTGGCTTGACCCCTTCACTACAGAGAGCCCATGTTTTAGCGAGCACTATCTACTATCTTACTGATGACTGAGTTTGTAGTCTACTACAGAGAGCCCATGTTTTAGCAAACACTATCTACTATCTTACTGATGACTGAGTATGTACAGTCTACAACAAGAATGTTTTATAGACTGTTTATGACAAGCTGATCTGATGCAAGATTGCTTCTTGTGTACTAACTGTTAGTGCATTGTTCATGTACCAATGTTGCAATATATTGCTAGTTATGTACTACATTGCGGGGCAAAAAGAGAATCCTAACCTGCACAGTTCCTAACCTGCACACAACCTGCACATTGCTTTTTATTTACTAATATGTACAGTGCATATTTGTTATGTATTAATACACAATACATTGCTGTTATTGACTAATTGCTACATTTTATATTTGTTGTGTATTAATATACAATCCATTGCTTTTTATATACTAATTCGTACAGTGTATATTTGTTATGTATTAATATACAATATATTGCTGTTATTTACTAATTGCTACATTTTATATTTGTTATGTATTAATATTACTATATACTGTTTGCTATGTACTGTTCCAATATACTACTTGTATACACACTAATATACAATACATTGCTTGTCATCTAGCAACATTAACATCATTTTGCTTGCTTTGTTCAGTTAGCTAATGTATACATTTGTTGTGATCAGATGACACGCCAGACCCTTACATCAACTTGATCCTGAGAAGTTCCCCAGAAGGAAAAAAGAGCACCACAGTGAAAGAGAATGACATAAATCCTGTCTGGGATGAAACATTCACATTCTACATTAATTTCACCCAGTCAAACGTCCTAGGTTTGTATATTTTAAAACTGTTCTTCAAATAATAGTCCTCTGACAGCATCTTATACACTCTTGGACACAGTGGCATCACTGGGGTTGGTGTCACCCAGTGCGGTAAACTCTTGGTGTCACCCCTGTACCATATATAATCGCATATAGTAATGTTTGTAAAATAAGTCAAAAAGTTAATAAGGACATAAGAAAGAAAACAAATTGAACAATATAACTTCAATACTTCAGGTAAAACATAAATAAAGAACTTCGACAAACTCGGACAAAGTTAAATTTTTGTTATTTAACATTAAAATTTCTAAAATTAACAATGAACGGTTATGAAACCCGACTAGACAGAGCTATGTCTGCTTTGTCAAATTTGCAATTTTTTTATTTTGGTGTCACCCCTTGATGGTGTCACCCGGTGCGGCCCGCACCCCCCTAGTGACGCCACTGCTTGGACACAATGTTTAACAAACGTAGAGGATAATTTTACATGCCTGGGTGAAATTTGGGTATATAGTGCTAGTACCATGTTTGTATCAACCAATCAGCAAGCAATGGGTGGTGGGGTTCACATCACCCCAATCACCTTCACTTTCCTGGAGATGTCCCGGTACGCACTGTAGAATGGGTGGACCTGGGGTCCAAGGTTTAGTTTGCTATTATGGCTCCCACATGTTGATGAGAAAGTTTGAAGGGTAACACATTAGACATGCACTTCTGATTGATCTAATTAAGAGCTGTCTGCATGTTCTGAATATATGACCTGAGCTGTGGATTTTTGAAATAACAATACTGGTATGTTTCAACAACAACTTAACAGACAGGTCATAGCAATGCAGAAGTTAGACAGCAAGGGGAACCTCTGGTTCAACAACAGCAAACATAAATAAAGTAAATATTTTGAAATTATGCTCATTCTTGTGTCAACATTCATGTAGGATTCATGGAACATTTCACAAGCTCTCAAGATGAAAATCAGGGCTTTGAACTGAAATGTTACAGCCTAGGCTGGTGATGTTTCCTGCGCAGGTTTAGGATTTCGTTGTCAATAGATTCCAGCTCAGGGAAAAGTAGAGTTGGTAAAAGTGATGATTGTTTGAGACTGAGGGACAACAACAAAACTGAATGTGTTTCACATAAATAAGGAAAAACAAACTTCAGTAAGGGACCTGTTTACACAGCTTGGGACTATTGAGTGTATATTGCTCTCTTTATATTTGTATTACCCAGTTGGCACTGGATGGGTGGTGTCAATATAATGCCTCCCGCCATTACTCCCCAGTTCATTTCCTGGTACTAATTTTAGGCTGGATCAACCTGGTGTCAAGGTTGTTTAAAAAAAAATTAAAGTCTCTGCCTCAACAGGGATTTGAACACATGACCACCAGACCAGCAGGCAAGCATACTAGCCATGACTTCCATGAAAGGAGTCACTGGTCATTAAATAGACATGCCAAGGGCACAGAATAGCCCACACTTCTCTAACAGTAATCTATTCTGTAGTGTTAGCCTGAAACTTGATTATATTTGCATTGGCTGGACAGGGCCAGATCCTATGATACTGTTCCACCATATTTTCAGGTTGATGAAATCAAATGTTACTGTCCATCTTGTTACAGAAATCAGTTTGATGGAGTCAAATGCCCTTTGGTTTGATCAGAAAGTTGGCACAGTTTACTACGATATTGTGAACATTCGTGAGATGGACAAACCAATAGTTGAAACATTTATATTCAACAATGTGAGTAATAGTTGTTCCATCTTTGTGCTCATTAGTGCTGTTATAATTAATGTCACTTGTGTAAGGAAATGTGAAATAACAATACATTGTGTACTTGGCTAAGACAATGTTTCTGCTGTTTTTGTTTCAGATATCACAAGTGGACATTGAGTTCAAGCTGGAGTTTGAGTATGTTACTTATTTGTTTTATAACCCCTTTAACTCTGTATTTTTACTTTCTGTTTAGTTTAAACTGTTTCATATTAGAATTATGCTTTTACATTATCGAATTATTTTCTTTCTAATTAAATTGTGCCATTTTTTAAAAGTGACATATCTGTAAAACTGCTTTATCAGTTGTGTGTTTTTTAACTACTTATTGTAGAATTGTTCTCTTTATAATATTTCTGTATCTTCATTCTTTATATCTTTCCATTTCTAGAGTTGCCTCAGCCTTTAAGGTTGTTTGCATGGATTGTATTTTTCTCCTGCAACATTTACTGGAGTCTGCTGACAAAATACCTAGATCTGTTGTGGAAACAGCCAGTCTGTATGACCATGCTGCATGTAAATCTGTTGTGGAAACAGCCAGTCTGTGTGACCGGGCTGCACCATAATCTAGCTTCGCCTTACCTCTGTGTCAATAGACGTGAAGCTCTAGTGCTGGTCTTGCAAACCACACCAGTTTCTAATCTTAGAGAGAAGAAACAGGAAATTGTTTACACCAACCTCATCTCGATGGGGGTCAAGTCCTGTCCAGGGCTCAGACCACCCAACTGCCATTGCATTGAACTAAAGAACAACAAGAACAGAACAACAAATCTCCATTGTGCCTGCACAGAATAAGATCACTATAGTGTTCAGTACCCAATCCTTGTGTTGTCTGCCTATGATATTCTTGGTAGTCTATCAAGTACTGTATGCTGATTTCTCTCAGCTGGTAGCCCAGTAGATCTGGTATGCTGATTTTTCTCAGCTGGTAGCCCAGTAGTTCTGGTATGCTGATTTCTCTCAGCTGGTAGCCCAGTAGATCTGGTATGCTGATTTCTCTCAGCTGGTAGCCCAGTAGATCTGGTATGCTGATTTCTCTCAGCTGGTAACCCAGTAGTTCTGGTATGCTGATTTCTCTCAGCTGGTAGCCCAGTAGATCTGGTATGCTGATTGTCTTCAATATATGCCTTTTTATGCTCATGCTGGATTCAGTTCACTTGAATATGAACTAACCATCTTAGCTTCTTCATGTTACATATTGTTTTGTGAAACCGGTGCAGAAGAGGACTAAATGGTGTAACAGAATCACTAACATGGAGCTTACAGAGAGAAGTGGACAGATGTCAGTGACTCAAGAGGTGAAAAACAAAAAGAATTAGAGACAGAAATGAATCATATTTGGAGGACAAGGAGGCAGCTGCAAGAGATGGCAACAGATAGGACAGCCTGGCATGAGTTCGTTGAGGGCCTATGTTCCTACAGGGATAAGAAGCAGAAGCAGAACCCAGGCTGTGCATTCACTTGAATTCACTGAGATATCAGTGAGGAATCTGAGTTTGGAAGAAAATGATGGTTAGAAAAGAAGCAGAGCACCCAAGTCTTAAAACTCTGAACTAGTAAATGAACTTTATACTAGTACTAGTGAAATTTTTTTAAACACTTTTTACGAAGTTACTATTACACTTTATGTGCTTATCTTCTTGTTTTTGAAAATTACACTGTTTCATTATACATGATCTTTTTCTTAAATCTGGCAACAGTCGGAATCCAACTCTGCGATACAGTTTGTGTCTGAGCACTCGAGAGAAGGAGTTTATGGAACTACGGAAGGAAAAAACTCTAGAAGGAATGAGGAAGCTGTTGGGAGTGGAAGATGGACCACTGAACATCGATGAGGTAAGAAACATTTAGGACTTTTATTAAATGTTGGATTTCACTCTCAGATAGAAAAACTGTCAGTTCTTAAAATTAGATAGCAACAGTAGAATTTAAAGAATGTGAAAACTGAATAATTGAGGAGATAACTGACAAATCTAATTTTGACACATGATTTACTGTCATACAGGAGACAGGCCAGGTGGAAGTGTAAATACTGGTTTGAGAATGTATGTAGGTTAAATAAAAATCTGCATCGGCATCATACATGATCATCACAACCGATAGGGTAGAGGTAGAGCACAAGATCTTTTTTTTTTTTTTTTTGGTTTTTAGTTTTACACAATGGCCATTGTCTATTATGTTTTTCATGTTTAACACACTGGTCATTGTCTTGTATGTAGCAGACATAGTCTATTGATAGTCTGTAGTCTATTGATATTTAGTCTATTGATATTACAGAATAGATAGGCATTAATGAACACAGTTCCAGAAAGCTTAGCAGCAAATACTTTGAAATACCTATTGGGGACAATGAACACAAGAACCCACAGATGAACTGTTTCCAAGCTAGATAAACATGAACACCTTCTTTAAATGATATACTATAATGCTTGTCGAGACAACCAGAAGCAGCTACAGAAAATGATATTGCAAACAAAAGACTTAGAGAATGATGTAGACTTAACTATTTAAATACCAGAAAACTTACCAGACGTTTATTGATTACTGTGTATTCCAGTTGTTTCTTTCGTTCATTTGATTCCATTATTGTATTATTTTAACTCATTAGATTGTGACTCTAACCACGCACATTTTGGAACAGAAAGTGTTGAGTTATAACTGCTTGAGACTCAAGGAGTTAAATAACAGATTCCCCGGGAAGGTTAACCCGGTCAACAAATTCCCCCCAGAAGTCGGATGTGTCGGCCTAACGGCGCAAGAACGCAGCTCTGCTGTAAACAGGCACAACGCAGTCACATACGGAAAAAAATCCGGATGAACGCAGAAGAAGAAGAAATAACAGTTTTGTTACTTACTGAAAATTTCTGTGATTCCAAGTAAAATTGAAGATAAAAACATTTGCAAATAAATATACACAATTTTACACCAGTTTTAATAGTTTTTGTGTCCAGATCAAGGTTTTACTGTCAGGATAACAATTGGGACCACATGGAGAACATAAGCTATAAATTGATAATTATTACTAAATGTGTTTGGCTAAGTGCACAAATAGCAAACTTCCGTATATAAAATTGCCTAGAAAATCACTTACAGGCAATAAATGCTGGGGTTGACTGAAATGTCTTGGAAAGGACATGCAACTAACTTTCTGTAAGTGGTCAAATGAAAAATTTTACCGAATTGCTGCTGACGAAGATAATTTTAGCATCTAAAGCAGTAATAGCCAGCTTCTCTAATTTCTGTATTGTCCAATAATTAGACCAGATTTACCATTGCTAACTGTTGATTGTTTTTGTTTGTATCATGAAGTTTCTCGGTGGCGGTGTAGGGGCATCCTTTAACAAATAGTAAGGCATCTCCTTCCCTCTACTAACCTGCAGGAGATCCTTGGGCAAGGTGAGGTACCTGTTTAGCACCCCTCCACCCCCTCATCCCCCAGTCATGGTAACGTGAAACCACGTTAACGTGTGGCGGATTGAGCTTGAGAGCAGCTGACTGGTAATTGTTGGTCATGGTCTCCAGTTTGCAGCAGTAGGCAGAGGACCTAGATAGTCAATGGCACAGTCACCAGCTGGTATGGTCAGTGAAAATAAAACAAATAGCAGATTACCTTCATTATAGATGCCTAGAAAATGATGGCAATCACAGAAATTATGGACAAAGACTGTTACAGAAGTTGGGGGGGGGGGGATGCTGTAACGCAGTGGACGGCATGCTTGCCTGCTGCCCTGGTGGTCATGTGTTAAAAAAGCCTCACCAACACAGATTCTGAAAATTGTCCTTGGCTGGCAGGTCGACTTAATCTAAAGTGGATGACGAGAAATATTGTGGAAGTAAAGGTAGACACCTACAGACCACATCCATTGAGTGTCAATTCTAGAAGTCAAGGTAGACACCTACAGACCACATCCATTGAGTGTCAATTCTGGAAGTAAAGGTAGACACCTACAGACCACATCCATTGAGTGTCAATTCTGGAAGTAAAGGTAGACACCTACAGACCACATCCATTGAGTGTCAATTCTGGAAGTAAAGGTAGACACCTACAGACCACATCCATTGGGTGTCAATTCTGGAAGTAAAGGTAGACACCTATAGACCACATCCATTGAGTGTCAATTCTGGAAGTAAAGGTAGACACCTACAGACCACATCCATTGAGTGTCAATTCTGGAAGTAAAGGTAGACACCTACAGACCACATCCATTGAGTGTCAATTCTGGAAGTAAAGGTAGACACCTACAGACCACATCCATTGAGTGTCAATTCTGGAAGTAAAGGTAGACATCTACAGACCACATCCATTGAGTGTCAATTCTGGAAGTAAAGGTAGACATCTACAGACCACATCCATTGAGTGTCAATTCTGGAAGTAAAGGTAGACACCTACAGACCACATCCATTGAGTGTCAATTCTGGAAGTAAAGGTAGACGCCTACAGACCACATCCATTGAGTGTCAATTCTGGAAGTAAAGGTAGACACCTACAGACCACATCCATTGAGTGTCAATTCTGGAAGTCAAGGTAGACACCTACAGACCACATCCATTGAGTGTCAATTCTGGAAGTCAAGGTAGACACCTACAGACCACATCCATTGATTGTCAATTCTAGAAGTCAAGGTAGACACCTACAGACCACATCCATTGAGTGTCAATTCTAGAAGTCAAGGTAGACACCTACAGACCACATCCATTGAGTGTCAATTCTGGAAGTAAAGGTAGACACCGACAGACCACATCCATTGAGTGTCAATTCTGGAAGTAAAGGTAGACACCTACAGACCACATCCATTGAGTGTCAATTCTAGAAGTCAAGGTAGACACCTACAGACCACATCCATTGAGTGTCAATTCTAGAAGTCAAGGTAGACACCTACAGACCACATCCATTGAGTGTCAATTCTGGAAGTCAAGGTAGACACCTACAGACCACATCCATTGAGTGTCAATTCTGGAAGTCAAGGTAGACACCTACAGACCACATCCATTGAGTGTCAATTCTAGAAGTCAAGGTAGACACCTACAGACCACATCCATTGAGTGTCAATTCTAGAAGTCAAGGTAGACACCTACAGACCACATCCATTGAGTGTCAATTCTAGAAGTCAAGGTAGACACCTACAGACCACATCCATTGAGTGTCAATTCTGGAAGTCAAGGTAGACACCTACAGACCACATCCATTGAGTGTCAATTCTAGAAGTCAAGGTAGACACCTACAGACCACATCCATTGAGTGTCAATTCTAGAAGTCAAGGTAGACACCTACAGACCACATCCATTGAGTGTCAATTCTAGAAGTAAAGGTAGACACCTACAGATCACATCCATTGAGTGTCAATTCTGGAAGTAAAGGTAGACACCTACAGACCACATCCATTGAGTGTCAATTCTGGAAGTCAAGGTAGACACCTACAGACCACATCCATTGAGTGTCAATTCTAGAAGTCAAGGTAGACACCTACAGACCACATCCATTGAGTGTCAATTCTGGAAGTCAAGGTAGACACCTACAGACCACATCCATTGAGTGTCAATTCTGGAAGTCAAGGTAGACACCTACAGACCACATCCATTGAGTGTCAATTCTGGAAGTCAAGGTAGACACCTACAGACCACATCCATTGAGTGGCAATTCTGGAAGTCAAGGTAGACACCTACAGACCACATCCATTGAGTGGCAATTCTGGAAGTCAAGGTAGACACCTACAGACCACATCCATTGAGTGTCAATTCTGGAAGTCAAGGTAGACACCTACAGACCACATCCATTGAGTGTCAATTACTCTATAAACATATGGAGCTAGCATCACATGTCCATTAACTTTCTAGACATGTAAAAGTTCCCATTTTTTTTTTTGTTTCACTTGACTGTTATAGGGGAGAGTTCTGCACAATACTCGCCACTACATGATCATGATTATGAAGTTTAGAAATGTCTGCATCGCCTGCCCTTCCCAGATAAATCACTGTTACCTATTTGATATTACTAAAAAATTCCCCAAAATCATACTTGTTGCAGTTAGTAACTGAATGCAGACTACTGTGCAGGTAGACTTGTGAACCATCACTTATGTTAAAGCATGCTATGTCAATACACATTCCAATTGTTGGTATAGAGTTTATGCTATTCCAGGTGCCGACGGTTGCTGTGATAGGCTCAGGAGGGGGTTTCCGGGCTATGACAGGTTACAGTGGTGTGTTTAAAGCCCTCTCAGAGTCTGGGGTCCTGGACTGCTCGATGTATGCGTGTGGGTTATCTGGATCCTCTTGGTAAGTCGTTAACCTGATATTTCTATTGTTATTAGCCATATGTGTGTAGCAAAAACGTTTGTAGTTATTTGGTTGCAGTTGTACTTTTACTCTGAGTTGCTGAATCTTACCTGGCTAGTGTCACAGTAGTAACATTATTGTAATATGACTTAGGTTCTTCTTCTCTCTTCTCCGAGTATTTTCAGATCTTCCTCTATTGTGTTTGCCCTGTGGGTTCAAGTGAAAGGATTTTCTAGTTATTCTATTCTTGGATTCTCTAAAATAGTGTCCTATCCAATGCCAGTATCTTTCCCTCACCTCTTAACATGCTGGAATGTGTCTAGTTCTATTCCCCAGCTCTGCTTTAGTGACTCTGTCATACCATTTTAGTCTTTCTTTTCTCCCCATCAGTAGTTAATGAATGTTTGTAGGTTATTGATAATTGTTTCAGCTGTTTTTCGTGTTTCTGATCAATGCAGCAGTATTGATTTAATGTTAAAGCTAAATAGTCTTAGATTGGTACAAGTGACTTACATAGCATCATTCCGTCAGGCTTGCCACATTCAGGTCTGCCTTTCTGAACTTTTGACTGTCACAAATCTACTGACATTGTTTGCAACTGAGTCTGCCTTCCCTCTTCTTTACCCACTGTCTTGGTTAGGCTAGTGATTTAGCCTGTTTCCAGGACCACCATTTGTCAGTGGATTAGAGCATCGGTGAGTTGTGGTTTGCTAATCCTGATATTAGTCATCAAGATATGAGTCACTGACAGCAGACATATCTCTTGTTGTCCTCAGTTCCAAATTGTCAGTCCCAAATCCGTATCCAGATTTCAGATCGTATTTGTTTTCTTGTAATTTCAGGCTTCTTTCAACACTTTACTCTCACCCAAAGTGGCCCAACTTGGACATGAATGAGTTTCTGGATGAGCTCAAACACAACATTGACAAGAGTTTGCTGAGATTCTTGAATGCATCCACCATGTACAGTTACATGAAGTTCATGATCCAGAAGCGCAGGGAAGGCCAGCCTGTCAGCTTCACTGACATATTTGGACGGATGGTTGGAGAGACATTATTGAGTGGGGTAAGAACTAGAATTCCATGACTGAGTACAGTGTAAAGTGCCCATGGCAGATACTGCCTTAGGGAGTGTACAGTGTTAGACATTTGTACGTGCTAGATCAGGTCATAATTATGTGCGCTAACCACATCATCTTTCCAGTGAGCTGGTGCAGAGAGTGAACTGGTGCAGAGAGTGAGCTGGTGCAGAGAGTAAACTGGTGCTGAGAGTGAATGGGTGCAAAGAGTGAGCTGGTGCAGTGAATGAGCTGGTGCAGAGAGTGAACTGGTGCAGAGAGTGAACTGGTGCAGAGAGTGAGCTGGTGCAGTGAGTGAGCTGGTGCAGTGAATGAGCTGGTGCAGAGAGTGAGATGGTGCAGTTAGTGAGCTGGTGCAGTGAGTGAGCTGGTGCAGAGAGTGAGCTGGTGCAGTGAGTGAGGTGGTGCAGTGAGTGAGCTGGTGCAGTGAGTGAGCTGGTGCAGAGAGTGAGATGGTGCAGTGAGTGAGCTGGTGCAGTAAGTGAGCTGGTGCAGAGAGTGAGCTGGTGCAGTGAGTGAGGTGGTGCAGTGAGTGAGGTGGTGCAGTGAGTGAGCTAGTGCAGTAAATGAGCTGGTGCAGTGAATGAGCTGGTGCAGTGAGTGAGCTGGTGCAGAGAGTGAGCTAGTGCAGTGAATGAGCTGGTGCAGTGAGTGAGCTGGTGCAGTGAGTGAGCTGGTGCAGAGAGTGAGCTGGTGCAGAGAGTGAGCTGGTGCAGAGAGTGAGCTAGTGCAGTGAATGAGATGGTGCAGTGAGTGAGCTGTTGCAGTGAGTGAGCTGGTGCAGAGAGTGAGCTGGTGCAGTGAATGAGCTGGTGCAGAGAGTGAGCTAGTGCAGTGAATGAGCTGGTGCAGTGAATGAGCTGGTGCAGTGAGTGAGCTAGTGCAGAGAGTGAGCTGGTGCAGTGAATGAGCTGGTGCAGTGAATGAGCTAGTGCAGTGAGTAAGCTGGTGCAGTGAGTGAGCTGTTGCAGTGAGTGAGCTGGTGCAGACAGTGAGCTGGTACAGTGAATGAGCTAGTGCAGTGAGTGAGCTGGTGCAGTGAGTGAGCTGGTGCAAAGAGTAAGCTGGTGCAGAGAGTGAGCTGGTGCAGAGAGTGAGCTGGTGCAGTGAATGAGCTGGTGCAGAGAGTGAGCTGGTGCAAAGAGTAAGCTGGTGCAGAGAGTGAGCTGGTGCAGAGAGTGAGCTGGTGCAGTGAATGAGCTGGTGCAGTGAGTGAGCTAGTGCAGAGAGTGAGCTGGTGCAGTGAATGAGCTGGTGCAGTGAATGAGCTAGTGCAGTGAGTAAGCTGGTGCAGTGAGTGAGCTGTTGCAGTGAGTGAGCTGGTGCAGACAGTGAGCTGGTACAGTGAATGAGCTGGTGCAGTGAATGAGCTAGTGCAGTGAGTGAGCTGGTGCAGTGAGTGAGCTGGTGCAGTGAGTGAGCTGGTGCAAAGAGTAAGCTGGTGCAGAGAGTGAGCTGGTGCAGTGAGTGAGCTGGTGCAGAGAGTGAGCTGGTGCAGTGAGTGAGCTGGTGCAGTGAGTGAGCTGGTGCAGTGAGTAAGCTGGTGCAGAGAGTGAGATGGACAGATAAACCATCACATGAACATGCTCCCGAAGACATAATTTCAACCAGACAACTATTGAAGTACCTACTTTAAAATGTGAGTTGTCTTTATTTGGTCACACAAAGGCAAAATCCTCTAGAATGGCCAAGAAACTGTAATTAGTTCATTATGCATGCACGAATTAGAGAGATAGGGGGAAGGGAGAGGGGAGAAAGTGGGAGAGAGATGTGGTAATAATAATAATAATAATAATAATAACAGCAACAATAATAATAAATCTTGAAAATATGTTTATTTTAATGTTTAGAGAATGGAATCAACACTGACTGACCAGCGTGAGAAAATTAAAGATGGCACAATTCCCATGCCTCTGTACACTTGTGTCCATGTCAAGAAAGATGTGCCTGCCAGGTCATTCCAAGGTTGGTAATTGTATTATTTATCTCTTGTAGACAACACTGGCAACTCTGACGCTGGTTGTATGTTCATTGAACAGTTTTAGAAGGTGGGTGTGTAAGGTTGTTTGATCTGGCTGCCATTATCTGGTGTACAGGCCTGCTTGTTTGATCTGGCTGCCATTATCTGGTGTGCAGGCCAGCTTGTTTGGAACAATCTGAGAATGCTTAGAGATGGACAGATCATGTTTGCTACAGTTGTGTTGAAGTAAATGTATCTGGAGGAGATATTTGCTTGAAAGAATTTCAAAAGAAACTGCCAATAAAGTTGTTAGTGATTTCAGTGGCAATAGACATAAGTTCACAGAAAATGTTCAAGTACAAACAAACATGACAAAACTTCAGTGTAGAAAGCCACAAGTATTATTTTTGTGTTGTGTTTTGTTATGATGATGATAGGAATTTTATAGAAATGTATGTAGTGACATTTTATTTTGTTACAAACTGGCTGAATAGACCAGCATTTCCTACACGCATTTAGAATGTTTGCTGAGGTGCTGGGTTTACAATGAGAAAAGAAAATTATAATTGCATAATAATTCATAGTTAAAGTTCAGGATACAATGAGTATACAGGGTGGGCAAAAAAAAAGTGAGAACATTGCATAGGAAGTAATATAATTACATCAAAATTTGTTTAACTATATCCATAATAGCTTAAATTGTTTACTCATTTACTTACCTATGATGTCTTTATTTTGACAATTTCCGGGTGCCATCTTTGGTTTTTAATATACTAATTGTTTACATCAGCAGGTTTAAATTTGTTACCAAGAATGACAAAAATTACAGCGGAAGATTGTATTCTGATTAAACATTTGCGAATTGAAAAACAGTGGGGTTCTGGGAGAATGACCAATGAGTTTCCAAACAAATCCTGGAGCATAGCTAGTGTCAGTCGGGTTATCAATAAAATTGACAACGACGGTACAACAGAACGTAAACCTGGAAGTGGTAGACCAAAATCTGCCAGAACACAACAGAATATTGAGCGGGTGAGTGGGCTGATCTGCAATCAAGATGATGATCCTCACAGTCACAAAAGTCCGCGGAAAATAGAAAGAGAAACTGGTATACCACAGTCGTCAGTTCGACACATTGTTAAGCAAAATTTACAACTCAAAACGTGCAAGCGTGTGATTGGGCAGAAGCTCAATGAAAATGTCAAATTTAAATGCTTGCAATGCAGTCGGCAGCTACTTGAGCAGTTTCCTAATGAGCAGAGAAGTGTACGAAGCATCTGGTTTACAGACGAAAACACATTCACTGTTGCCACTCCAGTTAATTCTCAAAATGACAGTGTTTATTTCGTTGAAACAAAGAAAATACGAGTTCGGGAAAGTCGACTTATACGAGAACATGACCATTTCAGCCGCGGTATCATGGTATCAGTTGGTGTGTCTCGAATAGGGAAAACTGGTATTGTGTTTGTTGAACCAGGCGCCAAAGTAAACAGTGAATACTATTGTGAACATGTTCTGAGACAAGGTTTGCTGCTTGTAATTCAAGTGACATGTGGTCGCCATAACCGGACATTACAGCAAGACGGAGCTCCATCTCACTCAGCCAGAAATGCAATCAACTTTCTTCTCAGGAGAATGTTAACTTCATCGAGCCAGACATGTGGCCACCGAACAGGCCTGATTTAAACCCAGTCGATTATGCCATAAAGGATGCTTTGCAAGAAAAAGTCTAATTTCTGTGAAAATTTACCACAGTTGAGCAGCTCAAGTTGGCAATAATTAAAGAATGGAGAAATCTGGGGCAGCGCTTTATTGACAGTAGCATAAACGAGGGGCGTCGACGCTTAGAAAAACTCGTTGAGAAGCAAGAAGGACACATTGAACATGATGTCTGATTAGCTAAATATTTGGCAAACAAAATTACATAAAATAATATAATAAACTGAATTATATTTCTTAAATAACTCGTATGCAACAAGATGTTCTCACTTTTTTTGGCCCACCCTGTAGATACAATATAATATGCTAAAATTCTTTATCATTTCCAGAGTGGGTGGAGTTCTCTCCATATGAAATTGGTCTTCCAAAGTACGGAACTTTCATGGACTCTGAACTTTTTGGTAGCAAGTTCTTTATGGGTAAGCTGGTGAAGCAGTATAAGGAGCAGCCACTTCACTTCCTGCAAGGTGAGCCCAGTGTGTTGTGTGTGTTCTTCTGTAGCTGGGAGTATAGCTGGTGTGCTGGTACATGTGAATATGTCATTAAGAAATGTACTGATTCCCACTGGAATGTTACTGGGGCCCTTAATGGAAGCAGGGAATAGTAACACAGGCACCTACCATGCATGTTGTGAGAAGTGAATTATGGGTAGGCATGAGACTGGCTACCTCATCCCATAGAATACTTTAGCTGTATAATCCAGCCAATCATGAACAAGTCTACAAAGGGCTCTGTGTGATTGGTTGAGAGTCTAAGGTTCACTGGCAGATGACAGGCAGAAGATGAGGAAGAAATTGATTCAGTTCTGACTTGCCCAGCGAAAAGTAGAAGTGCAGATTACATTGATGGATCATGGAAATGAGGACACAGTGGAATAAGTTCAGTTGCAGAATTCAAGGCATAGCATTTGTGGGTAGAAACAGCAACACAAAGAACCTAACAAACATGTAGACTTGAGCTAGCTTGTTTGAATCATTTGAACATCTGAAATGCTAATTTCATATCACACTTTTTAAGATTTCATGGTGCAAACTTGTTTGTGGTGATCTTAGAGTGCCACAAGCTGTGGCATATTCTGGTTGTAGACTGAGTGTTTGTAGTGATCTTAGAGTGCCACAAGTTGTGGCATATTCTGGTTGTAGAGTGAGTGTTTGTAGTGATCTTAGAGTGCCACAAGTTGTGGCATATTCTGGTTGTAGAGTGAGTGTTTGTGGTGATCTTAGAATGCCACAAGTTGTGGCATATTCTGGTTGTAGAGTGAGTGTTTGTAGTGATCTTAGAGTGCCACAAGTTGTGGCATATTCTGGTTGTAGAGTGAGTGTTTGTGGTGATCTTAGAATGCCACAAGTTGGGGCATATTCTGGTTGTAGAGTGAGTGTTTGTGGTGATCTTAGAGTGCCACAAGTTGTGGCATATTCTGGTTGTAGACTGAGTGTTTGTGGTGATCTTAGAATGCCACAAGTTGTGGCATATTCTGGTTGTAGAGTGAGTGTTTGTGGTGATCTTAGAATGCCACAAGTTGTGGCATATTCTGGTTGTAGAGTGAGTGTTTCTGTGATTTCCTAATTGTTGTTTTTGTTTTCAGTGCCGAAGGATATCACCAAATGTGACCTCCCATTTAGACAGAAGGACGAAATAATTCCATACTTCCATCGTGTTATTTGTTTTGTTTCGTGGTATCTTCCACAATTTTAATGCTCAGTGAATGGATATTTACATTTATAAAACTTGTTCATTTGATTGTGTACCATATTTGGTCCAAACCTACTTGTTTGTTTGGCACTGAATCAGTTAAATAGATATCTGTTTTTCCAATTAATTTAACTACACATTTCACAGTGCTGTATATTGTCTACAATTTGTTAACATTAAAAATAATTTTAGAATATACAAATTAATTTACTTTTGATTTAAAGACTTTTGACATTAACCGACATTCCTGCCCCTATTAGTCCATTAAATCAAGGGTTTGCTGTATTTGTTTTACTCTTATCAGTGTTTTAGGATTGACCATTTTTAATTTATATTTTGCATTTTGCTTCTTTAAGGTATATGGGGCAGTGCTTTCTGCATCTTGTTCAAGCGTTTGTTAGAAGACAATCGCCGCATTGATCCGGTGGAGATGGTGAGACAGGAAATGGGCAAACAGCTGGATGAAGCTGGTCAGGAGAGTTCAAGCGACTGCAGTGATGATGAGGTTGATGACAGTACAGACAGTATGGATGCTGCAGATGGACCTTTACAGACTCTTGAAAATGGCCAATTTCCATCTTATAATGGGGAAGCTGAGGTTTATCCTAGTAATGTCACTGCTTCTCAGGAAGTATTTCATACGGATAACATAGATAATGCAAAGAGAAAGACAAGTGATGCAAGCATGGAGATGCATGGTAGCAAAACTGATGTGAAGACATTGAGTGTTCATAGTACAGATTACCCTGATGGTATAGATGACAATGAACAAGATTATCATGATGGCCCTGATGAGAATGAACAAGATGACTCAGCATATGAAGGAGAAGGAGAAGATTGTGAAGATGAAGATTATGATGATGAAGATGAAACAGAGATCAGAAAAATTCATTCCCTAGCAATGAAGAAAAGAGGTTCTGTTGAAATGAAAAGAGCTCGCCAAACTCAGCAGTCTTCTAAAGACTCTGCCTCTCCAGATAATGACCTGACTCAAGAGAACATTGAAGTTCTTCAGTTGCCAGCCAGTCAGAAGAACCAAGTGTCTGCTAGTGAATCATCCCAGGCACATGATCTTAAGAAGTCTGTCAACTGGGGTACCTGTCCTAAACTAGGCCAAAATGGTGATGATGTGGACAGCAAACAGAAAAGGCAGGCCTTTCGTGCTGCAACATCCGTGAGAAAGTCCAGAAGTGGCTCTAAAAGCTACTGGAATCAATTTCTGAAAAAGATTTTTGAAGGGTATGTAATAATTGTTCTGTTCTTGAGTAATGGCATAACAGATCTGCTTTATTTGTTTGCTTGAGTTGGCATGGTTGTGTGAATGTGAATGTGAATCATTACATGGTTGTGTGCCAGTATTAATGTTTATGTGAATGAGTGAAGAAACTGCAAGAAATTTACAAAATGTTTTTTTCACTTATCATACGTAAATTCAATTTAATCCTTCGTAAATCTGAGAAAATATTATTGCTTTCACATGTGTTCAATATTGAAAAAATCAATGTCAGCAACTACAGCGTGCATAATTGTTTAATTTCATACAAAACTGGAATGTCCAAAGTTGACCACATACTTAATCGAGGCTATAATTACATGAATAAAGTCAGTAATTATGTATTTACATTTCTCATCTCTCTCCAGCAACTCCTGGGAACTACTGAGCACAAGACGAGGAAGGGCGGCTGTTATACACAATTTCATGCGTGGTCTCTCTCTGCAGCAGACTTATCCTCTCTCACCCTTTACACCAGTTGAGAACAGAGTCAGGACAGGAGATGAATTTGATGGTAGGGTCTTGAATTTACATGTTTGAGTCTAAAAAGTAGTGTATCACATTTTCTTGCTGTGTTAATATTCATTCTGTGGTAGTGTATCATATTTTCTTTCTGTGTTAATATTCATTCTGTGGTAGTGTATTACATTTACTTGCTGTGTTCAATCTGTATTGTAGTGTATTACAATTTCTTGCTGTGTTAATGTTCATTCTGTGGTAGTGTATTACTATTTCTTGCTGTATTAATGTTAATTCTGTGGTAGTGTATTATATTTTCTTGCTGTGCTAATGTTCAGTCTGCAGTTGTGTATCATATTTTCTTGCTGTGTTAATGTTCATTCTGTGGAAGTGTATTACATTTTCTTGCTGTGTTAATATTCATTCTGTGATATTATATCACATTTTTTTGCTGTGTTAACATTCATTCTGTGGAAGTTTATCACATTTTCTTACTGTGTTCAGTCTGTATTTTAGTGTATTACATTTTCTTGCTGTGTTCAATCTATATTGTAGTGTATTACAACTCCTTGTTGTGCTACAGTTTGTGAAGTAGTATATTACATGTTCTTGCACAGTACAGACTGTGAAGTGGTGTATTATTTGTTGTTGCTGCATTACAGTCTTTGAAGTAGTGTATTACAATTTCTTGCTTGTCTATAGTCTGTGTAGTAGTGTATTACATGTTCTTGCATGGTACAGTCTGTGAAGTAGTGTATTACATGTTCTTGCATGGTACAGTCTGTGTAGTAGTGTATTACATGTTCTTGCATGGTACAGTCTGTAAAGTAGTGTATTACATGTTCTTGCATGGTACAGTCTGTGAAGTAGTGTATTACATGTTCTTGCATGGTACAGTCTGTAAAGTAGTGTATTACATGTTCTTGCGTGGTACAGTCTGTGAAGTAGTGTATTACATGTTCTTGTTGTGTTAATGCTCAGTCTGCAGAGGGTGGATAATGGACTGCTTTACTGTGACATCATTGTACACCTGGTCTGAGAACAGAGGTGGAGGCAGTCACTGCGGTGTCCCACTGACTGGAGGACAAACATCCCATGTCTTGACTTAACGGACTCACAGATCATGCTGAGAAGGATGTCGACTGTCATGCTTCATGCAGAGTGGCATGCTTCAACTTAAAATCTCAACGATCAGGAGCATCTGTTGGATCTTCTCCCTAGAGCATGATAGTGTGTTGGATCTTCTCCCTAGAGCATGATAGTGTGTTGGAAAGAGCAGGTGGACAAAGTGACTGGGTCTGCAACGCTAAGTAGGGTTTTATGTTTAAATATTTGCTTAATAATTAATATTTGCTTGTTATGTTGTGTAAATTTTTCAGTCAATCAATCAGTCACACTGTAACAGTTCCAGACTTTCCTGCATTGTTTAATGTTGTTTTACTTTGCACCATGTACTAATATATAATAAGATCATATTAACAATGTTCATTTATGTTCATCTTTGTACAGGTATCTTTGAGATGCATCCCACAAGTGTCAAACACATCTACATGGTTGATGCAGGTCTGACCTTCAACTCCCCATTCCCCTTGGTGCTACGACCCCAGAGGGAGGTTGATATTATACTGTCTTTTGACTTCAGTGCCAGAGATTCTGACAATGCTCAGCCTTTCAAGGTCAGTAACTTCCCTGTGCCATTATTTTTTTTTTTTAACCCTACCAGACCGCTGTACCAATTTTTTGGTAATTTCCTAATCTGCCGCTATACCGCTGTACCTAATTTTCGGTATTTTGCCTAGTATGTGAAAAAAATGCGTCACAAACTAAAAATAACCAACCAATCGTGGTCAAATCTCATAGATAGCCATTGCAAATGTCTGCCCCCATAGGTTTGAATTGACTTTGTGTGGTTTAACACGAAAAAATTCTGAAAATTCACAATGAAACGAGCGTCTGATGAACCAAACACTTCAACAAGAAGGCGAAGTTGGTCTAGGCTTTTCACAGTCCAACAGGTGATTGATACTTTAGTTTATTCAGACTGAATTGGCACACAAAGGTGGAATATTGGCGCTAGATGAAAGGTAGACCTATTTTCCACAATGTCTCCAAGTTACATCTTATTCTAACCACGTGTTTGCATGTCACTAACATTTTTCTATATCATGTTGGTTTTTTCTATTTAATGCTCAGGAGCCCAGGTAATAGGGACAGTTAGGTTCAGGGCCTCAGGTCTGGTAGGGTTAAATTCGTATATCCTTTATAGGACATTGCTGACAACAGCAGCATCTTTCAGCTGTATGTTGATTTCCTGGCAAGATTACACTCAGTAGTTTGCCATTGCTTTCTGAGCGGCCGGCTCAGTTATCCCGCAAGTCACCAATGGGGGACGAACCGCTCCCAGTTCTCGCCCGCTACGAGACTCTGCATGATAAACGGGATTACTGAGAAAGTGGTGTAACCCCTTGGCCAGAGAGACCTGTGCCATTATAGGAAACATAATTTAGGCAAATAAGTTTGTGCTCCGAGAATGCTTCAACAAATTTGGAAACTACCTGGCCTGTTATTGTCACAGCTCAATTATTATCTTTTGTGTTTAGCTTATGAATCATTGCTTTAAAAAATGAATGAACTTTCCAGAGTCCATTAAACTGAGATTCAAACTTGGACATTATCCAAATCACACTTTCGCAAAATCAACACCTGTGAGATGAGATGTCTGAGGAGAGCTACCAACTTAACAATCCGAGACTGAGTAAGAAATGTTGTTATCAGACAGACTGTCTGATAAGCACCTTGTGCCACATTTATTGAAATACAGAAGATAAAGTGGTTTGGCCATCTCATTAGAATGCAACATGATCAACTACCATAACTGGCCCTACATCAAAGATCATCTACGATGAGAGCAAGAGGACACCCAAGAAGAAAATTGATTGACGACATCAAAGACATTGTACAATCACACGGAAAGACACCATCCAATGCCACCCTTGGGCGCTAGAGCATCAATTATTATTCCCCACAACACATGACGGCAAAAGTAGAAGAAGATGATGATAATGATGATGATGATGAGATGATGATGATGATGATGATGATGATGATGATGATGATGATGATGATGATGATGATGATGATGATGATGATGATGATGATGAAACTGAGATTGCAGATTAAAATATTTACAGTTATGACTGCCATTGAGAATATTATGAAACCAAACAAAGGATAATTGTATAGAATTATCTAATAAAGCACTTGACAGAGCGGCCTGTAGAAAGCACTTCACAGAGGAGTCTGTAGAAAGCACCTGACAGAGCAGCCTGTAGAAAGCACCTCGCAGAGCATGAATTCTGTAGCTCCAGCAACAACCCTCCCTGATCTCTGAGAAAATTGCACTTGTGAACCAAATGTCAAGAGTCTGAAAAGAAACCCATGACCTTCATAGTGCAAGGCAGACGGTTTGCCACTCAGCCTCGGATACCCCCTGAACACAGGTTTATATGAAGCAGCGTGCATGAAAGATCTATCATTTTCAAGTCAATTGTCTTCTATTCTCGGCATCATTCTGGCATGGTTTATTTTTAATCAGCAGAAAATGTTAGTGGTGTTTACGTGTAATCCCATAACAGAAACTGCCGTAGGAGTGTTCACATTTACTAGGTCATGGCAACAACTGAAATGATACAGAAAGGTCACATTTTCTATATAGGTCATGGCAACAACTGAAATGATACAGAAAGGTCAAATTTTCTATATAGAGCATTAAAAAAATGTCTTATCTAAATAACAAACGAAAACATATGTAGGCAAGCAATAACTAGTCTTGACAGTAGTGAAATGTTAAAAGCTGGCCTCGTGTGGCGATTGTCACTTGCCAAGATGTCTTGTCAAAACCTCACAATTGCTTCCCCTATTTGTCTCACTACAGTGCCTACCCAGAGTATTAGATATATTTAGTCTTAAGACATCAATTGATGTCATCCATGCATGTTCTTAAACGTCGGGTGTGCTGATGCCGAGGTAAGGGGTTCGACCCCTACACCGGACAGTTGAACTAATTTGTTGACCTCTCGTCCTTGACTTGGGGATATAAATTACAAGTACCTCTGAAGTCGGAGTTGGTTCGCCTGATGGCGAGGGACACTGTTAATAGGGAAAGTTAACCCACACACAAAATTCAGTTCAGCACTACTCTAAGTAGTGTGTATGAACTACGCTTGAGTTCAAATCATGTGAGGGCAAAATAAAAAGACATTAATTTATGTCATGACCACCCATGGCCACTTCTGAAGCAGCATCATGATCATTTAATGTCGTGCCAACTGGCAAGGGTGATGCCTCACAACATCTTCCGTTCTCTAGCTGAATGTATTAATTCCTGTGCTGATATTGTTCTATGTCATGATGTACAGCTGGCAATAATCTTTATCTGTTGCCTTCCTTTATCACTCTTTCCATTCATCTTACTATACGGATTATAGACATTTATTTATTCTTCTTCTTTTCTCCTACTGCTTTTGATGTGAAGCATTGCAGAGAGAAAGCAGATGTCAATTTCAGTGTTTCACTTGTCTTGTTGCTTGCACTAATGCTAATGTCATAACTGATTTCTTCAATGTCTCTTTTACTCCATCTAGCCAATGCTTTCTGGGTCACCCTCTCACCTTGTATCCCGATGTTCTCATGTAGGACGATGCAGCTGCTGGCTGATCTTGTTCCATTCTAACCAAATGCACGAACCATTTAATTCTTTAGTGTTCTATAAAGTCAGTAATAGATGTTATTCCTCACACTTGATCTTAGTTTCTCATTTGTCACTCTTCTAGTTTTTTTTTCTAGATGTATTTCTTAAGCATTTTATCTTACACATTGTGATTTTAGGACTGTGTTTTTCTAGAATTGTCCATGTTTGGCACTGGTAACATGGCGTTGGGATTAATACAGCATTATTAGCTCCTTATTTGTTTGCATGTTGATATTTGGAAGCTTTAGGATAGGTGCTATGTAATAATTGATGTTGTTTACTATCTGTAACCTCGTTTCTATTTCACTATCTAGTCTTCTATCCTCTGTGAACACACTGTCCAATTACTTGTACCCTATAACTTGTTTTAATGATTTTCCATTTATATTTATAGTATATTGCACTTATTTTCATCAAATTGTCATAATTTCTGTCTCTTTTATGTTAATCTTCATATCAACATTCTGACAGCAATTGTCAAGGCAATTTGTATGGTGCTGAAGATCTGCAATGTTCTCATACAGTAAACTCAAATCATCTGCAAACAGCAGCTAATTTAAACTCTCTGGTTGTGGATTTGCCTCATTAGTAATCTTATCCATATAAGTGATGAACAAAGTGGTGATGAAACACATCCTTGTCTGATGCCTGATGCTATATTTGTTGGTTTGTATTTTTATTAGGAACTGTTACTAGCAGAAAAATGGGCAAGATTGAACAGACTACCATTTCCACCCATTGATACATCAGTATTTGAAAGAGAAGGGATGAAAGAACTGTACATCTTTCGCCATCCTACGGACCCTCACTGTCCAATTGTTTTCCACTTTGTTCTTGTCAACAAAACATTCAGATATTACAAGAAGCCAGGTGAGTTATAGCTTTGTCCAGTGAGTTTTGGAATTTTATAGCTGTAAATTTAAATTTGTAAATTTATAGCTGTCTACATAGTTAGTGTTTGTGTTATTTTGTGCTGTGTCGAACAACATCACTGCAGTGGGAATTATGCTAGTTAGTGTTGAACAACATCAAAGTTGTGGGTAGTTGAGGTCTTCACTAACTGAACCCTATCTCTGGCCTCACTTGGATATTTCATGCTTGCTTGCTTGTGTTTGTTGGCTTGAGCTCCAACGCGAAGTCCTGTATGTTGGATGAAGGCATCCTGTTGTCCAACATCAGTGTGATGTCATACAGGACCTGAGGTTTGCGTGAGTATCCGTTGTCCCATGTCTGACTTATTGGTGTGCAGACTGGTGGTTCCTCGCCGTACAGGCAGACACTCTCCGACTTCGGAGGAATCGGCGATCCTACTGACTTTAGCCAGGACCCCGAAGGGACCTGTTGCCCAGGACGCTCGACGAGGACGCGTCAATAGGTCTTGGCCAGTATATAACCCGGCCCTGGTGCCTTGGAAACACCTCTGCGTCCCGGATATTTCATGACAGGAATGACTAATGTAGTTTATGCTCTGAACTAACATCAATTCTTATAGTCTTCTTCTTCTTCTTCTTCTTCTGCGTTTATCCGGAGGTTTTTTTTCCGGACGTGATTGCGTTGTGCCTGTTTACAGCAGAGCTGCGTTCTTGCGCCGTTAGGCCGACACATCCGACTTGTGCGGGCATTTTTTGACCGGGTGAACCTTCCCGGGGAATTCTTATAGTCTTAGACTATTGTGCATGGTGAACACTCATATATCCTCTTTGCGATAGTCCTGGGATTGCAAAACCACTAACTTAAATACAATAAATCTACATGACTAAACCCTGATAAACAGCCGGTGCATGAGCACTGTATATGCTATCTACAGTAGAAATAAAGCCAGAACTTTGCTGCATAGACATGGACCTAGTATAGTCCATTTCTGGGTGTATTTGGATGTGGATCAGACATCCACAGACTACCCAGCATTAAAATGCCATGAGATAACAGAAGCTGATTGTAGTCAATGTGGTCCTATTTAGTGCCAGCATTTTCCCCACCCCTTCATTCACTGGAAACTGTGTAGTTCTATCCATGAGGTTCACATTTGGTGTTTCTTCATCCTATTTTAGTTCTATTTTGCACAGCAGACTATTAATAAAAATGTAATTTATTATAGTTGTTTTTATTGTTCATATTTCTGACACTGACTGAAGTATTTGTTTTATTTTTAGGGTGAAATTTATTATTGTTGAATATTTATCTATGTTGTAACTTGATGTGTTTGTTATAATCTTTTCTCAACACATCATTGTCTTTTATTTTACACAGGCATTCCAAGAGAGACTATCGAAGAGTTTAAATTTGCGGATTTTGATATCTTTGATGATCCAAAAGCACCATACTCTACCTTTAACTTCACATATTCACATAAAAACTTTGAACAGTTGAGCCAGTTGATGGAGTTTAACACTCTGCTACACATTGATGACATCAAAGAGGTAAGGCTTAGCTCGTCTGCTGTGTAATTATTTCTGAGTACCACTATCTGACTTCGTGCCATACGCCATCTGACTTCGTGCCATACGCCATCTGATTCATGCCATACGCCATCTGACTTCATGCCATACGCCATCTGACTTCATGCCATATGCCATCTGACTTCGTGCCATATGCCATTTGACTTCATGCCATACGCCATCTGACTTCGTGCCATATGCCATTTGACTTCGTGCCATACGCCATCTGACTTCGTGCCATATGCCATTTGACTTCGTGCCATACGCCATCTGGCTTCGTGCCATACACCATCTGACTAGTAGATCAAGGACCCTTTAACATGCCTTTAGGTACATTGGGTATATGGTGCTAAATTCGTATTTGCATATGCCAGGGTGTCAGGGCCATATTTTTAGAACAACCGGCACTCAGTGAGTGGCATGATAAGTATAATTTTGGCTATCTTTAACTTCCCAGAAAATGTTCTGATAGCCATTTTATGAGGCTGACTACCAGAGTTCCGTGGCAAAGAGATTATGGACGCAGTTCGTAATCCCGCATACTCGCATTCAAAACACAGCTGTGGGCGATTTGGCAGCAGACCACCTTACGTTGGTTTTTAAAAAAATGAAATGGTATGGGTGCTAGTCGTTCAGAAAGCAATGGCAAACTACTGAATGTAAAAGCTTGCCCAGGAATCACGAACAGCCAAATAATGCTGGTGTTGACTGCTACATCTTGTAAAGGATATGCAACTAACTTTAACCAGGGTTGCGTGATCACTTAAAAAAAACTCCCTGCCATAATTAGGATTTGAATTCAGGACCACCAGATGAGCGCCCGAGCATGGCTGCACAATGGTAGTGAACAGGAAGAACCATAGATTAGAACAGTGGAAAATAGGGTTAGCCAGCCAGAAGTTGACTTGCTACAGATAACAGAGATGACTCTATCAACAATAAAGAGAGACATTTAAAATGTGTGGCAGACAGCATTAGATATAAAAAGAACAGGCTATAAGAGAGCAGTATTAACTATGGGAATATTATTATTATAATTATACACTCATGTATGTGTGTGCCTGTATGAGTGGGAAGAGAGAGAGGGGGGGGGGGCACTGAGAGGAAGGAAAAGAAACACATATAGAGATGATCGACCAGAGCAGGAATTGATTTATTTATTTTAGAAAGACTTGAGTGACAAGTAACTTTATTATTTTAATGCTTCTTGAATGAAAAAGTGAAATAATAGCAGAGGGGTTTGTTTCGTGAAATAATGTCCACTATTTTAAACTCCTGTATTTTCTGATTTTGCAGGTTATCAAAGATGTTATCAAGAAGAAGAGGGAAGGACCACCAAGGGTGCCCATACAGTCAAAAGACATCAAACTGCTTCACATGAAGAGTGTACAGGAGATGCGCAAATTGCGTAGGTTCATTTCAAGAATGGAAAGCAGAAAGAGCTCCTATACTGGTACAAGTCCCTCCACTCCTTTCTTCACTCCCACGCCAAATTCTGATGCAAACACCAATCCTTTCTTTCCCAGATTACAACAGGAAGTTTCACTGAGTCCATCTAATGACAGTAACACTTCTCCCACACCATCGGACAGGCTCGCTGACAGTTTTTCTAGAAACAGCAGAGTGAAGAAACATCTTCACCCAAATGATATTTTTTCTGAATCTGAGGAAATGAACTACGTTAAGTCTACAGAATGTAACGTCACAGGGAAATCCAATTTGTCGCCAAATTCCTGTTCATTTGAAAGTGTGTTTAATCAATCTACAGACAAATCCAATCACATCCGCCATCTTGAGAAAACATCCCCTCTCAATAAGACCATTACAAATATGAACACTTCACAGTCCATGAATACTTGTGACGGACCAGAAGAGCACATGACTGTGACTGAATCTGACTTGGAGATTTGTCCACAGAGAAATACTTATTCAGCAAATAAGCTAGAAGTCAGACAACGACAGTCAACCATCACCACTTCACCTACAAAACTTGATAAATCTATGCTCCAAAATGTTGCCAGGCCACAGTTGGCATTTGGAGTAAACTTTCCAGATACTTTCAAAAATTATCAAACTCAGTCTGATAGCAGAATGACTGACAGCTCAGGGTATGATAGCTTCGGAGCTGAGATGAGTTTGGATGGAACAAAAGTTCACGTTTCTCAAAGAGAGACTCCTGAAACAGGTACATTTTCCATTGACAGCACGGGATCAGGTTGTTCAGAGAAGCTAGCATCCACAACAAGGCTGAAAAATCAGTCTCCTCCAAATCCATTTTTTAATAAATTTTTATATATGGCACCCTCCCGTAATTCCTTATCACCTTCATCATCAAATTCTTCTTTATCATCTTTGGCTGGAAGTGATCATGGAGATGATGAAACGAGACATTCTAGAGGGATTGCCAACAACCACAGGTCCCCAACATCACAATCATCAAATTCTACAGAGGACATACGTAACACCAGACAAGTTGGACGTCTTAATTTACGATCCCCCCGCCTGAGTCCTCTTGTTGTGTCATCCAGCAGTAAACCGCATAGTCCTCCTGAAGTTCAACTACTGCCATCTCCCATCACACCGGACAGTTTCACTTTGGCTCCAGAAGCTTTTAAGTCTGATGGCACGCCAGTTTTTGATTCTCAACAAGCCAAAATGTACTATGAAGGTGCCAAAAGCAAACGAAAGTTCTTTCGTCGCCAGAGCACAGTGAGTTCTATGAAAAGTATATCACTAGATGAAAACAAGAATTCAAGTTGTGAAATAACTAAAGAAGACCAAAGAAGTGATAACCGTGATGGTCAACAGTCATCTAACGAAAAGACAATAATGCATTCAGGTACTCATTCTAAAGACATTTTTCACACTTGTGATGAGGTTATAAAATCTGTTGAAAGTGATACAGCAGGGCTGGCCAACAGGCAACAGCAACAAACTAAGCAACCTGCAAATGATCACACATGTGACTTGAATTTCAGTGACCTTTCACAGTTCATGGGGATCAGTGACACTGGTATGCAGCTAGTTAACCAATCAGATTCATTTGCTCAGACCGATGAACAGCCAATCTCTGAGACTGAGTCTAGAAATACAAATGTCTGGTATGATGCAGAAGACAACACAATCTGAGGATAAATAATCATTGAAAATGTTTTTGTGTACATGTATTAAGTGATCTGAAGTTTTCTTTTTTTTTGTGTGTGGAAATATTTTCACTAAATTGATTTTAATTTAGTTTTAGACCACTTTTTGTCCATTTGTATCAGTTTTATGCTTTCTGGATAGTCTTATGAACTGACATAGTTCAAACAGCATCATTTAACAGGAGCTGCTGAGATTTAATCATTAGAGTGCTTGGCAGCATTTTTACTGATCAGCTCTGGAATCTACCCTGTCTCATGATAATTGTTTTCAGAATTCTCTGACAAAAGAGTACCCTTCACATGTCTTTGTGGCAGTGTCTGCCATAGGGTTACTTTCCCTCTTTATAGTTTTACTGACATGTTCTCTGTAGCAAGTTTTACTGACATGCTATGGAGTTCTTGCATACTACAGTTTTACTGACATGATAAGTTTTACTGACATGCTATGGAGTTCTTTGATACTATAGTTTTACTGACATGCTATGGAGTTCTTGCATACTACAATTTTACTGACATGACAAGTTTTACTGACATGCTATGGAGTTCTTTGATACTAGAGTTTTACTGACATGCCATGAAGTTCTTTGATACTACAGCTTTACTGACATGCATGTTTTACTAACATGCTAAAGAGTTCTTACCGGCTTCGTGGTCAAGGGCTTGCGAACGCGGTTCGTGAGCCGAGTACCAGGCATTCGAAGCTCAGCTGTGACCGATTTGTGCAGCAGACCATGTCGCATTGTGTTATAACGTACTGGTATGGGAGCCGATCGTTCAGAAAGCAGTGGCAAACTACTGAACTAACACTTGCCTAGTACATCAACAGCAGCTGAAAAAATGCTGGTGTTGACTGCAACGTCCTGTAAGGGATGCGCAAATTTTAAAAAATGGGGTTCTTTGATTCTACAGTTTTACTGACATGCCATGTTTTACTGACATGCCATGAAGTTCTTTGATACTACAGTTTTACTGACATGCCATAAAGTTCTTTGATACTACAGTTTTACTGACATGCCATAAAGTTCTTTGATACTACAGTTTTACTGACATGCCATAAAGTTCCTTGATACTACAGTTTTACTGACATGCCATAAAGTTCCTTGATACTACAGTTTTACTGACATGCCATGAAGTTCTTTGATACTACAGTTTTACTGACATGCCAAGTTTTATTGACATGCTATGGAGCTCTTTGATTCTACAGTTTTACTGATATACCATGGCGTTCTATGATACTACAGTTTTACTTACATGCCAATGTTCTATTAATAGAAATAAATTTAGTGAAATGCATAGAGTTCTACCAATACAGTAATCTTACTGAAACACCATAGAGTTCTACTGATACAGCAGTTTTACTAGCACACAGTGGTATTCTGATACTAGGTTTACTGACACACTATGGAGGTCTTACACTTGATAGACTTATGATAGATAACAGATACTTGATAGACATATAGATAACAGGTACTTGATGGACTTGCAATAGACAACAGATACTTGATTGGCTTATGATAGATAACAGATATTTGGTAGTCTTATGATAGATAACAGATATTTGGTAGTCTTACGATAGATAACAAATACTTGATAGACATGATAAATAACATATACATTTGATCTACGTATGATATATCACAGATACTTGATAGACTAGCTATAGGTAACAGATACGATACTTGATAGACTAGCTATAGATAACAGATACTTGATAGACTTGCTATAGATAACCAGCTTGTTCTAAATTGAGTTTACAGATAACAGATCTTGATAGATTTAATGGAATTTCTGTGATTGTTCCACTGATAAGTTGTGTACCATACGAGCCTATGCTGTAAAAATGAAACAAGCAAATCAAATGACATTTCAGACACCTCTCTGTTTCCATCTTCAGACTTTCTCACATAAACACATACATGAATTAGAAAACATTAGATAATGTATGCATTTGTATGGGAGCTGCAACATGTTTGCCTGTTGGCCCAGTGGTCATGTGTTCAAATCTCCATTGTGGCACATTCTTGTCATTGACCTGAACTCCCAGGTCGAGTCAGCAGCAAATGGCTACCAGGAAATGTCATGGGAAGTCAAGGCAGCTGGAGTAGAAGTGACCACGTGACCCATCCAGTGATGACTGGTCTATCTAAATATGGAGCTAGCACCCCTGGAGATGTCATGTAAAATGGTCCTTTACTTTGTTCTCTCTGTGTGTTTGTGTGAAGATGTCATGTAAAATGGTCCTTTACTTTGTTCTCTCTGTGTGTTTGTGTGAAGATGTCATGTAAAATGGTCCTTTACTTTGTTCTCTCTGTGTGTTTGTGTGAAGATGTCATGTAAAATGGTCCTTTACTTTGTTCTCTCTGTGTGTTTGTGTGAAGATGTCATGTAAAATGGTCCTTTACTTTGTTCTCTCTGTGTGTTTGTGTGAAGATGTCATGTAAAATGGTCCTTTACTTTGTTCTCTCTGTGTGTTTGTGTGAAGATGTCATGTAAAATGGTCCTTTACTTTGTTCTCTCTGTGTGTTTGTGTGAAGATGTCATGTAAAATGGTCCTTTAATTTGTTCTCTCTGTGTGTTTGTGTGAAGATGTCATGTAAAATGGTCCTTTACTTTGTTCTCTCTGTGTGTTTGTGTGAAGATGTCATGTAAAATGGTCCTTTACTTTGTTCTCTCTCTGTGTGTTTGTGTGAAGATGTCATGTAAAATGGTCCTTTACTTTGTTCTCTCTGTGTGTTTGTGTGAAGATGTCATTAAAATGGTCCTTTACTTTGTTCTCTCTGTGTGTGTTTGTGTGAAGATGTCATGTAAAATGGTCCTTTACTTTGTTCTCTCTCTGTGTTTGTGTGAAGATGTCATGTAAAATGGTCCTTTGCTTTGTTCTCTCCGTGTGAAGATGTCATGTAAAATGGTCCTTAACTTTTCTCTGTGTTTGTGTGAAGATGTCATGTAAAATGGTCCTTTACTTTGTTCTCTCTCTCTGTGTTTGTGTGAAGATGGAAGCAGGGAGGTTTCTGAAATGTCACTATATGTATTCATTTTGATGACTGCAAAAGCCAGCTTAATTCTCTGTGCGTGTAAATCATTCACTAAGACAATACAATTGTCTACAATTTATGACTGTAGATGCACTTTGTAAAAAGCAACTATGTTGAGATTCACTACTTCATCCTGTAGAAAACTTGAGCTGTAAGTTGGTCTTCAGATTATCCTCACCACACCTCGAAACATTCACTCCATAAGTGCTTGATCCTCTCTGTATCTCCCATTGTGGGTGGTGGTCAACGACACTAGTTCTGTGTTGACTGACACTATTTTTGTGTTGGTTGAATATTCTCTTTGGCTGTAAAATCCATCCAGTTATGAACTCAGCTTGACATAATTTGATTGGTCTATACTCCATTTATGAGATGAAAGAAAGAAGAATATCTACGCTTGCACAATGTTAAATGTTTCAAAACACTTTGTCCACATACTTGGAGCATCATTCTCTCTATATTTGTAGTTCACTGAACGTAAACTTGCCCAGGAATCACGAACAGTCAAAAAATGCTGGGGTTGACTGCTACGTCCTGTAAAGGACATGCAACTAACTTTTTTTTAAATCTCAGATTTACACATCTCTACCATTGTCTTATTTTCTAATTGTATTTTTAAACATTTTCAATTATGTGCCTTTAAATGTGAACACATGTTTTCAAGAATAATAAATATGTCTATATTTGTAGAAATGTTGTCATTTTCTAAAATAAAATTCTATCAGTTCGTTCAGATGAATATATGAGTGTTTGAAAGAATGAAAATGAATCTATTAGTGTGCATGATTTTGCTTATCATGCTTGAATGGGATTCCAATAGAGGTTATCAATCAGGAGTTGGCAACACTCACTCTACAGATGCGCCAGCTAACAGAGTTATGCTGGTGAGACAGACAAGTCCCACAGGATTTAAAAGATTTAAGTATCATAACACTGAATAAGAACAAGGGGGATTGGAGTGATTGTAACAACTATAGGGGTATTTCACTTCTGTGTATTGTTGGGAACATATTTGCCAGAATTTTTCTGTGCAGACTTCAAGTCCTGAGAGATCCTATCTACCTTGAATCACAGTGTGGCTTTCGACGGAACTGATCTACCATTGATATGATATTCTCACGGTAACAAATGCAAGAAAAGTTCTGTGAACAGAATCAGCCACTGTTTATTTCCTTCACCGACCTCACAAAGGCATTTGATTTGGTCAGTTGTGAGAGTATGTTCAAGGCACTAAAGAAGATTGGCTGCCCACCAACTCGTCTGTCCATTGTGGACAGGGCATTCCACACAGGCATGAAGGGTATAATCAAGTTTACTGGTGCAATTTCAGAAGAGTTTGAAATCAAGAGTGGAGTTAAACAAGGTTTTGTACTAGCTCCCACCCTCTTTGCAATATACTTTTAACTTCTACTGAAATATGCCTTTTGTGATCAGGATGGTGGTATATAGATTCACTCATGTTCAGATGGCAGCCTCTACAATGCTCAGAGATTGAAGACCAAGACCAAAATTAGCAGGGTACTGATAAGAGAGTTGCTGTTCGCAGATGATGCTGCAATTACGACCCACTCTGAGGAAGAATTACAATGTCTACTACCTGCATTTTCCAATGCTTGTTCTGAATTTGGTTTAACAATTAGCAAAAAGAAGACACAGATTATGTCAAAAGATGCACATGGGGTACCATCAATCTTTATTGATGGCGCTGAACTAGAGATAGTAGACAATTTTACATATCTAGGAACAGTGGTAAATAGCAAATTATTCCTAAATCTCGTCCTCGACTTGGGGACGTGTTTTTTTTTGCACTTGCTCACTTTGAACTCAAGCGTATTCCATACACACTATTTATAGTTCGGATGGACTGAATTTTGAGTGTGGGTTAGCTTTCCCTATTAATAGTGTCCCTCGCCATCTGGCATCAGAGGTACTTGTAATTAACGCCCCAGGTCAAGGACGACAGGTCAACATTTTAGTCCAGCTGTCCGGTGTTAGGGTTGAACCGCTAACCTCGGCATCAGCACACCGGATGTTTAAGAACATGCGTTCTTATCGACTCGGCCATGCGGACCTGCGCTTGGGGACGTAAATTACAAGTATCTCTAAGTCAGAGTGGGTTTGCCAGATGGCGAGAGACATTGTTAATAGGGAAAGCTAATCCACGAGCAAAATTCAGTCCATCACTACTAGAAATAGTGTGTATGGTCTACACTTGAGTTCAAAGCGAGCGAGCGAGCGCCCCCAAAAAAATTTTTTTTTTAATTCCTAAATCACCTTCAGGATTGGTAAGGCAGCAACAACAATGAACAGCTTAATAAAAAAGAGTCTGGGAGAACAGGAAGCTTACTGCCAAAACAAAAGCCCTTGTCTATCAAGCCAGTGTCCTTAGTACCCTTCTTTATGGCAGGGAAGCTTGATCAACTTACACCAAGAGAAACGCTTAAACAGCTTTCATATGCAGTGGATGTGAAGAATATATGGTATTAAGTGACAAGACAAAATACTGGAGTATTGAAAATATAAGGTTGTGTGATGGTTTGTTCCATGTAACTTATCACAGACATCAGAAAGAGGCAGTCATGATTCTTTGACCAAATTTAGAAAAGAGAAAAAAAAATTATAACATATTACAACCGGAAAGAGAGACAGAGGGAGACAGCAAGAGAAAATTATTGACAGTTATGGCAAGGAGAGTGTCAGTGCACAAACTAATACAGAGCATTGGGGATCACAAGATGCTTCAATGACAAATAAAGAAGCCCTGGGAAGATCAGAAATGGCAAGATAATTATTAAACAAGAGCAAGGTTCTGCAAGTGAAATATTGTGGGCACAAGCATAATGCACTTGAAATGCAATCAACATAATGAGTCACATCACAAAGATTTTAATAAGGATCATCATGCAAAGAGTTAGGAAGAAAATACAACCCGAAATAGGAGAACAACAATATGGGTTCGTAGAAGACAAGGGTACAGTAAATGCTGTTTAAATGCAAAGAACATTAATTGAACATTCTATAGAAGTAAATAAAGACCTACATCTTTGCTTCATTGACTATTCAAAGGCTTTCGATAAAGTAAGACATGTCAACATCATAAAGATGCTTGCAGATCTACAAATTGATGGGAAAGACCTTTTTTTTGCATATCCTTTACAGGACATTGCAGTCAACACCGGCATTTTTCAGCTGCTGTTGATGTCTTGGCAAGTTTATGGTCAGTAGTCTGCCATTGCTTTCTGAATGACCAGCACTCATACAATTGTATAAAAATCAATGCAAGGTGGTCTGTTTTCAAATCTTCGGCAGTTGTGTTTCGAACACGGTGTGCAGGATTACGAATTGTATTTGTAACCCCTTCGCCACAGCACCATGTTAAGTTAAGGTTAGTTGCATATCCTCTACAGCAGTGCTTCCCAAACATTTCACTTTTGCAGACCAACATAAAATGTTCCTTTTGCACCAGGGACCGGTGCCATTTAAAAATGTTTTCTCTTTGTAATCTGGAATTTTATATGACCTCAATATACATTTTAATATAAATATAAGATTTAACGTAATTGTGGGTGTTGTCCCCGTGCGCTAAATACTGCTCCATAATATTATTGGATGACAGTGATTTATTGAATGGTGGTCCCATTTTCATGAGTAAAAATTTTATTGTAGAGATCTACAAATCAGCAAATTGTTCAAATGTCAAAACTACATTTAGGTCTTGTTGTAAAGGTGTATTTGCTCGTGTACACCGACAGTAATGAACACCAATATAAAATAAAAATAAAATATATCTTGGAAAACGATACCAAATCAGATTTTAAACAAGCTGACTAAAGTACAGTAATAAAAATGATTTAATGATCAGCTGCTAAACAGTAACTATTTAATGCGAGGGGTGGGCCTGTTTATTATTTACAAGCTTATCAAATTGTGGCTCCATTGTACACACCGTTACCCGCAACGGAGAACAAATTTCTATACAGTTTCTGTATTTTGTCTTAATAATGTTCATTGACGAAAAAGAAATACTCTTCTTTCAAGTTGTCTTTGTGTCAATATCTCATATACACCATCAGAATCGCTAAGTTGGCAACGTCCGTGCTTTTGTCCAGCTGTAATGAAAAATACTTTGCAGATGTATCTAACACCTTCACTCGCTCAGACGATGGCAAAACGCATTATAATCGTACAACGAAAATCATGTATGTTCTGCATCTTATGACAATCAGCAAATTATAATGTGCATCTTTCTCACTTTTCGTCACATAGGAAACAAAAGAAATGCACATCATCAACAAACAAATGTCGTCGACCGGGCCGGCTTTCAGTATCAGTCTCAGCTTGTTACTATGTTTAACTTTCCCATTGAACCAATGATTCACTTCTCCTTAAAAATAAATACTCCTAGGGCTATACGGCTGCAGGCTCTATTTATTTTAAAATTAAATCACCATAAAAACGATGCGGATATCATGTTTTGAGAAAAGGACAAACTTGTTTTTAAAAAGTTCTAAACAATCCTCAAAGGAGAAAATATTTAACTTTTTTCAACTCACGTTGCAGACCGGCAAAGAACGACTTGTGGAGCGGCACCAGTCCACCACTTTGGGAAGCACTGCTCTACAGGACGTAGCAGTCAACCCCAGCATGTTTTGGCTGTGTGTGATTCCTGGGTACATTTTACATTCAGTAGTTGGCCATTTCCGGTTAGTGGTATCCTCTATCAAAGGAGATGTAAGACACCTCCTTTCCTCCGTTAATCTACAGGGCACCTTTGGGCAAGGTGGAGTACCCGTTTAGACACCCCCCCCACCCCCATCAGGGTTACATTGTTACGTGAAGCCATGGAAATCAGGTGGTGGATGGAGTGTGAGAGCAGATTGTTGTTGGTTATGGTCTGCACTCTGCAGTGATAGGCAGATGATCTCATCAGTAGAGACAATAGCTATGGCCACTGACTAGTATAGTCTCTGCCCAGAAGGAAAGCAACAGCAAACTACCTTCAGCAAAACTTGCCAAGAAACCATAACAACCATTATGCCGAAAATATAATGAGAAATGTCAGAGATGATATAACCAAGGAGCAATATGATGCCCTAAATATCGGTGATCATGAAGTACCAGAGATTCGATGTGGTGATGGTACAGTATTATTATCCACATCACAGAATGGAATAGACAAACTAATTACCTAAACCCAAAAGAATAGTGAAAATCACAACTTTTATCTTAACATAGCAAAAATAAATATAATGCATACAGATGAAACTAATATGTAGAAAGAAATATTTGTTAATGAGGAAAAATTGGCGGTGGTGGAAAATTTTGAATATCTTGGGTCATAGATTACAAACAATGGTGACACAATGACAGAAATTAAAAGATGAATATCTATTGCTCTTCAAAAACTAAAAAAACTGACTAAATTGTGGCGTGGAACAGATAGACCTACAATTATTAGATTTTTAAGAGCATGCATCTTTCCCATTGCAACATATGCCTGTGAGATCTGGACACTTACTAAACAAGCTGAACATTAATTCCTTTGAATATAAATGTTATAGACGGATTCTAAGAATATTCTTGGATACAGAAAAGAACAAATGCATCCATAAGACAAGATCTGAATACTGAAGAAGGTTGGCTACTAAAGACAATAAAACAAAGAAAATTAAAATATTTTGGTCACTTGAAACGTCAGGAAAGTTTGGAGAGAACAATGGAGGGGTATATGCCTGAGAAGAGAGGACAAGGAATGCCTGAGAAGAGAGGACAAGGAATACCAAAGAGAAGATGGGTGCAGGATGTGGCAGATGATCTCCAGATGGGTGTATCGGACGCTGGACATCTTGCTTATGACCGAGAAGTTTTCCGGAAGATTGTTATGGGAGCGAGGCTCTGCAAAGGACATGCTACTGAATGAATGAGTTTGCCATTGCTTTCTGAATGAGTGTCACTGATACATATTGTATGGAAACCAACGTAAGGCGGTCTGCTTCCAAATCCCCTGCAATTTTTGTTTCTAATGCAGTATGAGGGATTATGAATTGTATTTGTAACTCCATCACCACAGACAGCACCATGGTCATTCCCAAATATAGCACTGGATTCTTAGAGTACACTACACAGACATAAGTAAAGGGTTCTTGTAGACACCTTGAGGCATGTTTGGCAGACGGTGCTATCTCTGTATGATAGACCAATCAGTACTTCAAGAGTGATATGGTTATGCTGACTGCCATTACTTCTCAGGACATTTCCCCGTACCAACTTTAGGCTGGGTCAACCTGGGGGACCAGGTCAATTTTAGGCTGGGTCGACCTGGCGGAACAGGTCAATCTTAGGCTGGGTCAACCTGGCGGACCAGGTCAATTTTAGGCTGGGTCAACCTGACAGATCAGGTAAATTTTAGGCTGGGTCGACCTGGCGGAACAGGTCAATCTTAGGCTGGGTCAACCTGGCGGACCAGGTCAATTTGAGACTGGGTCGACCTGGCGGACCAGGTCAATTTGAGATTGGGTTGACCTAGCAGATCAGGTCAATTTGAGACTGGGTCGACCTGGCGGACCAGGTCAATTTTAGGCTGGGTCGACTGGTGGACCATGTCAGTCGACCTGGCGGACCAGGTCAATTTTAGGCTGAGTCGACCTTGCGGACCAGGTCAACTTTAGGCTGGATCGACCTTGCGGACCAGGTCAATTTTAACAATTCCACCTGGATGTGGATTCAAACTCATGACCACAGTGCCAGTAGGCAGGCATGCTAGTCACTGCATTACCACAGCTACCTTGCACTACTTTAAAGATAAATAAAATAAAAGACACAAGAAACTGTAACAACTTCTATTGTCCTTCATTTAAGGGGAGGGACAAAAATATCAAATCTGGGATTAGTATATTTTCTGATAAATGGACACCTCCTGATTCTAAATTTGCAAATGTTCGTTATGAAAACCTCAGATCTCAGATAAAATGCTGTACATTATCTTTGGCCCACAGAAACTTGATTCATTTATAACTGTTATTTTGCAGGGAAATGTGCATATGTCAAAGTGATGTTTTCTTGTTGAAATATTTAGTTCACCTGTTGATTTCTTAAATAACTCCCCCAATTTGACATTTATACTGTCCTTAGGCTACTAAAACTTTTGTTAGAAGATATTTGTCAGGTCATTTAATGTATTTTCACATAATAAACTTGATTGTATGTCTCGTTTGGGATGAACATTTCACACTTTCATAAACTCAAACCTGTTGGACTATCACTGTAATATTCTGGAAACGTTTCATATTGCATTGAAATGTATTCTCATAAAATGTTATCACTGCAACTTCAAAAATAAAACAGCTAGCTACATTTAAAATAAATAAACACCAACAAATATGGCTGCCATTGGCCATTTCCATCGTAGTTTATCAACTGTTTGCTGTTCATGACTACTACACATCAATCATTGTACCTGTGTATTAAACAAAAATCACACCATTAGTCATGAAAACAACACACTGGTACTTCCTCTCCTCTTAAGATTAAACAGAGACCTGCCATGAATCGATACTTAAATACAAGAAGATATGAAATATATATGTATCTGGTTTCTCTTGATGACTCTATGTCTACAGATAGACTTATTTTATGACAGCAGACGTCATTAGTACATTACTTGTGTAGACTTTTCAACTCACGCCTCACAAGAGTTGGCAACACGGCCAGCAGTAAATAAATGAGGACAGAAAAAAACCTGCAAAGTTTAATATTAGTTTTACATGACATGTAAACAGTTACAGTTATGTATTTCAAGTAATCAATAAAACACACATGTAGCATGGACAGATTTGCAAGTTATCAAACAAAACAAAAACCATAATTCCATAAGTTTGTCCCCAAAGTTACACATCACAGGAGAAAATACACTGTTGGGTCTCAGAGGGCCGCGGTAATTGATGATGACTACTTGTCTGTTGAACATGCCCCGTGTTGAGAAACATGTGCACACAAGTGAGGACAACATTATTTCCACAAACTAGAACATGTGCACACAAGTGAGGACAACATTATTTCCACAAACTAGTTGATATATAGATAGGCAGGCAAGCAAGTAGCCAGCTAGACAAACACAGAAACAGACTGGGTGGGGTACACAGAAATAATGTTTGACTGTGAAAATGCTCACTAGGTGCACAATCAGACCACAAATGAACAGTTTGGCTGTCATCATAGATCAACATGTGATCAGGTATCTGGCATAGAAGTCATATGTCAGGCTGCCAAGTAAGACTATATCCTCATAGAAGAATTCTGACATAGTCCTAATGAAATAAATTAATGTTTAGTGATGTCTTTAAGAAGTCTCTCTCTCTCTCTCTCTCTCTCTCTCTCTCTCTCTCTCTCTCTCTCTCTCTCTCTCTCTCTCTTAGACACACATGCAATAATAATAATAAAATAATGGAAAGTATTACAGTGTGTGATTAAAATGTTAATCACACCATTTGTTTCAACATGAAAATTGTTCATTCTTATGAGAGAGAGAGAGAGAGAGAGAGAGAGAGAGAGAGAGAGAGAGAGAGATAGAGAGAGAGAGAGAGAGAGAGAGAGAGAGAGAGAGAGAGAGAGAGAGAGAGAGAGAGATTCTGCTAACAATGAAATACCTAATGCCTGTATGTTACATATTCTGTTAACAATGAAATACCTAATGCCTGTATGGGACATATTCTGTTAACAATGAAATACCTAATGCCTGTATGGGACATATTCTGTTAACAATGAAATACCTAATGCCTGTATGGGACATATTCTGTTAACAATGAAATACCTAATGCCTGTATGGGACATATTCTGTTAACAATGAAATACCTATTGCCTGTATGGGACATATTCTGTTAACAATGAAATACCTAATGCCTGTGTGGGACATATTCTGTTAACAATGAAAAACATAATGCCTGTATGGGACATATTCTGTTAACAATGAAATACCTAATGCCTGTATGGGACATATTCTGTTAACAATGAAATACCTAATGCCTTTATAGGACATATTCTGTTAACAATGAAATACCTAATGCCTGTATGGGACATATTCTGTTAACAATGAAATACCTAATGCCTGTGTGGGGCATATTCTGTTAACAATGAAATACATAATGCCTGTATGGGACATATTCTGTTAACAATGAAATACCTAATGCCTATATGGGACATATTCTGTTAACAATGAAATACCTAATGTCTGTGTGGGACATATTCTGTTAACAATGAAATACATAATGCCTGTATGGGACATATTCTGTTAACAATGAAATACCTAATGCCTGTATGGGACATATTCTGTTAACAATGAAATACCTAATGCCTGTGTGGACAACACTACCAGCCTAGGCATAACCCCTCATCCCTAGACCTAACCCTCCCCAGCCATATGTGCAGAGTCACCTAGGAAATGGTACCACTTTAGCGGGACTAGAGACATTTCACTGCACTAACTTGACCCCCGCAGATGCAAGCCCTTCACAAGACTCAGATGACCTGATCTCCATTGTATCAGGAGTGACAACTCAGTCTGATAATTCACCAACCAACCAACCAACCAACCAACCAACCAACCAACCAACATCTTAGTCAATGAAAAGACCTGAATTCTCTTATAATAGTAATGTCACGGGGTCATCAATGAGCTGTCCATATCAGCTACAAGATCAGACTGTTCTCAAGGAATTGACAATAGAGATTTGAGGGACATATCAAGGCTTTGACAACACAGCAGACGCAGTAATGTCCCTGAATGACATTTCTAGTGAAAGCCAGTCATTATAATGTACCAGACAAATAACATGAATTTAACCCTTTACCAGCACAATGCTTGTATGAAAACTAAAATAAAGGAGATGAAATATTCTAACAATTATTTTCCACAATGATGCATAATCTTGTGACTGTGTTATATTGTACACAATTGCTAAAAACATGGCTTCACATCAATGTATACTCCAGCACTCTTCAACTCTGAAGTTTAAATCAGGCTGTCATTTTGGTACCATGCACTATTAAAAGTTAGCTGCATGTCCTTTACAGGATGTGGCAATTAACCCCAGCATTTTTAGGCAATTTTTACATTCAGTAGTTTGCCATTGCTTTCTGAACGACCAACACTTATAACATCGAAATCAGCAAAAGGTAGATCTGCTTCCAAATCGCCTGTAGCTGATTTCGCACTCTCGACTTGGTGTGTCAGGGAATTGTGAAGCGTGTTCACTGCCCCTAAGTCATATGCACGATTTAAATAAACAAAATCAAAGAAGAAAAGAAAAAAATCAATATAAGCACAGCTAGAATGGTGCATGTCATATTTACAAAATCAGCGCACATTTCCAAATCCAATAAACTGTTATTATATAATGTACACATTGAAATCTTCCTAGTTTCTGGAATCAGACAAAAAAGACAGAATCATTGTGAACAATATTTGGCTCTACGTTCAGTACCTAACAAGATTACAATCACTAGCATGTGGGAAATGTCACATACCGTCCTAGTAGCTCTCTACAACAGCTACAAATTGCCCACTCATTTCCAGGCAACAAACAAATGCCTCTAATGGTCAGGGAAACAAATCAAGCCTCTACTGGGCATTGAATTGAACCCTGAACCTCAGCATTGACAGGTCATGCACTAATCGTAACGCTATGAACCTCATGTTCACAGATACAGAACAATATGAAAACAAGGTGCCAGACATAACTGCACAAAGAAGCAAATGCTCACTGCACAATGATGAGAGCATTAATGGCACAAAGATGACAGCATTAATGGCACAAAGATGAGAGAATTAATGGCACAAAGATGAGAATGTTAGCAACACAATGATGAGACTGTTAAATATACAAGGATGAGAATGTTGACTGCACATGGATGGGGGCATCAATGCCACAAGGATAAGACTATCAATTGTGCCAATGATGAGATTGTTAACAATACTATGGAGAGACTGTTAACTGCTCATGGATGAAAATATTAAGTCAGTTTCCATCTCTACAGCAAGTGCCTTCACAACAAAGACAACTTAGCCACTAGCATATAAAGTCCTGTCAAACACATTTTAAATTTACTGACTAGAAAAGCTATCTGGCTGTTCCATTCATATACAGTAGGAAGTCTGGCCTGTTCATTCACAATAGAAAAAGCTAGTACACCTATTATTTTCTGTGTACTGTTAGTGGATATGCCAGATTTCCTACCATTTAGATTGTTTAATTATTACAAAAGCGGAACGTGTGATTGCATGATACAATTGCATGTTTAGTCACTGGGCATGCAATGCCAATGTGTGGAGGAATTATATAGTTACAAATTATGCAAGGCAAACATAAGATTGAGGCAAGGTCAGTAATAGTCCATTCAATAATGGTTTCCCGCAGTTAAGAATAGAATATGTGGATTGTATACAAAATGAAATAACAAAGGGCACATTCAACAACACAAACATATGCTTCTCTCCAAACAACACAGAAACTGAAAGTGAGACTAATCACCTGTTATGTATACCAAGAATATTGTATGGAGTGCAAACATGAACTATGACTACAAATTTGGGGAATGAAGTTGAAGCTTATGAAATGTGGGTCCTCAGTAATTTAGAACAAGTCTTGGATGGAAAACTGGGAGGAAAAGGGGGGGTGGGGTGTCTTCAGTAGTTTAGAACAAGTCTTTGATGGAAACAGGCGGTCCTCAGTGTCTAGAATAAGTCTTGGAAGGAAACAGGGGGTCTTCAGTAGTTAAGTTAGACAATTGAATTCACCTAGAAAACTTGATTTGGAACAACTAGGTAAACTTTATCTCTGTTGAATTTTACTTGGGAAACTTGATTTTCATTGAAGATAAACAAGATAAACTTGCTTTTGGTGAAATAGGAAAATTTGACTTTTTAATAACTTTAACTAGGGAAACTTATTTTCACTGAAGTCAACAAGATAAACTTGATATTTTTAAAGTCAACTAGGAAAATGTAACTTTGTTGAATTAGGAACACTTGATTTTTATTGAATTTAACTAGGAGAACTTGATCTTTGATGAAGTCAACTAAGAAAACTATTAAATAGAGGGACTGTGAAAAACCCTTAAGATTGTTTTAGTGTGTGGAAAGATTACAAATTTTTTAAAAAGCAATCATTATTACAGTTTACAGGCTCCAGGTGAAGGAGGGAGGAGAAATCATTCCAAATGACAAGGAGAGTTAGAAAATTGGAGCTGAAGAGCTTGCAGAAATATTAGTCACGATGGTTTCTGTGACAATGTAATGCCTGTGGTTGAGACTTAGGTCCCATTGAATGTCCATCTCAAAACTTGAACGAAAACAAAACAGGGAATAATTCTAGCTATATTCAATGACTAATAAAATAACTAGAGCCAAAGAAAAAAAATGTTTATTGTTTATATATAGACACATAACATCATTACCAAACATTCCTTCAATGCCATCAAATGTCTGAGATCTTAACTACTGACAATTCTCCCACGTATCTAAGATATTGTTTCACCAGTTAAAATTTGTATATATGTCTGAGATCTCCACCGGTGACAATTCTCACAAATGTGGGTTTGTTCTCCTTTACCAGTGACAATTCTTACTTGTGAGTGTTTGATCTCCTTTACCAGTGACAATTCTTACATACGTGTTCTATCTCCTTTACCAGTGACAATTCTAACACATGTGAGTGTATGATCTCCTCCCTCAGTGAAAATTCTTGCATGTGAGTGTTTTATCTCATTTACCAGTGACAATTCTTACATGTGTGTGTTTGATCTCCTTTATCAGTGATAATTCTTACACACATGTATGATGTTCTTTACCAGTGACAATTCTTATACATGTGAGTGTTTGATCTCTTGTACCAGTGACAATTCTTACATGTGAGTGTTTGACCTCATTTACCAGTGACAATTCTTACACATGTGTTGATCTCCTTTACAAGTGACAATTGTTACTTGTGAGCGTTTGATCTCCTTTACCAGTGGCAATTCATATATGTGTGTGTTTGATCTCCTTTACCAGTGACAATTCATATATGTGTGTGTTTGATCTCCTTTACCAGTGACAATTCTTACACATGTTTGATCTCCTTTACCAGTGACAATTATTACACATGTGTGTTTGATCTCCTTTACCAGTGACAATTCTTACACATGAATGTCCCAAATGCTGTGATGTCGGTTCCTAGATCAATCAATAAATCAATCAATTCTTACACATGTGTTTGATCTCCTTTACCAGTGACAATTCTTACACATGTGTGTTTGATCTCCTTTACCAGTGACATTTCTTACACATGTGTTTGATCTCCTTTACCAGTGACAATTCTTACACATGTGTTTGATCTCCTTTACCAGTGACAATTCTTACACATGTGTTTGATCTCCTTTACCAGTGACAATTCTTACACATGTGTGTTTGATCTCCTTTACCAGTGACAATTCTTACACATGTGTTTGATCTCCTTTACCAGTGACAATTCTTACACATGTGTTTGATCTCCTTTACCAGTGACAATTCTTACACATGTGTGTTTGATCTCCTTTACCAGTGACAATTCTTACACATGTGTTTGATCTTTACCAGTGACAATTCTTACACATGTGTTTGATCTCCTTTACCAGTGACAATTCTTACACATGTGTTTGATCTCCTTTACCAGTGACAATTCTTACACTCCTTTGATCTCCTTTGAGATATCATTAACTAAAGACAGCTCCAGCAACCATGCTTGAGACATCATTAACTAGAGACAATTCTAGCATACGTGAGTGAGATATCTTTAACTAGAGACAATTCTAGCATACGTGAGTGAGATATCTTTAACTTGAGACAATTCTAGCATACGTGAGTGAGACATCTTTAACTGGAAACAATTCCAGCATATGTGAGTGAGATATTAACTAGAGACAATTCCAGCATAAAAGAGTGAGATATTATTAACTAGAGACAATTCCAGCATATGTGAGTGATATAATTAACTAAAGACAACTCCAGCATATGTGAGTGAGATATCTTTAACTGGAAACAATTCCAGCATACGTAAGTGAGATATCATTAACTAGACACATCTCCAGCAACCATGAGTGAGATATCATTAACTAGAGACAACTTCAGCATATATGAGTGAGATATTAACTAGAGACATCTCCAGCATATGTGAGTGAAATATCTTTAACCAGAGAGAACTCCAGCATATGTGAGTGAGATATCTTTAACTAGAGACCACACCAGTACACATGAGTGAGATATTAACTTGAGACAACTCAAGCATCTGTGGGTGAGAAACATTTAACTAGTAGCAGTTATCTCAAGCTGGAAGTGAACAATTCTGTGAAGTATTAAACTTTTCTGTGGTTAGAGAGAGAGAGAGAGAGAGAGAGAGAGAGAGAGAGAGAGAGAGAGAGAGAGAGAGAGAGAGAGAGAGAGAGAGAGAGAGAGAGTGGAGTGGTGTGTGTGTGCGTGTGTGGGTGAGTGCGCGCACGCGTGTGCACATGTGTGTGTTTGTGATGATTTATATATACCATACATATATATATTTATCTAGTTAATTTACGTTGTGTGATTTCTGCAGTATGTACCTGACGAGATGCAGAGAAATATACCAGGCAATAAATCGTGCAATCTATTGTTTGTGTCTTCGTTATTCAAATTATATATACCAGTTTATCAAGGAAGTGTGTGTACATTATCTACAGCAACCTGAACAAATGTGTGGACTATCTCTGCAGGTGATAACTATACAACCTTGCACTGCAATAATTGTGTTTTACATACAAGATTCTTGGGTTGATGAGACAAATGTGTGACACCAGGCCTTGGCAACAACAACAGTTATTAAATAATTAACATAATTGTGAAATAACTACAGCAGTGACAGGAATGCTTGCAGACAATCTCTGTAAATGTGAAGGAATAATTCAAAATACAACAAGAACAAGAAATTGTGAAACTACATAAACAGTAGTAAGGGTATAAAACTGCCAACTTTATAACTGCAGCACTTCATACATTTGATAACATGTGTCAGCTGTGATAGGACACTGAACTGTCAACTACATAAGCTGTGATAGGTTTAAAATTGTCCAACTATATCAGCTGTAGCAGGTCAGAGAAATGTCTATGTCAGTTGTAACCTAAACAAAATTACTAAACAAATAAGCTGACCACTATGACAGCTGTGTAAGGATACCATTCACTAGCTATGACAGCACCACTTTACTGAGAATTGCCCCCCAAGGTACATCTGATCTATGACCGCACCACTTTACTGAGAATTACCCCCTAGGTACATCTGATCCATGACCGCACCACTTTACTGAGAATTACCCCCTAGGTACATCTGATCTATGACCGCGCCACTTTACTGAGAATTACCCCCTAGGTACATCTGATCTATGACCGCACCACTTTACTTAGAATTACCCCCTAGGTACATCTGATCTATGACCGCACCACTTTACTGAGAATTACCCCCCAAGTACATCTGATCTATGACCACATCACTTTACTGAGAATTACCCCCTAGGTACATCTGATTTATGACCGCACCACTTTACTGAGAATTACCCCCTAGGTACATCTGATCTATGACAGCACCACTTTACTGAGAATTACCCCCTAGGTACATCTGATATATGACCGCACCACTTTACTGAGAATTACCCCCCAGGTACATCTGATCTATGACCACACCACTTTACTGAGAATTACCCCCTAGGTACATCTGATCTATGACAGCACCACTTTACTGAGAATTACCCCCCCCCCCCCCCCCCCCCCCCCATGTACATCTGATCTATGACAGCACCACTTTACTGAGAATTACCCCCCAGGTACATCTGATCTATGACAGCACCACTTTACTGAGAATTACCCCCAAGGTACATCTGATCTATGATCGCACCACTTTACTGAGAATTACCCCCCAAGGTACATCTAATCTATGACAGCTCCACTTTACTGAGAATTACTCCCAAGGTACATCTGATCTATGACAGCTCCACTTTACTGAGAATTACCCCCCAAGGTACATCTAATCTATGACAGCTCCACTTTACTGAGAATTACCCCCTAGGTACATCTGACCTATGACAGCACTTTACTAAGAATTACCCCCAAGATACATCTAACCTATGACAACTCCACTTTACTGAGAATTACTCCCAAGGTACATCTGATCTATGACAGCACCACTTTACTGAGAATTACTCCCAAGGTACATCTTATCTATGGCGGAGACTTAACAACCTCAATTACTTCCTCTACAATTAATACTAACTTAGAGTTGTTCCACCTTTGACAAACCAATTAAGTTTTATATTTGTACCAGCTTCACAAGGCCACATAATTTATCACTTGCTGTGATGAATTTTTATTCTGGGATGAAAAGAAAGAATCAATGGAAGAACCATACAGATGACACAAAAAGAAACGGAATAATAAATTAATATAGCTTGACAGTGATATAAGAATATCCCAAATGAAATTGAAGACATCCATACGAAAATGGATTACCTTAAATTGACGTAGACTGGCTCACATATAAGAACACACAAAATGAATCATGACTTTCTCAATCGAAATAAGTTTGAAAAGTATAAGACGTGCAGATAGTGAATCTGAGATAGGACTGAACTACCAGTAATATTAGAAAATGAACATGTAAGCATAACTTAACATAAAACATAATACACCCAACATACAAGTGCTGGAAGTTCATGTTTACATTAGAAGTGAATGTTTACTGAAGTGCAGCTCCATCTAATGTGGACGTGCTTCAGAAGTGTGAAGGAGGAACCAGCAGTCTACTGAAGCCAGATTTGTAAAGTCAGATATGTCTTCAACACTGCCACACTATTAGCTGCACCCCTTCAATTATATCACATTGTTAGATAAATCTCTTCACCCCTATAATGCTGTTAGCTAAATCTCTTCACCTCTATCACACTATTAGCTAAGTCCTTGAACTCTATCACACTATTAGCTAAGTCCTTGAACTCTATCACACTATTAACTAAATCCCTTGAACTCTATCACACTATTAGCTAAATCCCTTGAACTCTATCACACTATTAGCTAAGTCCTTGAATTCTATCACACTATTAGCTAAGTCCTTGAACTCTATCACACTATTAACCAAATCCCTTGAACTCTATCACACTATTAGTTAAATCCCTTGAACTCTATCACACTATTAGTTAAATCCTGTGAACTCTATCACACTATTAACCAAATCCCTTGAACTCTATCACACTATTAGCTAAATCCCGTGAACTCTATCACACTATTAGTTAAATCCCTTGAACTCTATTACACTATTAGCTAAATCCCTTGAACTATATCATGCTATTAGCACTGTAATCTAAATCCCTTCAACTCTATCATACTACCTTGGAAATCCCTTAGATTTTGTCTTTTAAAAGTTAAAGATATTCACTCAGTAGATACCATCCTACTGTAATGAGGTGAAGTTCCTACTTACCTTCCTCCTCAGCTTTTCTTTTCTAACCAAACTTCCAGCAAACTCTGAAAACTATAAGGAACCCACTTTGCAAGGCTGGGTTGACCCCACAGCATAGTAGTTCTGAAAAAACTCACATCTGGGGATTGAATACTGAGTTGTTGGTCAGCAAGATCGCCAACTCCTATGCCAGTGCTCATTACCTATTAGGGAAATCTAGTCAACAAAATGACACTATCAGGGAAGTCTATTTACTCCATCATTCTAACTATTCCAGGAATTTATTTTAATTGACCGGGGCCCCAAATTGACCCAGCCTCACACGGGTATTATATTGACCACATCACACATCGGGTGTTGATTAGCTGATACAAACATGGATGTGTTAGCACCATATACCAAATATGCTCCCAGGAAAGGAAAGGGTCCTTTAGTTACCAATCCATAACTAGAGACTAGTGATGGAAACGATTGCTTCTGATATCAGATGTCTTGCAGGGGCTGTGCCCCGCAGCAGAGGTGAGAGCAGGGGGGCCCAAACCTGTGATATAATTAGCCTATAGTCAGAGCTGGCTTCCGGTGGGCACCTGCAGGAGGGTGGGTACATAAGCTGTGAACAAATCAGTAAGGCAACATGGTGACAAGGACGTCTATTGGGTTATATCTAACCACATCGGTGGAGGTTATGTCTATTGGGTTATATTGAACCACATCGGTGGAGGTTATGTCTATTGGGTTATATCTAACCACATCGGTGGAGGTTATGTCTATTGGGTTATATCTAACCACATCGGTGGAGGTCATGTCTATTGGGTTATATCTAACCACATCAGTGGAGGTTATGTCTATTGGGTTATATCTAACCACATCGGTGGAGGTTATGTCTATTGGGTTATATCTAACCACATCGGTGGAGGTCATGTCTATTGGGTTATATTGAACCACATCAGTGGAGGTTATGTCTATTGGGTTATATTGAACCACATCGGTGGAAGTTATGTCTATTGGGTTATATCGAACCACATCAGTGGAGGTTATGTCTATTGGGTTATATTGAACCACATCAGTGGAGGTTATGTCTATTGGGTTATATTGAACCACATCGGTGGAAGTTATGTCTATTGGGTTATATTGAACCACATCGGTGGAGGTTATGTCTATTGGGTTATATCTAACCACATCGGTGGAAGTTATGTCTATTGGGTTATATTGAACCACATCGGTGGAAGTTATGTCTATTGGGTTATATCTAACCACATCGGTGGAAGTTATGTCTATTGGGTTATATCTAACCACATCGGTGGAAGTTATGTCTATTGGGTTATATTGAATCACATAGGTGGAGGTTATGTCTATTGGGTTATATTGAACCACATCGGTGGAGGTTGTCTATTGGGTTATATCTAACCACATCAGTGGAGGTTATGTCTATTGGGTTATATTGAACCACATCGGTAGAAGTTATGTCTATTGGGTTATATCTAACCACATTGTTGGAGGTTATGTCTATTGGGTTATATTGAACCACATCGGTGGAAGTTATGTCTATTGGGTTATATTGAACCACATCGGTGGAGGTTATGTCTATTGGGTTATATCTAACCACATCGGTGGAGGTTATGTCTATTGGGTTATATTGAACCACATCGGTGGAAGTTATGTCTATTGGGTTATATCTAACCACATCGGTGGAAGTTATGTCTATTGGGTTATATTGAACCACATCGGTGGAAGTTATGTCTATTGGGTTATATCTAACCACATCGGTGGAAGTTATGTCTATTGGGTTATATCTAACCACATAGGTGGAGGTTATGACAGAGGCAAAAAGGCTGGGGAAAGAAGCTGGCTTTCCCACGGTCAAAGGAAGGTGCAGTGATCATGTTGGCGGATGCACTCGGTGCATAATGTTCACTTCTGATGGCGGGATGACTTCTGGGCAGGTAGGTACATAAAGCAATGTTGATATGGTCATCATACACTACACGTTTTGAAGGTGGATGTACAACAGGAGAAAAACACCTGGGAGTCATGACCAGCCGGGTCCCCGGGAGAGTATATACAACATTTGGCAAGCAGGGACCACTTCTGATGATCAGAAGCCTTCTGTCATGCTGACTCCAAGGTGGACTTCATACTGCTAGTTGACTCTATTCACACTATAAGAGAAGTCTCTATCCCTCTAACTACCAGCAAAGTCTAGTAAACATCACACTAACAGGAAAATCTATTCAACTCTTCAAAGCTATTAACTTGACCACACACACAAAAGGAATACTTTGCCACTCTTTAATTGAAAACTTTTAATCATTACGCGGTGAATTACTTATGATTGCATGACAAATTATATAGGGTGTAATAAAACAAGTCGATGGAGGAAATCATCTACATGATTCAATACATAAAAAGCCTGCTAATGCAATCCTGTATTCAGTTTTCAAAAAACATATACATGTTTATGTTCATCTCTCTATATGCCATTTGTGTGTAGAACACACCCACTGTCTTCATTGTGAATCTTGCAGCAACCCACATGTAGATTGATAATTTCCACAACCACCTGAATTTTTTACCACCTGTGGCATCCATAATATTTCTTCCGTCTTACCTGGTGATCTTTACAGATTCCCATTACCAGCCGTTAGGTATTTTTTTTTGGTCAATATTGTCCTTTCTCAGTATATAAATCAATTAAATTTTGTTTATCCATGGGTGTGTTAATAATGACTTTGGAATCTAGCATAGCCATAGCACTCTCAAATTATGTGTTCATCTTTGCTGTATATGTCCTGATACACTCTCCTACTACACATATGCAATTCCATTGTATGTGCAGCATTCTCTTTATACACACACCACATACAAAGACTTAGTTTTATTTTATTTACTGACTTCATTTGATTACCAGACTTCAGTTAACTCTTCTCTCAGCCAGTTATATCAGCTGATTCTGTGCTGGGTATGACTTAACTCCTCCTGTTCCAGACAGCTATTAGTTTAACTCATTGAATCCCAATGGACCAAGACCCTGTACCTTATCTCCTAATAGATGGAGATAACAATTCCCATCTTGCCCTTTACATTTATAATCTTGGTAATTTAAATATTGAGCACAACCCACTACTGGCAACGCTGATCGTACTCAGGTGTGAACCTAAGGCCTATCCACGTCAATATGGAAGCACTATACTCGAGTTTCGCTCTCGTTTGAGCTCGTCAGTAGTGCATATCCCTGACCGGATCCGGAAACAAGCCCCGGATCACTGGCGTGTGAAGCGGGTGTGTAACCACGCGGCACACACTGGACACGCCAAATTATCACAGCAGAATATCACAACGCTACCCATCGTAGGCTATGCTCAAGATTGCCCAATCGCCGCGACTGACATCCGTCAATCGATGTGGACCCGAACGATCAGGACTTCTCACTGGCAAGGAACACCAGGCCTCCTAAAATCCAGTGAGCAATAATCAAATTGATTATTTGGTTGTTGGAAACAACCAAATAATCAATCTTGGTAATTGGTGATTTCCTCTAATGAATAATCCTGATTTATTTTTTTTTAGGTCTTTATTTTGTCAATATTTTCCAGTGCTTGAAACACTTCTACAGAAGTCAACAGAATAAATCTACAATACTTCTAAAGAAGTAAACAGATTAAATCTAAAACACATCTACAGAAGTAAACAGATTACATCTAAAATACTTCTGTAGAACAGATTATATCTGAAACACTTCTCAAGAAGGATACAGATTCAATCTAAATCACTTCTGTAGAAGTAAACAGATTAAACCAAAAATACTTCTATTGTAAACAAATTAAATCTACATTTTTCACAGACTGCAAGCAATTTTGTTGACAGTAAATCTTCAGAGAGAATCAAGCTCAAAGTTTGTGTTAATGTTTCTAGTGAATGTCATGATCCATCACCTGGCCATCAGTCCGCTCCCTCATGTCATCGTGCAGGCTCATGAATTCCATCCTAGTGCTGCAGGAGGCACGTTCATACAAACATAAGAGTACAATACCTGGACCAGACAACCGGTCACACTAGGAGAAGACACAATCTCCAGTAATGTTGTGACAACTGAGAAGATTGAGGGGGTTGGAGACAGAGGTTAACCGGGGGAGAAAGTGCTAGATGTGTTGGCAGAAAGGTGTGGTGGAAGACAAAAAGCAATTGAACTTGTCAAGAAGACGGCTGTGAAGGAATATGATCACCAATGTTGCCCAGCATGGCACATAATAATAGTAATGATGTGTTCAATTAACAAAAATATGCAATCAAAGGCTATCATTTTAATAGAAAGGAAATTATACAGAAAGCTGATTCTTTCAGCCTTTTATTGTACAAACATGGAATACATTCATATTTCAAAAGAAACTATTGCATATGCAAACAACAGACATAAGCCTAACGAATTAACTATCATTTAGGAGAGTTTAAACTAGAAACTGGAGGGAAAGGCAGGAAATATGCATATGTGTATAATAAAATAACTTAATCTTTCATGTGCACAAGTCAATGCAAATTAATGGGATTCATCTGAGCAACTGTCACTTGTCCAATTCAAGATATGGCCTGCAATAAGCAACTGGCTTCTACAAACATTGCTGACACTGAGCATTTATATCTTTTAGTTAAGAAATACACATCAGGTAAATTAATGCCAGGATAAACAGATTTTTTTTAAACAGATAATCTGCCTTAAATAGAGATAGCTCATAAATAAATTAACATGTATTGTTTAGCATTTATAGAAATAGAAGAAAGAAGTAGAAATTAGAGCACACACTAGACAATATAACAATTGAAAGCTGAAGTTACCCCTCAGGGATTCAAACCTGTACCTCCAAATGACAGCGCTCTGCTGCAGTAACAAGTCTCTAGGGGTGTATAGACATGTTCAAATCCCCATAGGGTAACTATAGATTTCAATGTTTATATTTTATGTTCTCTAGTCTCTACTTCTTTCTTCTACTTCTATCAGTGGCAAACAATACCTGTGAATTTATTTATGAGCAGTCTTAGTGACAAAGGTTTCTCCGGTTGATATTTCTTAAATAAAGATGTAACAGGGGTAAATATTCCCACTCTTCTGCCCTTCTTAGGTTATGCTTTTTATTGTCTTTGGACAGTTATCCAGCTCTTTCACTGTAGTTTCAATCCTTGTTTTATACTCCACTTCATAGTTTTCCATTGAAACTATCTCTAAATTTATCATATAAGTTATTTCACATGCTTGCCAATAAATGTAGTGTGTGAAAGTGAACAACAATGGTATTAATAGACAGGCTAATGGCAGGAAACAAAAGACATGCTAGCCCCAGCAACCCCAATATAAACAAGGTACATAAAGGGAAAAAGACATACTAATCACGGGAACAAAAGACAGATATAACAATGATGGGAAACAATAAACAGTGATAGGAAATAAAAGGCAAGACTACTCATAAGATTAGCCACAGAAATCAAAAGATAAATTATTCACAGGAAGTAAAAGACATTTGCAAGAATCAAAAGGCAAACCAGTAACAGTCAACAAATGACAGACTAGTTGCAGAAATAAAAAAACACAAAACTAGTTGCAGTCAACAAAAGACAGAAAATAAATCACTGAAAAATACAGGTAATCCCAGGTCAGACAGCTCATGACATAATGACTAGCTCTCTTTCACATCACCTCCACTTCCTTGAATAATTTATGGCAGCCATGTTACAAGGCTGGCTGAGACCGCCCCCTGGCAGTACTGGTTGGGTAAACAATCAATACTGTGGATGAAACCCTCCGCACTGTGTTGATCAGCCTGCATACCAACCTTGGTTATAAAATCACGGGAAACAAAGACTTAAAGAAACAAGTCAAATTCCAATCAATGCTGTGCCAAAACGTGATTGTGTGTAAGAGAACATTTTCTTTGAAATCAACTTCATGAAATAAGCATTAGTTATAAACAAGTGCTTAATAGCAACACAAGACAACAGTTCAGTGAAACATGTCTTTATTACACACAGTTTGAAATATTTGCATCAGAGGATATGTAAACAACAACACACCGAATGATAATGTTGCCAATACAAACCACACAGTCCTGCTGGCATGTCAAGTTCTCCAACTGCTTTAGTGGCAGGACACCATTGTCAATACATCTCGTGCTGATCCTCTGGTTGTGTCTTTCCATATGACATGGGAACATGTGTTCCTTATTTGCAGTCTGTGACTGCTTTTGACTAACCCTGCTGAAGACTTTTCATCATGCCATGATGTGGCTTTTCCTCCTCTTTGTTATCTTGTATTGGTTACCATCATCCCTGCTTGTTGCTGTAAAACATGCCTCTTCTTTTATTAATGTATTACAGAAATGAGTGTCCTCATTCTGATGTTCACCATGGGTTTCTTTCTAGAAAATTCTTCGTATGTATCCCTCTCAGAGATTTCATTCATTTATTTACTATTTCTGTTAATTTTTCATAAAATGTAGAAAGTTTACCCATGTAACTCGCCTCAAACTCCTTGTCGAAATTTATCGAAACTTATTTTTCAAGATGCAGTTGAAAGCTAGCCTTACGTCCCCGGGGACACCTCACTTTACATGGTGGAGTCATACACCAGTTTAGGCAGCGATGTAGACAGAGATTGGGGGAAGATAGATAATAAAATAAGAATAGAAAAGCCAAAAGGAGATTTCATATCACTAGGAAATTTGTGGAAATCAAAGGAAACTGAGCTTACCACCAAATTGAGGATGTTCAACAGTAACGTTAAAATCAGTACTACTGTATGGATCAGAAATACTAAAGCAATTACTAATGAACTACAAGCATTCATTAAGTGGTGCCTGCACAGAATTCAACGACTACACTGGTATGACAGAATCACCAATGCGGAGCTCATGGAGAGAACTAAACACATACCTGTGAACCAATATGGTATGACAGAATCACCAATGCGGAGCTCATGGAGAGAACTAAACACATACCTGTGAACCAATATGGTATGACAGAATCACCAATGCGGAGCTCATGGAGAGAACTAAACACATACCTGAGAACCAATATGGTATGACAGAATCACCAATGCGGAGCTCATGGAGAGAACTTAACACATACCTGTGAACCAAGAAGAGATAACAAGAAGCTGGTACAGAGTAGGACAGACATTGGAAAAAAGTGATAATATATATCTAGACAATACCTTGTATTTAACTGACAAGGCCAATGAAATAGACGGAGACCTAAACACACAATGAGAAGAGAATTAACACATAGATGAATAATATGGGGAAGACATGGAACTAGCTGAAAGAGATATCAATGGAAAGCATGGCTTGTTGTGGGATGGTGAGTGCACATGTTCCAATGAGAGATAAAAGACAGAAAAAAAAAAAAAGAAGAGACAGCTAAAGGCTAGCAGTGAAGAGGCAGGCAAAAGAAATCCTAAACATAAAGAATGTGCTGGTTACCACATTGCCACACTTATTCATACTGAAGATTTGAATTAGTAGAGGAGGCAGGATACAAGAGAGAAGAAATAAATGTTCACATCGATATAACATGTTCCTTCAAGTTCAGAAACAATCATTAGCAACAGAAAAAAGTTTGTTGTATATCCTTTACAGGACGTTGCAGCCAACACCAGCATTTTGTGGCTGTTTGTGGTGTCTTGGCAAGTTTACCATAGTAGTTTGCCATTACTTTCTGAACGGCCAGCACTCATACCCTTGTTTGAAAATCAAAGCAAGGCAGTCTGCTTCCAAATTGCCCATAGCTGCGTTTCAAACATGGTATGCAGGATTATAAATTGCATTCTTAACCCCCTTGCCACAAAGCCGGCAAAAGAAAGACAGCCACTAAAGGCAGAAATCTAGGGGCAGTCAACGAAAACTGGCAAAGTTAGATCAATAAACACACAACTGAAAGCCATTAACAGCACAAATCTAGAAGCAGGCAACTTGGCTGTCAAAGCCAGCAGTGTCAGACAAATAAATACACAAAAGAAATACATCTCTTACTAACTCAGTCACAGAGGACAGGATCTGTGTGGTTATGTGACCGGTGCAATAAGTTCACAACTATATCATAGTTTTAGTGCCTGCTTCACATTGGACGTCTGCTCTTAGTTTACAACACTGAAATCATATTTATAACTTGCTCATCCTGGTGCTGTCTATTTACTGTCTTGGCTGCTGCTGGTCATCTTTGCCATATTTGCTTACTTTATTTTTTTAACTTAGGGAATAATAAAGAAAAGCTAACAAGAACTGGCACATGTTTTGTCAGCAAGGAAAAGAGCTGGCCATCTCATCACCCCTTGTATCTGTAATGAACATATGTGAAGTTATCTGCCCCTCACAGCCTACATGGTAGTATCGAGTGTGGTGTTTGTACAGAAACACATTGCTAACGTGCTATACTACACAAGAAGAGCAAAAGACACAAACATACCAGGGCCAGCCTTGCAATCTATGAATATCATCACTACTAAACAAAAGTTTAACACAAGTCTCTTTTAGGAGACAAAGACAGAGTTGGACCTCACTTGTGCATCTACCACCTGAATCTGTGCAGACTGCTGCAAAAATTCATATCATGTAATGACCAACTAAAATTGTGGTAACATATGTTTATTTTAGTATGAATGAAGACAACAGACAAGTGTTAATGGCAATTCTGATTTTATTGATCATGTCCTTCCGCAATGACCCCTCTGGGGGAATCTCTTCTAAGACAGGTATTAATCTCTTCTAAGACAGGTACAAGTTGAAAGGCCTGCAATAATACTGTCTTGAAGTATTCAAATTATTGTAAATGATTGGTTAAAGAGCTCAGAACTACAATGACATCAAAAGATTCAGTGATCACTTTCATAAACTAAAAACAATGAATCAATGTGTCCTTATCCAAGAGAACCTATCTCCATAACATTTCTCCCTTTCTCTCTCTCAATCACTCATCACTCTATTTTGTACTTACTAACCAAATGCAACATATAAGAGAGATCTCTGAACTAAATTAATTCTATAATAAGCTGGATGAAAGAAAAATGAAAACAGAAGGAATAACCGAGATGGAAGGATACCTGGAGAGGGGAAATGAGGGCACACATTTGCATCTGCTGCTAACACACACGACAACAGGAACAGTGTTGCACCAATGACAGGTCTACACAAACTTGTCTTCTATAAAACCCTGACACTCCAATGCTGAAACTTTCCTCCTCCTCCTCCTCCTCATCATAGATGCACACGCGATTGTTACAAATCTGCTCATGGGTTCCTCGTATCCAGACAGTCTGTATTTTGAGCAGGGTGGAGAACAAGGTTCAGGCAACATATGTGTAGATTTTTCTGTCAAGAAACAAATGTACTTTGCCATCACTTTGAAAGATACTGGACAATGGTTCAAATGTCATATCATGTAAACATAGTAATGAGACTCAAGTTTGATCACTTTGACAGATAATGGATCAAATGTTATATCATGTAAATATAGTCATGCGACTACAGGTCTTAAAGAAACTGCTGAAGAATGTGAGAAAAGCCATTTGGAGACAAGTTTGATGAAGGGAAACTCCCAACCTCTTCCTACTTCTAGTTACAGAGACATGCAATACACAAGGGTGTGATTGCCTATCAAGTTGAAGGTAGCCCCACAGATGTTGCCTATCAAGTTGAAGGTAGCCCCACAGATGTTGCCTATCAAGTTGAAGGTAGCCCCACAGATGTTGCCTATCAAGTTGAAGGTAGCCCCACAGATGTTGAAGTGTGAAGTGACTTCCCATATTCTAGACCATGACATTATAAGATGGAACAGTCAGCTCCCTTCCTCATGGCATTTCCTTCACAGACATTTCTCAGTCTGAACATTACCTGACACCCCCAGGAGGTCAACGTGGACAAGTGGATAAGTCCCCACGCACTTAAACATCAGATGCGTAAGTGGCCAGTTCAACCATTACACTGGCCAATTGGACTAAAATGTTGACTTCTCATCCTTCGACTTGAGGACATAAATTGCAAGTACCTCAGAAGCCGGGGTGGGCTCGCCTTATGGTACACTGGTAATAGTGAAAGCTAATCCACGTGCAAAATAATCAGTCCAGTGCCACTAGAAGTTGTAGCATGTGCATGGACTAAACTTCTTGAGCTCAAAGCGAGAGTGTCAAAACAACAATCTGACACTCATTTTTTTAGTCTGTGTTGATCTCAGAACCTTGCTGGCCAAAATAAATAGTCTTGCCTCTGTTGGGGATTGAGCCTGGATCACTGTTTGGGAAGGCACTAACTACTACGCCAACACAGCTCCATGATCGTCTATATGACCTTTGTAATGAACTCTTCTTGTAACTGATAAACATAGGAACTGCAAAAAACACTGACTGTTTGCCTGCTGTTTGTGTTGCTTCTGAGTCTGTGCGCAGTTTGTAAATCTCATCCCCAGGCCTACAACTTGCTGAGCCATGTGACTTCTACTTTGTGGTTAAATACACAATTAGTTGGCATTATGGATAGTGAGATGGATGTGCCTAGACCTAGCAAACACACTTGCAGACTTATATCTGCTAAGGAAAGATGAGTGTTCATGACCTTACTCCAAGTGTAATAATCCTGATTCTGTAGCAAGATAAGATCTCCCATTTTCTCACTCACCCACACACACAAACTCCCACATCCATCTGCCATTCACCACCCAATCATTTACTCACATGTGTGCACGAATGCATGTACACATTCATGTATGTGCACACCCATAACACAGCTTTTGGAGAGGGAATCGCCAAAAAATTATTTTAAAGTAAATTACATTATTTTGGGGCAAGTGCAGAAATTCAGATATCTAGGCATATGGATAACATCAGATGGAAGATGCATCACTGAGATAAAGAACAGAATAGGAAAAGCAAAAACTGCATTCTATCAAATGAAGAAAGCAGTTAAATTCAAACAAGAGACAACATTGCAGTTATAGACAAATTTCAAGTGAACGAAAGTAGAACAGCAGCCAACCTTCACTGTGGATGTGGCACTTGATTCATTGACTAAATGATTAGTCAACGTATTGCCAATGTAGTTTCATTGTCCTTGAAAGTTAGAAAGCGAGTTCTTGCATGTTACATAGAACCAATTTTAACATACGGCTTTAAATCCTGGACAATTAGTAAAAATAGGCCCAAAAAAATCCCTGGAAACCTTGGAAATGTGGTTTTATAGAAGAATGCTGAGAGACAAAAACTGGAATATGTCGTGACAACCAGAAAGATTTGCGGAAAGACAGATAGGAAGACAGCATGAGAAGATTCACGGAAGGGAGTCAACACATGAATTGATCCATGCCATCAGAGATCACAATTTGTGGAGAGGCATGATTGCCCACGCCAGCCGGCAAGGCACTGGGTGACGATTGCAAAGCCATGATGCACTGAGCGAACCACAAAAGGAAAGTTAAATTCAAACAAGAGGCAACATTGCAGTTATAGACAAATTTCAAGTAAATGAAAGAAGAAGAACTACAGCAAACCTTCACTATGGATGTGGCACTGGATTAATTGACTGAATGATTAGTTAACGTATTGCCAAATACTTTCATTTAAGTGCACTTCCAAGACAGCAAGCACAGCTTTACAACTGATGGATTGACACCCGCTCAGTAACTTTTGTATACATTTGTGTGTAGCTGTATCAGTGTCCGTGTAATCTGTGGGCCCTAGCCAAGGATCTAGCCCTAGCATTGATTTTGTCACTTGTGACTGATCTAGCAAAGCATGCAGATTCCACTTCTCGTCCTTGCTGACTTACTCATTGACTAATTGAGTGACTGTCGTCCCTCAGATGTCTTACCTGTCTTCTGCTGCTCTAGCTAGATATTCCCTCTCTATTAAGCCCTCAATACGTTTCTTGATGACGACAGGGCTAGGCAAGAAGCGTGGTTTGAGCATCTCTGTACACTGTGTGTGGAGATAAAAACCCATGTTTAAGAAGGTACAGAACATTTACATTATGAGAGCAGAGCTTTTACATTATTAGAGCAGAACATTTACATTATGAGAGCAGAATATTTACACTATAAGAACAAGACATGGGACATCAGACAGGCATGAAGGTAAACAAACAAAATAATAAAGAGGAAGTATTACCACAGGAATTAAGAAGTGGTAGACTCCACACACACACACACTAGACCATAGCATTATGTGTGAGATGAAGAGCACAATTTATCACATTTCCTTCACAGACAATTCTGAAAAAGATGTGATTTTATGAGGTTGGCTTAGGTACACAGTCAAACTGACTGGTAAAAGATCCAATTGGGCCACTATCTGGGTACTGAACCATGAACCATTGTGTAGGTTAATGGGTGCACTGACCACTACATTCTCATGGCCACTAACTATAGTGCAAGGTGTCAGTGGTCCCATGACAGATGCTACGCTGGGTTGTCAAGTCTTCACATATTCTATGACACAGCTAATGAGGTGCAACACTGGGTTGTCAAGTCTACACACAGTCTATGGCACAGCTAATGAGGTGCTACACTGGGTTGTCAAGTCTTCACATATTCTATGGGACAGCTAATGAGGTGCTACACTGGGTTGTCAAGTCTACACACAGTCTATGGCACAGCTAATGAGGTGCTACGCTGGGTTGTCAAGTCTTCACATATTCTATGACACAGCTAATGAGGTGCAACACAGGGTTGTCAAGTCTACACACAGTCTATGACACAGCTAATGAGGTGCTACGCTGGGTTGTCAAGTCTTCACATATTCTATGACACAGCTAATGAGGTGCAACACTGGGTTGTCAAGTCTACACACAGTCTATGGCGCAGCTAATGAGGTGCTACACTGGGTTGTCAAGTCTACACACAGTCTATGGCACAGCTAATGAGGTGCTACACTGGGTTGTCAAGTCTACACACAGTCTATGGCACAGCTAATGAGGTGCTACACTGGGTTGTCAAGTCTACACACAGTCTATGGCACAGCTAATGAGGTGCTACACTGGGTTGTCAAGTCTACACACAGTCTATGGCACAGCTAATGAGGTGCTACACTGGGTTGTCAAGTCTTCACACAGTCTATGACACAGCTAATGAGGTGCTACACTGGGTTGTCAAGTCTACACAGTCTATGGCACAGCTAATGAGGTGCTACACTGGGTTGTCAAGTCTACACACAGTCTATGGCACAGCTAATGAGGTGCTACACTGGGTTGTCAAGTCTACACACAGTCTATGGCACAGCTAATGAGGTGCTACATTGGGTTGTCAAGTCTACACACAGTCTATGGCACAGATAATGAGGTGCTACACTGGGTTGTCAAGTCTACACACAGTCTATGGCACAGCTAATGAGGTGCTACATTGGGTTGTCAGTTCTACACACAGTCTATGGCACAGCTAATGAGGTGCTACACTGGGTTGTCAAGTCTACACACAGTCTATGGCACAGCTAATGAGGTGCTACACTGGGTTGTCAAGTCTACACACAGTCTATGGCACAGCTAATGAGGTGCTACATTGGGTTGTCAAGTCTACACACAGTCTATGGCACAGATAATGAGGTGCTACACTGGGTTGTCAAGTCTACACAGTCTATGGCACAGCTAATGAGGTGCTACACTGGGTTGTCAAGTCTACACACAGTCTATGGCACAGCTAATGAGGTGCTACACTGGATTGTCAAGTCTACACACAGTCTATGGCACAGCTAATGAGGTGCTACATTGGGTTGTCAAGTCTACACACAGTCTATGGCACAGATAATGAGGTGCTACACTGGGTTGTCAAGTCTACACACAGTCTATGGCACAGCTAATGAGGTGCTACATTGGGTTGTCAAGTCTACACACAGTCTATGGCACAGCTAATCAGGTGCTACACTGGGTTGTCAAGTATACACACAGTCTATGGCACAGCTAATGAGGTGCTACATTGGGTTGTCAAGTCTACACACAGTCTATGACACAGCTAATAAGGTACTACACTGGGTTGTCAAGTATACACACAGTCTATGACACAGCTAATGAGGTGCTACACTGGGTTGTCAAGTCTTCACATATTCTATGACACAGCTAATGAGGTGCTACACTGGGTTGTCAAGTCTACACACAGTCTATGGCACAGCTAATGAGGTGCTACACTGGGTTGTCAAGTCTACACACAGTCTATGACACAGCTAATGAGGTGCTACACTGGGTTGTCAAGTCTACACACAGTCTATGGCACAGCTAATGAGGTGCTACACTGGGTTGTCAAGTCTACACACAGTCTATGGCACAGCTAATGAGGTGCTACACTGGGTTGTCAAGTATAGTCTATGGCACAGCTAATGAGGTGCTACACTGGGTTGTCAAGTCTACACACAGTCTATGGCATGGCACAGCTAATGAGGTGCTACACTGGGTTGTCAAGTCTACACACAGTCTATGGCACAGCTAATGAGGTGCTACACTGGGTTGTCAAGTCTACACACAGTCTATGGCACAGCTAATGAGGTGCTACACTGGGTTGTCAAGTCTACACACAGTCTATGACACAGCTAATGAGGTGCTACACTGGGTTGTCAAGTCTACACACAGTCTATGGCACAGCTAATGAGGTGCTACACTGGGTTGTCAAGTATACACAGTCTATGGCACAGCTAATGAGGTGCTACACTGGGTTGTCAAGTCTACACACAGTCTATGGCACAGCTAATGAGGTGCTACATTGGGTTGTCAAGTCTACACACAGTCTATGGCACAGCTAATGAGGTGCTACACTGGGTTGTCAAGTCTACACACAGTCTATGGCACAGCTAATGAGGTGCTACACTGGGTTGTCAAGTCTACACACAGTCTATGACACAGCTAATGAGGTACTACACTGGGTTGTCAAGTATACACACAGTCTATGACACAGCTAATGAGGTGCTACACAGGGTTGTCAAGTCTTCACATATTCTATGACACAGCTAATGAGGTGCTACACTGGGTTGTCAAGTCTACACACAGTCTATGGCACAGCTAATGAGGTGCTACACTGGATTGTCAAGTCTTCACATATTCTATGACACAGCTAATGAGGTGCTACACTGGGTTGTCAAGTCTACACACAGTCTATGGCACAGCTAATGAGGTGCTACACTGGGTTGTCAAGTCTACACACAGTCTATGGCACAGCTAATGAGGTGCTACACTGGGTTGTCAAGTCTACACAGAGTCTATGGCACAGCTAATGAGGTGCTACACTGGGTTGTCAAGTCTACACACAGTCTATGGCACAGCTAATGAGGTGCTACACTGGGTTGTCAAGTATACACAGTCTATGGCACAGCTAATGAGGTGCTACACTGGGTTGTCAAGTCTACACAGTCTATGGCACAGCTAATGAGGTGCTACACTGGGTTGTCAAGTATACACACAGTCTATGGCACAGCTAATGAGGTGCTACACTGGGTTGTCAAGTCTACACACAGTCTATGGCACAGCTAATGAGGTGAAGTGGCATGTTCCCTTCCTCATCATCTGTCCTTCACATACATTTCCCACATAATTCTGAACATTGTCTGGTACCCATTTTATTAAACTGAGCCGACCCCAGAGTAATTTTAATTAGAAAAAAAAAATCATTCTGCCACTGCTGTGGATTGAACCCAGACCACTGTCCTGGTAGACAATTGCACTAACCACTATGCCACTGTGGTTCTGAACTAGCAGCATAGATGCTAGATAAAGTGCTTACTCCTGCAGGAATCTTGTATGTTCAACAACAGAAGTAATAGTGCTACTGTACTTTTATGTCTGGTGTATAGCGAAATAGCCCTCGGTCCACAGCAGATGACTTATGGATTCATTCATACTTAACCTGAGTGTGTATTTATACATTATTGTCTACAAAACTGGTGCCAAGAAACTTCCTGGGGGATAAAAGCAGTCGGCATGATTTGACCATCTCATCCATCAAGTGGCTGTTTAAAAATATGGCACAAGCACCTTATTCCACAACTTGATGAAGATTTTTTATAATAATGTCTACAGCACTATAAGTCAAGAAACAAAAATACCCCAGTGTTGTTTCTTTATATATTTGCAAATAACAACATGTATGATGTCAATAAACACCACAGTTCATCGCAAGTTCTGCAAGCTGCCATAAAGTTTTTCTTTACATATTTATGTTGGCGAACAAACAGCATCTGGCTTCAGAAACTAATAATTTGGCAATTTTAAATGTCACAGTGGCTAGAAAAAAGTGGTGATGGAAGGCCTGGTTCCTGGGTAAAGAGGCAGGGGCAGACCGGCACAGAGATGGACACAAGACACTGTGGATACCTTGGACATAAAGATGTATAAGGCAGGGGCAGACTGGCACAAAGATGGACCCAAGACACTGTGGATATCCTGGACATAAAGATGTATGAGGCAGGGGTCAACTGGCACAAAGATGGACCCAAGACACTGTGGATATCCTGGACATAAAGATGTATGAGGCAGAGGTCAACTGGCACAAAGATGGACCCAAGACACTGTGGATATCCTGGACATAAAGATGTATGAGGCAGGGGTCAACTGGCACAAAGATGGACCCAAGACACTGTGGATATCCTGGACATAAAGAGGTATGAGGCAGAGGTCAACTGGCACAAAGATGGACACAAGACACTGTGGATATCCTGGACATAAAGATGTATGAGGCAGGGGTCAACTGGCACAAAGATGGACCCAAGACACTGTGGATATCCTGGACATAAAGATGTATGAGGCAGAGGTCAACCAGCACAAAGATGGACCCAAGACACTGTGGATATCCTGGACATAAAGATGTATGAGGCAGAGGTCAACCAGCACAAAGATGGACACAAGACTCTGTGGATACCTTGGACATAAAGATGTATAAGGCAGGGGCAGACTGGCACAAAGATGGACCCAAGACACTGTGGATATCCTGGACATAAAGATGTATGAGGCAGAGGTCAACCAGCACAAAGATGGATCCAAGACACTGTGGATACCTTGGACATAAAGATGTATAAGGCAGGGGCAGACTGGCACAAAGATGGACCCAAGACACTGTGGATATCCTGGACATAAAGATGTATGAGGCAGAGGTCAACCAGCACAAAGATGGATCCAAGACACTGTGGATACCTTGGACATAAAGATGTATGAGGCAGAGGTCAACTGGCACAAAGATGGACTCAAGACACTGTGGATATCCTGGACATAAAGATGTATGAGGCAGAGGTCAACTGGCACAAAGATGGACCCAAGACACTGTGGATACCTTGGACATAAAGATGTATGAGGCAGAGGTCAACTGACACAAAGATGGACCCAAGACACTGTGGATATCCTGGACATAAAGATGTATGAGGCAGGGGTCAACCAGCACAAAGATGGACCCAAGACACTGTGGATACCTTGGACATAAAGATGTATGAGGCAGAGGTCAACTGGCACAAAGATGGACCCAAGACACTGTGGATATCCTGGACATAAAGATGTATGAGGCAGAGGTCAACTGGCACAAAGATGGACACAAGACACTGTGGATATCCTGGACATAAAGATGTATGAGGCAGAGGTCAACCAGCACAAAGATGGACACAAGACACTGTGGATATCCTGGACATAAAGATGTATGAGGCAGAGGTCAACCAGCACAAAGATGGACCCAAGACACTGTGGATATCCTGGACATAAAGAGGTATGAGGCAGAGGTCAACTGGCACAAAGATGGACACAAGACACTGTGGATATCCTGGACATAAAGATGTATGAGGCAGGGGTCAACCAGCGCAAAGATGGACACAAGACTCTGTGGATATCTTGGACATAAAGATGTATGAGGCAGAGGTCAACCAGCACAAAGATGGACCCAAGACACTGTGGATATCCTGGACATAAAGATGTATGAGGCAGAGGTCAACTGGCACAAAGATGGACCCAAGACACTGTGGATATCCTGGACATAAAGATGTATGAGGCAGAGGTCAACCAGCACAAAGATGGACCCAAGACACTGTGGATATCCTGGACATAAAGATGTATGAGGCAGGGGTCAACTGGCACAAAGATGGACCCAAGACACTGTGGATATCCTGGACATAAAGATGTATGAGGCAGAGGTCAACTGGCACAAAGATGGACCCAAGACACTATGGATATCCTGGACATAAAGATGTATGAGGCAGGGGTCAACCGGCACAAAGATGGACATAAGACACTGTGGATACCTTGGACATAAAGATGTATGAGGCAGGGGTCAACCAGCACAAAGATGGACACAAGACTCTGTGGATACCTTGGACATAAAGATGTATGAGGCAGAGGTCAACCGGCACAAAGATGGACCCAAGACACTGTGGATACCTTGGACATAAAGATGTATGAGGCAGAGGTCAACCGGCACAAAGATGGACACAAGACACTGTGGATACCTTGGACATAAAGATGTATGAGGCAGGGGTCAACCGGCACAAAGATGGACATAAGACACTGTGGATATCCTGGACATAAAGATGTATGAGGCAGGGGTCAACCGGCACAAAGATGGACATAAGACACTGTGGAAACCTTGGACATAAAGATGTATAAGGCAGGGGCAGACTGGCACAAAGATTGACACAAGACTCTGTGGATACCTTGGACATAAAGATGTATGAGGCAGGTCAATTGGTAAAGGGTTATGAAACTGTTCAGATTGATGAGAGTGATGTTCTGCACAGGAAATGCTATGTGAAGACAATATGTCTGTGAGGTACATGAAAGATCTAGTCTATGACAACATGCACACATGTCTAGAGTTAGAGGACAACATGAAACATTTCTCAACATGTAACATTTCTCAACATGTATCATTTCTCAACATGTATCATTTCTCAACATGTAATGTTTCTCAACATGTATCATTTCTCATCTTGTAACAATTCTCAGCGTTAACATTTTTCAACATGTACCATTTCAGCCGGTCTCCGTGGCCAAAGGCTTGTGAACGCGGTTTGTGAGCCGCTTACCAGGCATTCAAAACGCAGCCGTGACCGATTTGTGCAGCAGACTGTGTCGCGTTGTGCTATAATGTGTTGGTATGGGAGCCGGTCGTTCAGAAAGCAATGGCAAACTACTGAACGTAAAAACTTGCCTAGTACATCAACAGCAGCTGAAAAATGCTGGTGTTGACTGCAACGTCCTGCAAGGGATACGCAACATTTAAAAATAAATTTCTTAACATGTAGCATATCTCAACACAGTTTCCTATCTCCCACTAGTAAACTCACCTCAGCTACTAAAGTGTTGTGCTGCAACTTCTTTCTCGCCTTCATTATCCTGACAAGGGCTGCCTCTATTGTGGATCCAGTTAAAGGACAAACAACCAAGGAATATCCTAAAGCTTTTAACATTTTCAACAATTCCAAATATTATGAAAGTCAAACTGGCTAAACTGATGTAATGATACAGTAATACATTAACTAAAATAACGAGTTAAAAGGATCAGCTTTACAGGAACACAATCACAAGAACAAAATGGATGTTGCTGCTACACAACCTTCATCAGCAAACAAAAACAGAAACAGAGAAGACATTAATAAAGGTACATTTAATATTCTTTCCTTTATGCTTTCTAAGAATACTTCCAGCAGGAGAACTCCACTCTTCACTCCCATATCTCCAACTTGGCACAGAATGTATGTTCCCCATCTTAGGGTGGTTCAACAAACTCAGCCACTGGCAGTGCCTCACAAGTTGGACAGATCAAAAAGACCACACTTATAACAACATAAGCCTGCTAACTGCAGGCAGACTTGAGGGCTATAGAAAAGTCAAATCATAAGGATGGCAGGACCAAACAGGTATGTCTGTCAAAACTGAGATGCTATGGGTCACAAGCCCAATAAAACTGTGCAATGTAATTCAAGTCATGCCAGAAACTCTGACAAATAGCACCAGGAAGCATTCTGATCATCTCCCTCAAAACCTTTGATTAGGCAAATCTTCCAGCCTCCTTATCTTCTGAATTCTGTCATTAGGGAGGGTTAACACCTCTCCCATTAGTTTATGACACCATAGTGTCACCTTCCTGTTGTAAAGGTTTAATATGCCCTTCAGAGTACATCAGTATTTCAAATATGAAACAATTCAAACACCCTTCATCCATCTGCCCATGGGGTGAGTACACCACGAAGCTGATTATTGCCATTCTGTATTTAGTTGAGTTAGTGCTGCACAGCTGGTGTCTGTGGCTTAAAGGTGAGTAAATACAGTTTCACTACCTCAAACGAGCCGCAGGCGATGTGGAAGCAGAGTGCAGGACACTCAGAAAGCAATGAAAAAATACTGAATGTTAAATTGCCTAGTAAATCACAAAGAGCACTTATGGGAATGCCCCGAATGCTGTGATGTCGGTTCTTAAATCAATCAATCAAAGAGTCAATAAATAGTGGGGGTTGGTTGCAATGTCCTGTATAGAACATGCAACTAACTTTATATTAGTATTAGACACACTAACTCTGAAGACAGTTTGCACTAGCAACACTACATCATTCAGTTAGTGTGCACAAGATATATGTGTGCAAAAGAAATTCAATGTGCCAGCTGACGTCCAAAGCAAACTAAAAGATCATGCTAACAAATTCTTACGACATTTATATTTTGGGCACAGATTTGTTTATTTTATGCTACGTGATTTGGTTATTTCAGAGGCACCACACTTTTGTTTTAATTCCTTTTTGAAAAATCATGACGAATTCCACAAATATGACGTAACAACAGACAATAAATACTGTAAACCATAAATATACAAAAGGATATTCATGTTTCCTGTCCTCATCTACTTTATTCCTGGTTTCTCTCCTCTCAGGCTCAGCTTCTCCTTTGTTGGATGCCACTAAAAGGACACACACAAAATAATATTACATGCCTGCATTCTATTTGTTTTAAATGCTTGTCTTCCCTAGTACATTTACAACACATAAATATATATATACTTTCATTTAGACAACAAGATCATTATCATCAGATAACATATAGATATTGAGGCAATCATAATGCTGCCTGTGATCCTGCCTGCCACTTCCAAAGTAATGTTGAATTCCTAGTCTGACAAATTAGAAATTTTGATTCTTCAATTTCTATCAGCCAGCAGCTACCTGTGATAGGTGACACATTATACACCCATTGTCCATCCATAAAGTCTCCCCAATTGGTCTTCTGGCACTTGACTCTAATATATGATTCCCAGGGGCTAGTTGGTCCATGACAAGAAAGGTACCAGCAATATGTGGAGTATACGTCTAGCTGGTCCATGACAAGAAAGGTACCAGCAATATGTGGAGTATACGTCTAGCTGGTCCATGACAAGAAAGGTACCAGCAATATGTGGAGTAAACTTCTAGTTGGTCCATGACTAAAATGGTGCCAGCAACATGTGAAATGACTTCTAGTTGGTCCAAGACAAGAAAGGTACCAACAACATGTGGAGTGCACAGAGCATGACCAGACAAAGATGACCTTGGTTATCCACTCTACCTCTGTTTCTCTTGCAGCCATCTGGATCACATCTTGCCATTAGACTAAATAGAGGCCAAAGTTGATCAACTCTCCCTGACTTAAATCTAATTCACTAGCACAAATGCCTGCCAACCTGGTAGTCATTGCCACATAGCGTACAGACGTGATGATGTCATTGAAAGTATCGGGAAATCCGATAAGTGCAACCACACAAAGAAACTAGGGAAACAAGTGGTCAACAACGAGAACGTCACACTGACGTAGATTGACAACAAGCAGACTGACAGGGACATTCAAAGGAGAAGCAGGAATTTGTGATCGTTATAGAATTATAGTGGTTCGGAGCTGGTTAGCATTGATCCATGGATATAAAGATAATAACCAATGGAAGAATATTATACAAGATGGATTGCGCCATGGATTTAAGTCATCGCGGGCAGAAACCTAGACAAGAATGTATGCAACGGTGAAGACAGACTGGATGAATGCAAGAAGAATGAGTACGGAGATATATGTAGACAATGGCGAATATTTTGTACAGGTAGGTCGTATATGTAAATATCTATTTATGTTTGCAATCGTAGCTTAGATACTGACCTGGCAAAAACAGGTGATCTAAAAGATGCAACAAGATATGTAATGCAACTAACATTAGTCAGCTGTCTAATAAACAGCGTTTAACTTTGTTAAGCCAATAGTCTGATTCATTATCGACGTTCATTCGTTGCGGCTCCAGTTTCGCTGTCATTTTGCTGTTTGGAGTTGAGCTGAACTTTATTTATACCAGCTGTTGATTTCGTACAGTTATTGATCATGTATAATAGTAAAGAGGAGTCATGCCCTTTTCCATTGAACTGGTCTCCCAGGTTGACTCAGCCACAGATGAGTACCAGGAAATATTCTGGAGAGTGAAGGTGGCCAGATACTGACCACCTTCCCCATAAAGTGTCAATGATGATGATGATGATGATGATGATGATGATGATGATGATGATGATGATGATGATGATGATGATTGTATTTGCAATACGCCTCAGAAGTGTGGAAACAGGTCCTGTACATTTCTGTAAATAACTAAACAATTTTTTAATAAACATGAGCTAACATACTATATAATGATACACACACAAAACATACCCATTTGGATTTTTACACGCACCAACTTTGAGGAAAACTGATCATTGACAGAGAAAATGTGAGATGCCTCTGAAATAATGCAACAAAAGGTGTGTCCATTACTTGTTTCACAAAGACAAATGTTTATAATTAAACCAAAGCATACAACTACACATAGCCATTTCAAACAACCAGCCCAACTCAACAACAGCCAGCATCATACACTTTGACCATCTGCCGTAGGACACTGAGCACCTGTATTTCTGCCTTGAGTACAATATCAGTGTCTGACTAACAGTAACTGTAACTGTAGGGAGTAGCTTGCCAGCCACACTGCTGGTCTTGGGTTCAATCCACATCAGGGTGGTTCAAAGTTTGTAAAACTGATCTGGGCTCCAACGTCTACCCAGCTTAACATGGGTACCAAGAAAATTCTTGGAAAGTAAAGGCTGCTGGCATATTATCATCATCAAGTGCCATGACCACTGGCGGAGGCGTTCATGTCTCTCCACATATCTTGGTCTTTGGTGTTCTGGATCAACTCTGCTGCTGATATTCCTCCATGCCACCATCTCAATCCACCCAGCATCATTTCTCTTGGACGACCTCTGCCTCTCTTCCCCTCAATCTTTCAGTCATAACGATGTTCTCCAATGCCTCTCTTCTCATCACATGACCAAAGAAAGCTGTTTGTCTCTTTCTTATTGTTGTATAATGTTCTAGTTTCATTAGCCTCCTTCAGGCAATCATCGTTAGTTACTCCAGCAGTCCAAGGAATTCGCAACACTCGTCTTAGGAACCACATCTCTGTTGTTCTTCCTACCTGACCCAGACTTTCTTGACCAAACACTATATTCTTTTTCTTGGTCGGGTTCCCTGCTCTTCTGACATGACTCCATCCAATTCCCGGCTGTTCCACAAGCTAATAATGTCATTGAAAGGACTCAATTTGAGTCACAGGAAGACCTTATGCAAGAATGTAATCGCCACAATGTATTCCATTCACATAGAGCAGGAGTCAAGAACCTTTTTTGCGGCCAAGGGCCATTAGAATATTTTTATCATTCATGGGCCATATAAAATTAATTAATTCATCCCCTAATGTGATGGCTGGAACTGCTCCTCTATTGTGAGGCGTGTGATGTTGGCTGGTATTAATGATGATGCTACTAGCAACTGCTTTTCCAGGTTTGCCTCGGTCAGTCTGGAGCACAGTTGACTCTTTGTGTTGGTAAGTTTTTAAAAGAACTGCTCACAGCAATAGGTTATTCTTAACACAGATGCATAATTCAATGTGAGTCTTCTCAAAGTGGGACATTCATCATTGCTGATGTCATATTGCTAGAACTCCAGCAGTGGGAGGTTGTTGTACCTAGCTGATGTAATATTGCTAGAACTCCAGCAGTGGGAGGTTGTTGTATCTAGCTGATGTAATATTGCTAGAACTCCAGCAGTGGGAGGTTGTTGTACCTAGCTTCCCATCATTGCTGATGTAATATTGCTAGAACTCCAGCAGTGGGAGGTTGTTGTACCAAGCATCCCATCATTGCTGATGTAATATTGCTAGAACTCCAGCAGTGGGAGGTTGTTGTACCTAGCTGATGTAATATTGCTAGAACTCCAGCAGTGGGAGGTTGTTGTACCTAGCTTCCCATCATTGCTGATGTAATATTGCTAGAACTCCAGCAGTGGGAGGTTGTTGTACCTAGCTGATGTAATATTGCTAGAACTCCAGCAGTGGGAGGTTGTTGTACCTAGCTTCCCATCATTGCTGATGTAATATTGCTAGAACTCCAGCAGGGGGAGGTTGTTGTACCTAGCTGATGTAATATTGCTAGAACTCCAGCAGTGGGAGGTTGTTGTACCTAGCTGATGTAATATTGCTAGAACTCCAGCAGTGGGAGGTTGTTGTACCTAGCTGATGTAATATTGCTAGAACTCCAGCAGTGGGAGGTTGTTGTACCTAGCTGATGTAATATTGCTAGAACTCCAGCAGTGGGAGGTTGTTGTACCTAGCTTCCCATCATTGCTTATGTAATATATATCTAGAACTCCAGCAGTGGGAGATTGTTGTACCTAGCTTCCCATCATTGCTGATGTAATATTGCTAAAACTCCAGCAGTGGGAGGTTGTTGTACCTAGCTTCCCATCATTGCTGATGTAATACTGCTAGAATTCCAGCAGTGTACCTAGCTGATGTAATATTGCTAGAACTCCAACAGTGGGAGGTTGTTGTACCTAGCTGATGTAATACTGCTAGAACTCCAGCAGTTGGAGGTTGTTGTACCTAGCTGATGTAATATTGCTAGAACTCCAGCAGTGGGAGGTTGTTGTACCTAGCTGATGTAATACTGCTAGAACTCCAGCAGTGGGAGGTTGTTGTACCTAGCTGATGTAATATTGCTAGAACTCCAGCAGTGGGAGGTTGTTGTACCTAGCTGATGTAATATTGCTAGAACTCCAGCAGTTGGAGGTTGTTGTACCTAGCTTCCCATCATTGCTGATGTAATATTGCTAGAACTCCAGCAGTGGGAGGTTGTTGTATCTAGATTCCCTAGCTTCCCATCATTGCTGATGTAATATTGCTAGAACTCTAGTAGTGGGAGGTTGTTGTACCTAGCTTCCCATCCTTGCTGATATAATATTGCTAGAACTCCAGCAGTGGGAGGTTGTTGTATCTAGCTGATGTAATATTGCTAGAACTCCAGCAGTGGGAGGTTGTTGTACCTAGCTGATGTAATATTGCTAGAACTCCAGCAGTGGGAGGTTGTTGTACCTAGCTGATGTAATATTGCTAGAACTCCAGCAGTGGGAGGTTGTTGTACCTAGCTGATGTAATATTGCTAGAACTCCAGCAGTTGGAGGTTGTTGTACCTAGCTTCCCATCATTGCTGATGTAATATTGCTAGAACTCCAGCAGTGGGAGGTTGTTGTACCTAGCTTCCCATCATTGCTGATGTAATATTGCTAGAACTCCAGCAGTTGGAGGTTGTTGTACCTAGCTTCCCATCATTGCTGATGTAATATTGCTAGAACTCCAGCAGTGGGAGGTTGTTGTACCTAGCTTCCCATAATTGCTGATGTAATATTGCTAGAACTCCAACAGTGGGAGGTTGTTGTATCTAGATTCCCTAGCTTCCCATCATTGCTGATGTAATATTGCTAGAACTCCAGCAGTGGGAGGTTGTTGTACCTAGCTTCCCATCATTGCTGATGTAATACTGCTAGAACTCCAGCGGTGGGAGGTTGTTGTACCTAGCTGATGTAATATTGCTAGAACTCCAGCAGTGAGAGGTTGTTGTACCTAGCTGATGTAATATTGCTAGAACTCCAGCAGTGGGATGTTGTTCTACCTAGCTGATGTAATATTGCTAAAACTCCAGCAGTGGGAGGTTGTTGTACCTAGCTGATGTAATATTGCTAGAACTCCAGCAGTGGGAGGTTGTTGTACCTAGCTGATGTAATATTGCTAGAACTCTAGTAGTGGGAGGTTGTTGTACCTAGCTTCCCATCCTTGCTGATGTAATACTGCTAGAACTCCAGCAGTGGGAGGTTGTTGTATCTAGCTGATGTAATAGTGCTAGAACTCCAGCAGTGGGAGGTTGTTGTACCTAGCTGATGTAATATTGCTAGAACTCCAGCAGTGGGAGGTTGTTGTACCTAGCTGATGTAATATTGCTAGAACTCCAGCAGTTGGAGGTTGTTGTACCTAGCTTCCCATCCTTGCTGATGTAATATTGCTAGAACTCCAGCAGTGGGAGGTTGTTGTACCTAGCTGATGTAATATTGCTAGACCTCTAGTAGTGGGAGGTTGTTGTACCTAGCTTCCCATCCTTGCTGATGTAATATTGCTAGAACTCCAGCAGTGGGAGGTTGTTGTATCTAGCTGATGTAATATTGCTAGAACTCCAGCAGTGGGAGGTTGTTGTACCTAGCTGATGTAATATTGCTAGAACTCCAGCAGTGGGAGGTTGTTGTACCAAGCTGATGTAATATTGCTAGAACTCCAGCAGTGGGAGGTTGTTGTACCTAGCTGATGTAATATTGCTAGAACTCCAGCAGGGGGAGGTTGTTGTACCTAGCTGATGTAATATTGCTAGAACTCCAGCAATGGGAGGTTGTTGTACCTAGCTGATGTAATACTGCTAGAACTCCAGCAGTGGGAGGTTGTTGTACCTAGCTTCCCATCATTGCTGATGTAATATTGCTAGAACTCCAGCAGTGGGAGGTTGTTGTACCTAGCTTCCCATCATTGCTGATGTAATATTGCTAGAACTCCAGCAGTGGGAGGTTGTTTACCTAGCTGATGTAATATTGCTAGAACTCCAGCAGAGGGAGGTTGTTGTACCTAGCTGATGTAATACTGCTAGAACTCCAGCAGTGGGAGGTTGTTGTACCTAGCTGATGTAATATTGCTAGAACTCCAGCAGTTGGAGGTTGTTGTACCTAGCTTCCCATCATTGCTGATGTAATATTGCTAGAACTCCAGCAGTTGGAGGTTGTTGTACCTAGCTTCCCATCATTGCTGATGTAATATTGCTAGAACTCCAGCAGTGGGAGGTTGTTGTACCTAGCTTCCCATCATTGCTGATGTAATATTGCTAGAACTCCAACAGTGGGAGGTTGTTGTATCTAGATTCCCAAGCTTCCCATCATTGCTGATGTAATATTGCTAGAACTCCAGCAGTGGGAGGTTGTTGTACCTAGCTTCCCATCATTGCTGATGTAATATTGCTAGAACTCCAGCAGTTGGAGGTTGTTGTACCTAGCTGATGTAATATTGCTAGAACTCCAGCAGTGGGAGGTTGTTGTACCTAGCTGATGTAATATTGCTAGAACTCCAGCAGTGGGAGGTTGTTGTACCTAGCTGATGTAATATTGCTAGAACTCCAGCAGTGGGAGGTTGTTGTACCTAGCTGATGTAATATTGCTAGAACTCCAGCAGTGGGAGGTTGTTGTACCTAGCTTCCCATCATTGCTTATGTAATATATATCTAGAACTCCAGCAGTGGGAGATTGTTGTACCTAGCTTCCCATCATTGCTGATGTAATATTGCTAAAACTCCAGCAGTGGGAGGTTGTTGTACCTAGCTTCCCATCATTGCTGATGTAATACTGCTAGAATTCCAGCAGTGTACCTAGCTGATGTAATATTGCTAGAACTCCAACAGTGGGAGGTTGTTGTACCTAGCTGATGTAATACTGCTAGAACTCCAGCAGTTGGAGGTTGTTGTACCTAGCTGATGTAATATTGCTAGAACTCCAGCAGTGGGAGGTTGTTGTACCTAGCTGATGTAATACTGCTAGAACTCCAGCAGTGGGAGGTTGTTGTACCTAGCTGATGTAATATTGCTAGAACTCCAGCAGTGGGAGGTTGTTGTACCTAGCTGATGTAATATTGCTAGAACTCCAGCAGTTGGAGGTTGTTGTACCTAGCTTCCCATCATTGCTGATGTAATATTGCTAGAACTCCAGCAGTGGGAGGTTGTTGTATCTAGATTCCCTAGCTTCCCATCATTGCTGATGTAATATTGCTAGAACTCTAGTAGTGGGAGGTTGTTGTACCTAGCTTCCCATCCTTGCTGATATAATATTGCTAGAACTCCAGCAGTGGGAGGTTGTTGTATCTAGCTGATGTAATATTGCTAGAACTCCAGCAGTGGGAGGTTGTTGTACCTAGCTGATGTAATATTGCTAGAACTCCAGCAGTGGGAGGTTGTTGTACCTAGCTGATGTAATATTGCTAGAACTCCAGCAGTGGGAGGTTGTTGTACCTAGCTGATGTAATATTGCTAGAACTCCAGCAGTTGGAGGTTGTTGTACCTAGCTTCCCATCATTGCTGATGTAATATTGCTAGAACTCCAGCAGTGGGAGGTTGTTGTACCTAGCTTCCCATCATTGCTGATGTAATATTGCTAGAACTCCAGCAGTTGGAGGTTGTTGTACCTAGCTTCCCATCATTGCTGATGTAATATTGCTAGAACTCCAGCAGTGGGAGGTTGTTGTACCTAGCTTCCCATAATTGCTGATGTAATATTGCTAGAACTCCAACAGTGGGAGGTTGTTGTATCTAGATTCCCTAGCTTCCCATCATTGCTGATGTAATATTGCTAGAACTCCAGCAGTGGGAGGTTGTTGTACCTAGCTTCCCATCATTGCTGATGTAATACTGCTAGAACTCCAGCGGTGGGAGGTTGTTGTACCTAGCTGATGTAATATTGCTAGAACTCCAGCAGTGAGAGGTTGTTGTACCTAGCTGATGTAATATTGCTAGAACTCCAGCAGTGGGATGTTGTTCTACCTAGCTGATGTAATATTGCTAAAACTCCAGCAGTGGGAGGTTGTTGTACCTAGCTGATGTAATATTGCTAGAACTCCAGCAGTGGGAGGTTGTTGTACCTAGCTGATGTAATATTGCTAGAACTCTAGTAGTGGGAGGTTGTTGTACCTAGCTTCCCATCCTTGCTGATGTAATACTGCTAGAACTCCAGCAGTGGGAGGTTGTTGTATCTAGCTGATGTAATATTGCTAGAACTCCAGCAGTGGGAGGTTGTTGTACCTAGCTGATGTAATATTGCTAGAACTCCAGCAGTGGGAGGTTGTTGTACCTAGCTGATGTAATATTGCTAGAACTCCAGCAGTTGGAGGTTGTTGTACCTAGCTTCCCATCCTTGCTGATGTAATATTGCTAGAACTCCAGCAGTGGGAGGTTGTTGTACCTAGCTGATGTAATATTGCTAGACCTCTAGTAGTGGGAGGTTGTTGTACCTAGCTTCCCATCCTTGCTGATGTAATATTGCTAGAACTCCAGCAGTGGGAGGTTGTTGTATCTAGCTGATGTAATATTGCTAGAACTCCAGCAGTGGGAGGTTGTTGTACCTAGCTGATGTAATATTGCTAGAACTCCAGCAGTGGGAGGTTGTTGTACCAAGCTGATGTAATATTGCTAGAACTCCAGCAGTGGGAGGTTGTTGTACCTAGCTGATGTAATATTGCTAGAACTCCAGCAGGGGGAGGTTGTTGTACCTAGCTGATGTAATATTGCTAGAACTCCAGCAATGGGAGGTTGTTGTACCTAGCTGATGTAATACTGCTAGAACTCCAGCAGTGGGAGGTTGTTGTACCTAGCTTCCCATCATTGCTGATGTAATATTGCTAGAACTCCAGCAGTGGGAGGTTGTTGTACCTAGCTTCCCATCATTGCTGATGTAATATTGCTAGAACTCCAGCAGTGGGAGGTTGTTTACCTAGCTGATGTAATATTGCTAGAACTCCAGCAGAGGGAGGTTGTTGTACCTAGCTGATGTAATACTGCTAGAACTCCAGCAGTGGGAGGTTGTTGTACCTAGCTGATGTAATATTGCTAGAACTCCAGCAGTTGGAGGTTGTTGTACCTAGCTTCCCATCATTGCTGATGTAATATTGCTAGAACTCCAGCAGTTGGAGGTTGTTGTACCTAGCTTCCCATCATTGCTGATGTAATATTGCTAGAACTCCAGCAGTGGGAGGTTGTTGTACCTAGCTTCCCATCATTGCTGATGTAATATTGCTAGAACTCCAACAGTGGGAGGTTGTTGTATCTAGATTCCCAAGCTTCCCATCATTGCTGATGTAATATTGCTAGAACTCCAGCAGTGGGAGGTTGTTGTACCTAGCTTCCCATCATTGCTGATGTAATATTGCTAGAACTCCAGCAGTTGGAGGTTGTTGTACCTAGCTTCCCATTATTGCTGATGTAATATTGCTAGAACTCCAGCAGTTGGAGGTTGTTGTACCTAGCTTCCCATCATTGCTGATGTAATATTGCTAGAACTCCAGCAGTGGGAGGTTGTTGTACCTAGCTTCCCATCATTGCTGATGTAATATTGCTAGAACTCCAACAGTGGGAGGTTGTTGTATCTAGATTCCCAAGCTTCCCATCATTGCTGATGTAATATTGCTAGAACTCCAGCAGTGGGAGGTTGTTGTACCTAGCTTCCCATCATTGCTGATGTAATATTGCTAGAACTCCAGCAGTTGGAGGTTGTTGTACCTAGCTTCCCATCATTGCTGATGTAATATTGCTAGAACTCCAGCAGTTGGAGGTTGTTGTACCTAGCTTCCCATCATTGCTGATGTAATATTGCTAGAACTCCAGCAGTGGGAGGTTGTTGTACCTAGCTTCCCATCATTGCTGATGTAATATTGCTAGAACTCCAACAGTGGAAGGCTGTTGTATCTAGATTCCCAAGCTTCCCATCATTGCTGATGTAATATTGCTAGAACTCCAGCAGTGGGAAGTTGTTGTACCTAGCTTCCCATCATTGCTGATGTAATACTGCTAGAACTCCAGCAGTGGGAGGTTGTTGTACCTAGCTGATGTAATATTGCTAGAACTCCAGCAGTGAGAGGTTGTTGTACCTAGCTGATGTAATATTGCTAGAACTCCAACAGTGGGAGGTTGTTGTACCTAGCTGATGTAATACTGCTAGAACTCCAGCAGTGGGAGGTTGTTATACCTAGCTTCCTATCATTGCTGATGTAATATTGCTAGAACTCCAGCAGTGGGAGGTTGTTGTACCTAGCTGATGTAATATTGCTAGAACTCCAGCAATGGGAAGTTGTTGTATCTAGCTTCCCTAGCTTCCCATCATTGCTGATGTAATATTGCTAGAACTCCAGCAGTGGGAGGTTGTTGTACCTAGCTTCACATCATTGCTGATGTAATATTGCTAGAACTCCAGCAGTGGGAGGTTGTTGTACCTAGCTTCCCATCATTGCTGATGTAATATTGCTAGAACTCCAGCAGTGGGAGGTTGTTGTACCTAGCTGATGTAATATTGCTAGAACTCCAGCAGTGGGAGGTTGTTGTATCTAGCTGATGTAATATTGCTAGAACTCCAGCAGTTGGAGGTTGTTGTACCTAGCTGATGTAATATTGCTAGAACTCCAGCAGTGGGAGGTTGTTGTACCTAGCTGATGTAATATTGCTAGAACTCCAGCAGTGGGAGGTTGTTGTACCTAGCTTCACATCATTGCTGATGTAATATTGCTAGAACTCCAGCAGTTGGAGGTTGTTGTACCTAGCTGATGTAATATTGCTAGAACTCCAGCAGGGGGAGGTTGTTGTACCTAGCTGATGTAATATTGCTAGAACTCCAGTAGTGGGAGGTTGTTGTACCTAGCTGATGTAATATTGCTAGAACTCCAGCAGTGGGAGGTTGTTGTACCTAGCTGATGTAATATTGCTAGAACTCCAGCAGTGGGAGGTTGTTGTACCTAGCTGATGTAATATTGCTAGAACTCCAGCAGTGGGAGGTTGTTGTACCTAGCTTCCCATCATTGCTGATGTAATATTGCTAGAACTCCAGCAGGGGGAGGTTGTTGTACCTAGCTGATGTAATATTGCTAGAACTCCAGCAGTGGGCGGTTGTTGTACCTAGCTGATGTAATATTGCTAGAACTCCAGCAGTGGGAGGTTGTTGTACCTAGCTGATGTAATATTGCTAGAACTCCAGCAGTGGGAGGTTGTTGTACCTAGCTGATGTAATATTGCTAGAACTCCAGCAGTGGGAGGTTGTTGTACCTAGCTGATGTAATATTGCTAGAACTCCAGCAGTTGGAGGTTGTTGTACCTAGCTTCCCATCATTGCTGATGTAATATTGCTAGAACTCCAGCAGTTGGAGGTTGTTGTACTTAGCTTCCCATCATTGCTGATGTAATATTGCTAGAACTCCAACAGTGGGAGGTTGTTGTACCTAGCTTCCCATCATTGCTGATGTAATATTGCTAGAACTCCAACAGTGGGAGGTTGTTGTACCTAGCTTCCCATCATTGCTGATGTAATATTGCTAGAACAACAGTTGGAGGTTGTTGTACCTAGCTGATGTAATATTGCTAGAACTCCAGCAGTGGGAGGTTGTTGTACCTAGCTTCCCATCATTGCTGATGTAATATTGCTAGAACTCCAACAGTGGGAGGTTGTTGTATCTAGATTCCCTAGCTTCCCATCATTGCTGATGTAATATTGCTAGAACTCCAGCAGTGGGAGGTTGTTGTACGTAGCTTCCCATCATTGCTGATGTAATACTGCTAGAACTCCAGCAGTGGGAGGTTGTTGTACCTAGCTGATGTAATATTGCTAGAACTCCAGCAGTGAGAGGTTGTTGTACCTAGCTGATGTAATATTGCTAGAACTCCAACAGGGGGAGGTTGTTGTACCTAGCTGATGTAATATTGCTAGAACTCCAGCAGTGGGAGGTTGTTATACCTAGCTTCCCATCATTGCTGATGTAATATTGCTAGAACTCCAACAGTGGAAGGTTGTTGTATCTAGATTCCCAAGCTTCCCATCATTGCTGATGTAATATTGCTAGAACTCCAGCAGTGGGAGGTTGTTGTACCTAGCTTCCCATCATTGCTGATGTAATACTGCTAGAACTCCAGCAGTGGGAGGTTGTTGTACCTAGCTGATGTAATATTGCTAGAACTCCAGCAGTGAGAGGTTGTTGTACCTAGCTGATGTAATATTGCTAGAACTCCAACAGTGGGAGGTTGTTGTACCTAGCTGATGTAATACTACTAGAACTCCAGCAGTGGGAGGTTGTTATACCTAGCTTCCCATCATTGCTGATGTAATATTGCTAGAACTCCAGCAGTGGGAGGTTGTTGTACCTAGCTGATGTAATATTGCTAGAACTCCAGCAATGGGAAGTTGTTGTATCTAGCTTCCCTAGCTTCCCATCATTGCTGATGTAATATTGCTAGAACTCCAGCAGTGGGAGGTTGTTGTACCTAGCTTCACATCATTGCTGATGTAATATTGCTAGAACTCCAGCAGTGGGAGGTTGTTGTACCTAGCTTCCCATCATTGCTGATGTAATATTGCTAGAACTCCAGCAGTGGGAGGTTGTTGTACCTAGCTGATGTAATATTGCTAGAACTCCAGCAGTGGGAGGTTGTTGTATCTAGCTGATGTAATATTGCTAGAACTCCAGCAGTTGGAGGTTGTTGTACCTAGCTGATGTAATATTGCTAGAACTCCAGCAGTGGGAGGTTGTTGTACCTAGCTGATGTAATATTGCTAGAACTCCAGCAGTGGGAGGTTGTTGTACCTAGCTTCACATCATTGCTGATGTAATATTGCTAGAACTCCAGCAGTTGGAGGTTGTTGTACCTAGCTGATGTAATATTGCTAGAACTCCAGCAGGGGGAGGTTGTTGTACCTAGCTGATGTAATATTGCTAGAACTCCAGAAGTGGGAGGTTGTTGTACCTAGCTGATGTAATATTGCTAGAACTCCAGCAGTGGGAGGTTGTTGTACCTAGCTGATGTAATATTGCTAGAACTCCAGCAGTGGGAGGTTGTTGTACCTAGCTGATGTAATATTGCTAGAACTCCAGCAGTGGGAGGTTGTTGTACCTAGCTGATGTAATATTGCTAGAACTCCAGCAGTGGGAGGTTGTTGTACCTAGCTGATGTAATATTGCTAGAACTCCAGCAGTGGGAGGTTGTTGTACCTAGCTTCCCATCATTGCTGATGTAATATTGCTAGAACTCCAGCAGGGGGAGGTTGTTGTACCTAGCTGATGTAATATTGCTAGAACTCCAGCAGTGGGCGGTTGTTGTACCTAGCTGATGTAATATTGCTAGAACTCCAGCAGTGGGAGGTTGTTGTACCTAGCTGATGTAATATTGCTAGAACTCCAGCAGTGGGAGGTTGTTGTACCTAGCTGATGTAATATTGCTAGAACTCCAGCAGTGGGAGGTTGTTGTACCTAGCTGATGTAATATTGCTAGAACTCCAGCAGTTGGAGGTTGTTGTACCTAGCTTCCCATCATTGCTGATGTAATATTGCTAGAACTCCAGCAGTTGGAGGTTGTTGTACTTAGCTTCCCATCATTGCTGATGTAATATTGCTAGAACTCCAACAGTGGGAGGTTGTTGTACCTAGCTTCCCATCATTGCTGATGTAATATTGCTAGAACTCCAACAGTGGGAGGTTGTTGTACCTAGCTTCCCATCATTGCTGATGTAATATTGCTAGAACAACAGTTGGAGGTTGTTGTACCTAGCTGATGTAATATTGCTAGAACTCCAGCAGTGGGAGGTTGTTGTACCTAGCTTCCCATCATTGCTGATGTAATATTGCTAGAACTCCAACAGTGGGAGGTTGTTGTATCTAGATTCCCTAGCTTCCCATCATTGCTGATGTAATATTGCTAGAACTCCAGCAGTGGGAGGTTGTTGTACCTAGCTTCCCATCATTGCTGATGTAATACTGCTAGAACTCCAGCAGTGGGAGGTTGTTGTACCTAGCTGATGTAATATTGCTAGAACTCCAGCAGTGAGAGGTTGTTGTACCTAGCTGATGTAATATTGCTAGAACTCCAACAGGGGGAGGTTGTTGTACCTAGCTGATGTAATATTGCTAGAACTCCAGCAGTGGGAGGTTGTTATACCTAGCTTCCCATCATTGCTGATGTAATATTGCTAGAACTCCAGCAGTGGGAGGTTGTTGTACCTAGCTGATGTAATATTGCTAGAACTCCAGCAGTGGGAGGTTGTTGTACCTAGCTTCACATCATTGCTGATGTAATATTGCTAGACTCCAGCAGTGGGAGGTTGTTGTACCTAGCTTCCCATCATTGCTGATGTAATATTGCTAGAACTCCAGCAGTGGGAGGTTGTTGTACCTAGCTGATGTAATATTGCTAGAACTCCAGCAGTGGGAGGTTGTTGTATCTAGCTGATGTAATATTGCTAGAACTCCATCAGTGGGAGGTTGTTGTACCTAGCTGATGTAATATTGCTAGAACTCCAGCAGAGGGAGGTTGTTGTACCTAGCTGATGTAATATTGCTAGAACTCCAGCAGTGGGAGGTTGTTATACCTAGCTTCCCATCATTGCTGATGTAATATTGCTAGAACTCCAGCAGTGGGAGGTTGTTGTACCTAGCTGATGTAATATTGCTAGAACTCCAGCAGTGGGAGGTTGTTGCACCTAGCTTCACATCATTGCTGATGTAATATTGCTAGACTCCAGCAGTGGGAGGTTGTTGTACCTAGCTTCCCATCATTGCTGATGTAATATTGCTAGAACTCCAGCAGTGGGAGGTTGTTGTACCTAGCTGATGTAATATTGCTAGAACTCCAGCAGTGGGAGGTTGTTGTACCTAGCTTCACATCATTGCTGATGTAATATTGCTAGACTCCAGCAGTGGGAGGTTTTGTACCTATCTTCCCATCATTGCTGATGTAATATTGCTAGAACTCCAGCAGTGGGAGGTTGTTGTACCTAGCTGATGTAATATTGCTAGAACTCCAGCAATGGGAGGTTGTTGTATCTAGCTGATGTAATATTGCTAGAACTCCAGCAGTGGGAGGTTGTTGTACCTAGCTGATGTAATATTGCTAGAACTCCAGCAGTGGGAGGTTGTTGTACCTAGCTGATGTAATATTGCTAGAACTCCAGCAGTGGGAGGTTGTTGTACCTAGCTTCACATCATTGCTGATGTAATATTGCTAGAACTCCAGCAGTGGGAGGTTGTTGTACCTAGCTTCCCATAATTGCTGATGTAATATTGCTAGAACTCCAGTAGTGGGAGGTTGTTGTACCTAGCTGATGTAATATTGCTAGAACTCCAGCAGTGGGAGGTTGTTGTACCTAGCTGATGTAATATTGCTAGAACTCCAGCAGTGAGAGGTTGTTGTACCTAGCTGATGTAATATTGCTAGAACTCCAACAGGGGGAGGTTGTTGTACCTAGCTGATGTAATATTGCTAGAACTCCAGCAGTGGGAGGTTGTTATACCTAGCTTCCCATCATTGCTGATGTAATATTGCTAGAACTCCAGCAGTGGGAGGTTGTTGTACCTAGCTGATGTAATATTGCTAGAACTCCAGCAGTGGGAGGTTGTTGTACCTAGCTTCACATCATTGCTGATGTAATATTGCTAGACTCCAGCAGTGGGAGGTTGTTGTACCTAGCTTCCCATCATTGCTGATGTAATATTGCTAGAACTCCAGCAGTGGGAGGTTGTTGTACCTAGCTGATGTAATATTGCTAGAACTCCAGCAGTGGGAGGTTGTTGTATCTAGCTGATGTAATATTGCTAGAACTCCAGCAGTGGGAGGTTGTTGTACCTAGCTGATGTAATATTGCTAGAACTCCAGCAGTGGGAGGTTGTTGTACCTAGCTGATGTAATATTGCTAGAACTCCAGCAGTGGGAGGTTGTTGTACCTAGCTTCACATCATTGCTGATGTAATATTGCTAGAACTCCAGTAGTGGGAGGTTGTTGTACCTAGCTGATGTAATATTGCTAGAACTCCAGCAGTGGGAGGTTATTGTACCTAGCTGATGTAATATTGCTAGAACTCCAGCAGTGGGAGGTTGTTGTATCTAGCTTCCCATCATTGCTGATGTAATATTGCTAGAACTCCAGCAGGGGGAGGTTGTTGTACCTAGCTGATGTAATATTGCTAGAACTCCAGCAGTGGGAGGTTGTTGTACCTAGCTGATGTAATATTGCTAGAACTCCAGCAGTGGGAGGTTGTTGTACCTAGCTGATGTAATATTGCTAGAACTCCAGCAGCGGGAGGTTGTTGTACCTAGCTGATGTAATATTGCTAGAACTCCAGCAGTGGGAGGTTGTTGTACCTAGCTGATGTAATATTGCTAGAACTCCAGCAGTGGGAGGTTGTTGTACCTAGCTTCACATCATTGCTGATGTAATATTGCTAGAACTCCAACAGTGGAAGGCTGTTGTATCTAGATTCCCAAGCTTCCCATCATTGCTGATGTAATATTGCTAGAACTCCAGCAGTGGGAAGTTGTTGTACCTAGCTTCCCATCATTGCTGATGTAATACTGCTAGAACTCCAGCAGTGGGAGGTTGTTGTACCTAGCTGATGTAATATTGCTAGAACTCCAGCAGTGAGAGGTTGTTGTACCTAGCTGATGTAATATTGCTAGAACTCCAACAGTGGGAGGTTGTTGTACCTAGCTGATGTAATACTGCTAGAACTCCAGCAGTGGGAGGTTGTTATACCTAGCTTCCCATCATTGCTGATGTAATATTGCTAGAACTCCAGCAGTGGGAGGTTGTTGTACCTAGCTGATGTAATATTGCTAGAACTCCAGCAATGGGAAGTTGTTGTATCTAGCTTCCCTAGCTTCCCATCATTGCTGATGTAATATTGCTAGAACTCCAGCAGTGGGAGGTTGTTGTACCTAGCTTCACATCATTGCTGATGTAATATTGCTAGAACTCCAGCAGTGGGAGGTTGTTGTACCTAGCTTCCCATCATTGCTGATGTAATATTGCTAGAACTCCAGCAGTTGGAGGTTGTTGTACTTAGCTTCCCATCATTGCTGATGTAATATTGCTAGAACTCCAACAGTGGGAGGTTGTTGTACCTAGCTTCCCATCATTGCTGATGTAATATTGCTAGAACTCCAACAGTGGGAGGTTGTTGTACCTAGCTTCCCATCATTGCTGATGTAATATTGCTAGAACAACAGTTGGAGGTTGTTGTACCTAGCTGATGTAATATTGCTAGAACTCCAGCAGTGGGAGGTTGTTGTACCTAGCTTCCCATCATTGCTGATGTAATATTGCTAGAACTCCAACAGTGGGAGGTTGTTGTATCTAGATTCCCTAGCTTCCCATCATTGCTGATGTAATATTGCTAGAACTCCAGCAGTGGGAGGTTGTTGTACCTAGCTTCCCATCATTGCTGATGTAATACTGCTAGAACTCCAGCAGTGGGAGGTTGTTGTACCTAGCTGATGTAATATTGCTAGAACTCCAGCAGTGAGAGGTTGTTGTACCTAGCTGATGTAATATTGCTAGAACTCCAACAGGGGGAGGTTGTTGTACCTAGCTGATGTAATATTGCTAGAACTCCAGCAGTGGGAGGTTGTTATACCTAGCTTCCCATCATTGCTGATGTAATATTGCTAGAACTCCAGCAGTGGGAGGTTGTTGTACCTAGCTGATGTAATATTGCTAGAACTCCAGCAGTGGGAGGTTGTTGTACCTAGCTTCACATCATTGCTGATGTAATATTGCTAGACTCCAGCAGTGGGAGGTTGTTGTACCTAGCTTCCCATCATTGCTGATGTAATATTGCTAGAACTCCAGCAGTGGGAGGTTGTTGTACCTAGCTGATGTAATATTGCTAGAACTCCAGCAGTGGGAGGTTGTTGTATCTAGCTGATGTAATATTGCTAGAACTCCATCAGTGGGAGGTTGTTGTACCTAGCTGATGTAATATTGCTAGAACTCCAGCAGAGGGAGGTTGTTGTACCTAGCTGATGTAATATTGCTAGAACTCCAGCAGTGGGAGGTTGTTATACCTAGCTTCCCATCATTGCTGATGTAATATTGCTAGAACTCCAGCAGTGGGAGGTTGTTGTACCTAGCTGATGTAATATTGCTAGAACTCCAGCAGTGGGAGGTTGTTGCACCTAGCTTCACATCATTGCTGATGTAATATTGCTAGACTCCAGCAGTGGGAGGTTGTTGTACCTAGCTTCCCATCATTGCTGATGTAATATTGCTAGAACTCCAGCAGTGGGAGGTTGTTGTACCTAGCTGATGTAATATTGCTAGAACTCCAGCAGTGGGAGGTTGTTGTACCTAGCTTCACATCATTGCTGATGTAATATTGCTAGACTCCAGCAGTGGGAGGTTTTGTACCTATCTTCCCATCATTGCTGATGTAATATTGCTAGAACTCCAGCAGTGGGAGGTTGTTGTACCTAGCTGATGTAATATTGCTAGAACTCCAGCAATGGGAGGTTGTTGTATCTAGCTGATGTAATATTGCTAGAACTCCAGCAGTGGGAGGTTGTTGTACCTAGCTGATGTAATATTGCTAGAACTCCAGCAGTGGGAGGTTGTTGTACCTAGCTGATGTAATATTGCTAGAACTCCAGCAGTGGGAGGTTGTTGTACCTAGCTTCACATCATTGCTGATGTAATATTGCTAGAACTCCAGCAGTGGGAGGTTGTTGTACCTAGCTTCCCATAATTGCTGATGTAATATTGCTAGAACTCCAGTAGTGGGAGGTTGTTGTACCTAGCTGATGTAATATTGCTAGAACTCCAGCAGTGGGAGGTTGTTGTACCTAGCTGATGTAATATTGCTAGAACTCCAGCAGTGAGAGGTTGTTGTACCTAGCTGATGTAATATTGCTAGAACTCCAACAGGGGGAGGTTGTTGTACCTAGCTGATGTAATATTGCTAGAACTCCAGCAGTGGGAGGTTGTTATACCTAGCTTCCCATCATTGCTGATGTAATATTGCTAGAACTCCAGCAGTGGGAGGTTGTTGTACCTAGCTGATGTAATATTGCTAGAACTCCAGCAGTGGGAGGTTGTTGTACCTAGCTTCACATCATTGCTGATGTAATATTGCTAGACTCCAGCAGTGGGAGGTTGTTGTACCTAGCTTCCCATCATTGCTGATGTAATATTGCTAGAACTCCAGCAGTGGGAGGTTGTTGTACCTAGCTGATGTAATATTGCTAGAACTCCAGCAGTGGGAGGTTGTTGTATCTAGCTGATGTAATATTGCTAGAACTCCAGCAGTGGGAGGTTGTTGTACCTAGCTGATGTAATATTGCTAGAACTCCAGCAGTGGGAGGTTGTTGTACCTAGCTGATGTAATATTGCTAGAACTCCAGCAGTGGGAGGTTGTTGTACCTAGCTTCACATCATTGCTGATGTAATATTGCTAGAACTCCAGTAGTGGGAGGTTGTTGTACCTAGCTGATGTAATATTGCTAGAACTCCAGCAGTGGGAGGTTATTGTACCTAGCTGATGTAATATTGCTAGAACTCCAGCAGTGGGAGGTTGTTGTATCTAGCTTCCCATCATTGCTGATGTAATATTGCTAGAACTCCAGCAGGGGGAGGTTGTTGTACCTAGCTGATGTAATATTGCTAGAACTCCAGCAGTGGGAGGTTGTTGTACCTAGCTGATGTAATATTGCTAGAACTCCAGCAGTGGGAGGTTGTTGTACCTAGCTGATGTAATATTGCTAGAACTCCAGCAGTGGGAGGTTGTTGTACCTAGCTGATGTAATATTGCTAGAACTCCAGCAGTGGGAGGTTGTTGTACCTAGCTGATGTAATATTGCTAGAACTCCAGCAGTGGGAGGTTGTTGTACCTAGCTTCACATCATTGCTGATGTAATATTGCTAGAACTCCAACAGTGGAAGGCTGTTGTATCTAGATTCCCAAGCTTCCCATCATTGCTGATGTAATATTGCTAGAACTCCAGCAGTGGGAAGTTGTTGTACCTAGCTTCCCATCATTGCTGATGTAATACTGCTAGAACTCCAGCAGTGGGAGGTTGTTGTACCTAGCTGATGTAATATTGCTAGAACTCCAGCAGTGAGAGGTTGTTGTACCTAGCTGATGTAATATTGCTAGAACTCCAACAGTGGGAGGTTGTTGTACCTAGCTGATGTAATACTGCTAGAACTCCAGCAGTGGGAGGTTGTTATACCTAGCTTCCCATCATTGCTGATGTAATATTGCTAGAACTCCAGCAGTGGGAGGTTGTTGTACCTAGCTGATGTAATACTGCTAGAACTCCAGCAGTGGGAGGTTGTTGTACCTAGCTTCCCATCATTGCTGATGTAATATTGCTAGAACTCCAGCAGTGGGAGGTTGTTGTACCTAGCTTCCCATCATTGCTGATGTAATATTGCTAGAACTCCAGCAGTGGGAGGTTGTTTACCTAGCTTCCCATCATTGCTGATATAATATTGCTAGAACTCCAGCAGTGGGAGGTTGTTGTACCTAGCTGATGTAATATTGCTAAAACTCCAGCAGTGGGAGGTTGTTGTACCTAGCTTCCCATCATTGCTGATGTAATATTGCTAGAACTCCAGCAGTGGGAGGTTGTTGTACCTAGCTGATGTAATATTGCTAGAACTCCAGCAGTGGGAGGTTGTTGTAGCTAGCTGATGTAATATTGCTAGAACTCCAGCAGTGGGAGGTTGTTGTACCTAGCTGATGTAATATTGCTAGAACTCCAGCAGTGGGAGGGTGTTGTACCTAGCTGAAGTAATATTGCTAGAACTCCAGCAGTGGGAGGTTGTTGTACCTAGCTGATGTAATATTGCTAGAACTCCAGCAGAGGGAGGTTGTTGTACCTAGCTGATGTAATACTGCTAGAACTCCAGCAGTGGGAGGTTGTTGTACCTAGCTGATGTAATATTGCTAGAACTCCAGCAGTTGGAGGTTGTTGTACCTAGCTTCCCATCATTGCTGATGTAATATTGCTAGAACTCCAGCAGTTGGAGGTTGTTGTACCTAGCTTCCCATCATTGCTGATGTAATATTGCTAGAACTCCAGCAGTGGGAGGTTGTTGTACCTAGCTTCCCATCATTGCTGATGTAATATTGCTAGAACTCCAACAGTGGGAGGTTGTTGTATCTAGATTCCCAAGCTTCCCATCATTGCTGATGTAATATTGCTAGAACTCCAGCAGTGGGAGGTTGTTGTACCTAGCTTCCCATCATTGCTGATGTAATATTGCTAGAACTCCAGCAGTTGGAGGTTGTTGTACCTAGCTTCCCATTATTGCTGATGTAATATTGCTAGAACTCCAGCAGTTGGAGGTTGTTGTACCTAGCTTCCCATCATTGCTGATGTAATATTGCTAGAACTCCAGCAGTGGGAGGTTGTTGTACCTAGCTTCCCATCATTGCTGATGTAATATTGCTAGAACTCCAACAGTGGGAGGTTGTTGTATCTAGATTCCCAAGCTTCCCATCATTGCTGATGTAATATTGCTAGAACTCCAGCAGTGGGAGGTTGTTGTACCTAGCTTCCCATCATTGCTGATGTAATATTGCTAGAACTCCAGCAGTTGGAGGTTGTTGTACCTAGCTTCCCATCATTGCTGATGTAATATTGCTAGAACTCCAGCAGTTGGAGGTTGTTGTACCTAGCTTCCCATCATTGCTGATGTAATATTGCTAGAACTCCAGCAGTGGGAGGTTGTTGTACCTAGCTTCCCATCATTGCTGATGTAATATTGCTAGAACTCCAACAGTGGAAGGCTGTTGTATCTAGATTCCCAAGCTTCCCATCATTGCTGATGTAATATTGCTAGAACTCCAGCAGTGGGAAGTTGTTGTACCTAGCTTCCCATCATTGCTGATGTAATACTGCTAGAACTCCAGCAGTGGGAGGTTGTTGTACCTAGCTGATGTAATATTGCTAGAACTCCAGCAGTGAGAGGTTGTTGTACCTAGCTGATGTAATATTGCTAGAACTCCAACAGTGGGAGGTTGTTGTACCTAGCTGATGTAATACTGCTAGAACTCCAGCAGTGGGAGGTTGTTATACCTAGCTTCCTATCATTGCTGATGTAATATTGCTAGAACTCCAGCAGTGGGAGGTTGTTGTACCTAGCTGATGTAATATTGCTAGAACTCCAGCAATGGGAAGTTGTTGTATCTAGCTTCCCTAGCTTCCCATCATTGCTGATGTAATATTGCTAGAACTCCAGCAGTGGGAGGTTGTTGTACCTAGCTTCACATCATTGCTGATGTAATATTGCTAGAACTCCAGCAGTGGGAGGTTGTTGTACCTAGCTTCCCATCATTGCTGATGTAATATTGCTAGAACTCCAGCAGTGGGAGGTTGTTGTACCTAGCTGATGTAATATTGCTAGAACTCCAGCAGTGGGAGGTTGTTGTATCTAGCTGATGTAATATTGCTAGAACTCCAGCAGTTGGAGGTTGTTGTACCTAGCTGATGTAATATTGCTAGAACTCCAGCAGTGGGAGGTTGTTGTACCTAGCTGATGTAATATTGCTAGAACTCCAGCAGTGGGAGGTTGTTGTACCTAGCTTCACATCATTGCTGATGTAATATTGCTAGAACTCCAGCAGTTGGAGGTTGTTGTACCTAGCTGATGTAATATTGCTAGAACTCCAGCAGGGGGAGGTTGTTGTACCTAGCTGATGTAATATTGCTAGAACTCCAGTAGTGGGAGGTTGTTGTACCTAGCTGATGTAATATTGCTAGAACTCCAGCAGTGGGAGGTTGTTGTACCTAGCTGATGTAATATTGCTAGAACTCCAGCAGTGGGAGGTTGTTGTACCTAGCTGATGTAATATTGCTAGAACTCCAGCAGTGGGAGGTTGTTGTACCTAGCTTCCCATCATTGCTGATGTAATATTGCTAGAACTCCAGCAGGGGGAGGTTGTTGTACCTAGCTGATGTAATATTGCTAGAACTCCAGCAGTGGGCGGTTGTTGTACCTAGCTGATGTAATATTGCTAGAACTCCAGCAGTGGGAGGTTGTTGTACCTAGCTGATGTAATATTGCTAGAACTCCAGCAGTGGGAGGTTGTTGTACCTAGCTGATGTAATATTGCTAGAACTCCAGCAGTGGGAGGTTGTTGTACCTAGCTGATGTAATATTGCTAGAACTCCAGCAGTTGGAGGTTGTTGTACCTAGCTTCCCATCATTGCTGATGTAATATTGCTAGAACTCCAGCAGTTGGAGGTTGTTGTACTTAGCTTCCCATCATTGCTGATGTAATATTGCTAGAACTCCAACAGTGGGAGGTTGTTGTACCTAGCTTCCCATCATTGCTGATGTAATATTGCTAGAACTCCAACAGTGGGAGGTTGTTGTACCTAGTTTCCCATCATTGCTGATGTAATATTGCTAGAACAACAGTTGGAGGTTGTTGTACCTAGCTGATGTAATATTGCTAGAACTCCAGCAGTGGGAGGTTGTTGTACCTAGCTTCCCATCATTGCTGATGTAATATTGCTAGAACTCCAACAGTGGGAGGTTGTTGTATCTAGATTCCCTAGCTTCCCATCATTGCTGATGTAATATTGCTAGAACTCCAGCAGTGGGAGGTTGTTGTACCTAGCTTCCCATCATTGCTGATGTAATACTGCTAGAACTCCAGCAGTGGGAGGTTGTTGTACCTAGCTGATGTAATATTGCTAGAACTCCAGCAGTGAGAGGTTGTTGTACCTAGCTGATGTAATATTGCTAGAACTCCAACAGGGGGAGGTTGTTGTACCTAGCTGATGTAATATTGCTAGAACTCCAGCAGTGGGAGGTTGTTATACCTAGCTTCCCATCATTGCTGATGTAATATTGCTAGAACTCCAACAGTGGAAGGTTGTTGTATCTAGATTCCCAAGCTTCCCATCATTGCTGATGTAATATTGCTAGAACTCCAGCAGTGGGAGGTTGTTGTACCTAGCTTCCCATCATTGCTGATGTAATACTGCTAGAACTCCAGCAGTGGGAGGTTGTTGTACCTAGCTGATGTAATATTGCTAGAACTCCAGCAGTGAGAGGTTGTTGTACCTAGCTGATGTAATATTGCTAGAACTCCAACAGTGGGAGGTTGTTGTACCTAGCTGATGTAATACTACTAGAACTCCAGCAGTGGGAGGTTGTTATACCTAGCTTCCCATCATTGCTGATGTAATATTGCTAGAACTCCAGCAGTGGGAGGTTGTTGTACCTAGCTGATGTAATATTGCTAGAACTCCAGCAATGGGAAGTTGTTGTATCTAGCTTCCCTAGCTTCCCATCATTGCTGATGTAATATTGCTAGAACTCCAGCAGTGGGAGGTTGTTGTACCTAGCTTCACATCATTGCTGATGTAATATTGCTAGAACTCCAGCAGTGGGAGGTTGTTGTACCTAGCTTCCCATCATTGCTGATGTAATATTGCTAGAACTCCAGCAGTGGGAGGTTGTTGTACCTAGCTGATGTAATATTGCTAGAACTCCAGCAGTGGGAGGTTGTTGTATCTAGCTGATGTAATATTGCTAGAACTCCAGCAGTTGGAGGTTGTTGTACCTAGCTGATGTAATATTGCTAGAACTCCAGCAGTGGGAGGTTGTTGTACCTAGCTGATGTAATATTGCTAGAACTCCAGCAGTGGGAGGTTGTTGTACCTAGCTTCACATCATTGCTGATGTAATATTGCTAGAACTCCAGCAGTTGGAGGTTGTTGTACCTAGCTGATGTAATATTGCTAGAACTCCAGCAGGGGGAGGTTGTTGTACCTAGCTGATGTAATATTGCTAGAACTCCAGAAGTGGGAGGTTGTTGTACCTAGCTGATGTAATATTGCTAGAACTCCAGCAGTGGGAGGTTGTTGTACCTAGCTGATGTAATATTGCTAGAACTCCAGCAGTGGGAGGTTGTTGTACCTAGCTGATGTAATATTGCTAGAACTCCAGCAGTGGGAGGTTGTTGTACCTAGCTGATGTAATATTGCTAGAACTCCAGCAGTGGGAGGTTGTTGTACCTAGCTGATGTAATATTGCTAGAACTCCAGCAGTGGGAGGTTGTTGTACCTAGCTTCCCATCATTGCTGATGTAATATTGCTAGAACTCCAGCAGGGGGAGGTTGTTGTACCTAGCTGATGTAATATTGCTAGAACTCCAGCAGTGGGCGGTTGTTGTACCTAGCTGATGTAATATTGCTAGAACTCCAGCAGTGGGAGGTTGTTGTACCTAGCTGATGTAATATTGCTAGAACTCCAGCAGTGGGAGGTTGTTGTACCTAGCTGATGTAATATTGCTAGAACTCCAGCAGTGGGAGGTTGTTGTACCTAGCTGATGTAATATTGCTAGAACTCCAGCAGTTGGAGGTTGTTGTACCTAGCTTCCCATCATTGCTGATGTAATATTGCTAGAACTCCAGCAGTTGGAGGTTGTTGTACTTAGCTTCCCATCATTGCTGATGTAATATTGCTAGAACTCCAACAGTGGGAGGTTGTTGTACCTAGCTTCCCATCATTGCTGATGTAATATTGCTAGAACTCCAACAGTGGGAGGTTGTTGTACCTAGCTTCCCATCATTGCTGATGTAATATTGCTAGAACAACAGTTGGAGGTTGTTGTACCTAGCTGATGTAATATTGCTAGAACTCCAGCAGTGGGAGGTTGTTGTACCTAGCTTCCCATCATTGCTGATGTAATATTGCTAGAACTCCAGCAGTGGGAGGTTGTTGTACCTAGCTTCACATCATTGCTGATGTAATATTGCTAGACTCCAGCAGTGGGAGGTTTTGTACCTATCTTCCCATCATTGCTGATGTAATATTGCTAGAACTCCAGCAGTGGGAGGTTGTTGTACCTAGCTGATGTAATATTGCTAGAACTCCAGCAATGGGAGGTTGTTGTATCTAGCTGATGTAATATTGCTAGAACTCCAGCAGTGGGAGGTTGTTGTACCTAGCTGATGTAATATTGCTAGAACTCCAGCAGTGGGAGGTTGTTGTACCTAGCTGATGTAATATTGCTAGAACTCCAGCAGTGGGAGGTTGTTGTACCTAGCTTCACATCATTGCTGATGTAATATTGCTAGAACTCCAGCAGTGGGAGGTTGTTGTACCTAGCTTCCCATAATTGCTGATGTAATATTGCTAGAACTCCAGTAGTGGGAGGTTGTTGTACCTAGCTGATGTAATATTGCTAGAACTCCAGCAGTGGGAGGTTGTTGTACCTAGCTGATGTAATATTGCTAGAACTCCAGCAGTGAGAGGTTGTTGTACCTAGCTGATGTAATATTGCTAGAACTCCAACAGGGGGAGGTTGTTGTACCTAGCTGATGTAATATTGCTAGAACTCCAGCAGTGGGAGGTTGTTATACCTAGCTTCCCATCATTGCTGATGTAATATTGCTAGAACTCCAGCAGTGGGAGGTTGTTGTACCTAGCTGATGTAATATTGCTAGAACTCCAGCAGTGGGAGGTTGTTGTACCTAGCTTCACATCATTGCTGATGTAATATTGCTAGACTCCAGCAGTGGGAGGTTGTTGTACCTAGCTTCCCATCATTGCTGATGTAATATTGCTAGAACTCCAGCAGTGGGAGGTTGTTGTACCTAGCTGATGTAATATTGCTAGAACTCCAGCAGTGGGAGGTTGTTGTATCTAGCTGATGTAATATTGCTAGAACTCCAGCAGTGGGAGGTTGTTGTACCTAGCTGATGTAATATTGCTAGAACTCCAGCAGTGGGAGGTTGTTGTACCTAGCTGATGTAATATTGCTAGAACTCCAGCAGTGGGAGGTTGTTGTACCTAGCTTCACATCATTGCTGATGTAATATTGCTAGAACTCCAGTAGTGGGAGGTTGTTGTACCTAGCTGATGTAATATTGCTAGAACTCCAGCAGTGGGAGGTTATTGTACCTAGCTGATGTAATATTGCTAGAACTCCAGCAGTGGGAGGTTGTTGTATCTAGCTTCCCATCATTGCTGATGTAATATTGCTAGAACTCCAGCAGGGGGAGGTTGTTGTACCTAGCTGATGTAATATTGCTAGAACTCCAGCAGTGGGAGGTTGTTGTACCTAGCTGATGTAATATTGCTAGAACTCCAGCAGTGGGAGGTTGTTGTACCTAGCTGATGTAATATTGCTAGAACTCCAGCAGTGGGAGGTTGTTGTACCTAGCTGATGTAATATTGCTAGAACTCCAGCAGTGGGAGGTTGTTGTACCTAGCTGATGTAATATTGCTAGAACTCCAGCAGTGGGAGGTTGTTGTACCTAGCTTCACATCATTGCTGATGTAATATTGCTAGAACTCCAACAGTGGAAGGCTGTTGTATCTAGATTCCCAAGCTTCCCATCATTGCTGATGTAATATTGCTAGAACTCCAGCAGTGGGAAGTTGTTGTACCTAGCTTCCCATCATTGCTGATGTAATACTGCTAGAACTCCAGCAGTGGGAGGTTGTTGTACCTAGCTGATGTAATATTGCTAGAACTCCAGCAGTGAGAGGTTGTTGTACCTAGCTGATGTAATATTGCTAGAACTCCAACAGTGGGAGGTTGTTGTACCTAGCTGATGTAATACTGCTAGAACTCCAGCAGTGGGAGGTTGTTATACCTAGCTTCCCATCATTGCTGATGTAATATTGCTAGAACTCCAGCAGTGGGAGGTTGTTGTACCTAGCTGATGTAATACTGCTAGAACTCCAGCAGTGGGAGGTTGTTGTACCTAGCTTCCCATCATTGCTGATGTAATATTGCTAGAACTCCAGCAGTGGGAGGTTGTTGTACCTAGCTTCCCATCATTGCTGATGTAATATTGCTAGAACTCCAGCAGTGGGAGGTTGTTTACCTAGCTTCCCATCATTGCTGATATAATATTGCTAGAACTCCAGCAGTGGGAGGTTGTTGTACCTAGCTGATGTAATATTGCTAAAACTCCAGCAGTGGGAGGTTGTTGTACCTAGCTTCCCATCATTGCTGATGTAATATTGCTAGAACTCCAGCAGTGGGAGGTTGTTGTACCTAGCTGATGTAATATTGCTAGAACTCCAGCAGTGGGAGGTTGTTGTAGCTAGCTGATGTAATATTGCTAGAACTCCAGCAGTGGGAGGTTGTTGTACCTAGCTGATGTAATATTGCTAGAACTCCAGCAGTGGGAGGGTGTTGTACCTAGCTGAAGTAATATTGCTAGAACTCCAGCAGTGGGAGGTTGTTGTACCTAGCTGATGTAATATTGCTAGAACTCCAGCAGAGGGAGGTTGTTGTACCTAGCTGATGTAATACTGCTAGAACTCCAGCAGTGGGAGGTTGTTGTACCTAGCTGATGTAATATTGCTAGAACTCCAGCAGTTGGAGGTTGTTGTACCTAGCTTCCCATCATTGCTGATGTAATATTGCTAGAACTCCAGCAGTTGGAGGTTGTTGTACCTAGCTTCCCATCATTGCTGATGTAATATTGCTAGAACTCCAGCAGTGGGAGGTTGTTGTACCTAGCTTCCCATCATTGCTGATGTAATATTGCTAGAACTCCAACAGTGGGAGGTTGTTGTATCTAGATTCCCAAGCTTCCCATCATTGCTGATGTAATATTGCTAGAACTCCAGCAGTGGGAGGTTGTTGTACCTAGCTTCCCATCATTGCTGATGTAATATTGCTAGAACTCCAGCAGTTGGAGGTTGTTGTACCTAGCTTCCCATTATTGCTGATGTAATATTGCTAGAACTCCAGCAGTTGGAGGTTGTTGTACCTAGCTTCCCATCATTGCTGATGTAATATTGCTAGAACTCCAGCAGTGGGAGGTTGTTGTACCTAGCTTCCCATCATTGCTGATGTAATATTGCTAGAACTCCAACAGTGGGAGGTTGTTGTATCTAGATTCCCAAGCTTCCCATCATTGCTGATGTAATATTGCTAGAACTCCAGCAGTGGGAGGTTGTTGTACCTAGCTTCCCATCATTGCTGATGTAATATTGCTAGAACTCCAGCAGTTGGAGGTTGTTGTACCTAGCTTCCCATCATTGCTGATGTAATATTGCTAGAACTCCAGCAGTTGGAGGTTGTTGTACCTAGCTTCCCATCATTGCTGATGTAATATTGCTAGAACTCCAGCAGTGGGAGGTTGTTGTACCTAGCTTCCCATCATTGCTGATGTAATATTGCTAGAACAACAGTGGAAGGCTGTTGTATCTAGATTCCCAAGCTTCCCATCATTGCTGATGTAATATTGCTAGAACTCCAGCAGTGGGAAGTTGTTGTACCTAGCTTCCCATCATTGCTGATGTAATACTGCTAGAACTCCAGCAGTGGGAGGTTGTTGTACCTAGCTGATGTAATATTGCTAGAACTCCAGCAGTGAGAGGTTGTTGTACCTAGCTGATGTAATATTGCTAGAACTCCAACAGTGGGAGGTTGTTGTACCTAGCTGATGTAATACTGCTAGAACTCCAGCAGTGGGAGGTTGTTATACCTAGCTTCCTATCATTGCTGATGTAATATTGCTAGAACTCCAGCAGTGGGAGGTTGTTGTACCTAGCTGATGTAATATTGCTAGAACTCCAGCAATGGGAAGTTGTTGTATCTAGCTTCCCTAGCTTCCCATCATTGCTGATGTAATATTGCTAGAACTCCAGCAGTGGGAGGTTGTTGTACCTAGCTTCACATCATTGCTGATGTAATATTGCTAGAACTCCAGCAGTGGGAGGTTGTTGTACCTAGCTTCCCATCATTGCTGATGTAATATTGCTAGAACTCCAGCAGTGGGAGGTTGTTGTACCTAGCTGATGTAATATTGCTAGAACTCCAGCAGTGGGAGGTTGTTGTATCTAGCTGATGTAATATTGCTAGAACTCCAGCAGTTGGAGGTTGTTGTACCTAGCTGATGTAATATTGCTAGAACTCCAGCAGTGGGAGGTTGTTGTACCTAGCTGATGTAATATTGCTAGAACTCCAGCAGTGGGAGGTTGTTGTACCTAGCTTCACATCATTGCTGATGTAATATTGCTAGAACTCCAGCAGTTGGAGGTTGTTGTACCTAGCTGATGTAATATTGCTAGAACTCCAGCAGGGGTAGGTTGTTGTACCTAGCTGATGTAATATTGCTAGAACTCCAGTAGTGGGAGGTTGTTGTACCTAGCTGATGTAATATTGCTAGAACTCCAGCAGTGGGAGGTTGTTGTACCTAGCTGATGTAATATTGCTAGAACTCCAGCAGTGGGAGGTTGTTGTACCTAGCTGATGTAATATTGCTAGAACTCCAGCAGTGGGAGGTTGTTGTACCTAGCTTCCCATCATTGCTGATGTAATATTGCTAGAACTCCAGCAGGGGGAGGTTGTTGTACCTAGCTGATGTAATATTGCTAGAACTCCAGCAGTGGGCGGTTGTTGTACCTAGCTGATGTAATATTGCTAGAACTCCAGCAGTGGGAGGTTGTTGTACCTAGCTGATGTAATATTGCTAGAACTCCAGCAGTGGGAGGTTGTTGTACCTAGCTGATGTAATATTGCTAGAACTCCAGCAGTGGGAGGTTGTTGTACCTAGCTGATGTAATATTGCTAGAACTCCAGCAGTTGGAGGTTGTTGTACCTAGCTTCCCATCATTGCTGATGTAATATTGCTAGAACTCCAGCAGTTGGAGGTTGTTGTACTTAGCTTCCCATCATTGCTGATGTAATATTGCTAGAACTCCAACAGTGGGAGGTTGTTGTACCTAGCTTCCCATCATTGCTGATGTAATATTGCTAGAACTCCAACAGTGGGAGGTTGTTGTACCTAGCTTCCCATCATTGCTGATGTAATATTGCTAGAACAACAGTTGGAGGTTGTTGTACCTAGCTGATGTAATATTGCTAGAACTCCAGCAGTGGGAGGTTGTTGTACCTAGCTTCCCATCATTGCTGATGTAATATTGCTAGAACTCCAACAGTGGGAGGTTGTTGTATCTAGATTCCCTAGCTTCCCATCATTGCTGATGTAATATTGCTAGAACTCCAGCAGTGGGAGGTTGTTGTACCTAGCTTCCCATCATTGCTGATGTAATACTGCTAGAACTCCAGCAGTGGGAGGTTGTTGTACCTAGCTGATGTAATATTGCTAGAACTCCAGCAGTGAGAGGTTGTTGTACCTAGCTGATGTAATATTGCTAGAACTCCAACAGGGGGAGGTTGTTGTACCTAGCTGATGTAATATTGCTAGAACTCCAGCAGTGGGAGGTTGTTATACCTAGCTTCCCATCATTGCTGATGTAATATTGCTAGAACTCCAACAGTGGAAGGTTGTTGTATCTAGATTCCCAAGCTTCCCATCATTGCTGATGTAATATTGCTAGAACTCCAGCAGTGGGAGGTTGTTGTACCTAGCTTCCCATCATTGCTGATGTAATACTGCTAGAACTCCAGCAGTGGGAGGTTGTTGTACCTAGCTGATGTAATATTGCTAGAACTCCAGCAGTGAGAGGTTGTTGTACCTAGCTGATGTAATATTGCTAGAACTCCAACAGTGGGAGGTTGTTGTACCTAGCTGATGTAATACTACTAGAACTCCAGCAGTGGGAGGTTGTTATACCTAGCTTCCCATCATTGCTGATGTAATATTGCTAGAACTCCAGCAGTGGGAGGTTGTTGTACCTAGCTGATGTAATATTGCTAGAACTCCAGCAATGGGAAGTTGTTGTATCTAGCTTCCCTAGCTTCCCATCATTGCTGATGTAATATTGCTAGAACTCCAGCAGTGGGAGGTTGTTGTACCTAGCTTCACATCATTGCTGATGTAATATTGCTAGAACTCCAGCAGTGGGAGGTTGTTGTACCTAGCTTCCCATCATTGCTGATGTAATATTGCTAGAACTCCAGCAGTGGGAGGTTGTTGTACCTAGCTGATGTAATATTGCTAGAACTCCAGCAGTGGGAGGTTGTTGTATCTAGCTGATGTAATATTGCTAGAACTCCAGCAGTTGGAGGTTGTTGTACCTAGCTGATGTAATATTGCTAGAACTCCAGCAGTGGGAGGTTGTTGTACCTAGCTGATGTAATATTGCTAGAACTCCAGCAGTGGGAGGTTGTTGTACCTAGCTTCACATCATTGCTGATGTAATATTGCTAGAACTCCAGCAGTTGGAGGTTGTTGTACCTAGCTGATGTAATATTGCTAGAACTCCAGCAGGGGGAGGTTGTTGTACCTAGCTGATGTAATATTGCTAGAACTCCAGAAGTGGGAGGTTGTTGTACCTAGCTGATGTAATATTGCTAGAACTCCAGCAGTGGGAGGTTGTTGTACCTAGCTGATGTAATATTGCTAGAACTCCAGCAGTGGGAGGTTGTTGTACCTAGCTGATGTAATATTGCTAGAACTCCAGCAGTGGGAGGTTGTTGTACCTAGCTGATGTAATATTGCTAGAACTCCAGCAGTGGGAGGTTGTTGTACCTAGCTGATGTAATATTGCTAGAACTCCAGCAGTGGGAGGTTGTTGTACCTAGCTTCCCATCATTGCTGATGTAATATTGCTAGAACTCCAGCAGGGGGAGGTTGTTGTACCTAGCTGATGTAATATTGCTAGAACTCCAGCAGTGGGCGGTTGTTGTACCTAGCTGATGTAATATTGCTAGAACTCCAGCAGTGGGAGGTTGTTGTACCTAGCTGATGTAATATTGCTAGAACTCCAGCAGTGGGAGGTTGTTGTACCTAGCTGATGTAATATTGCTAGAACTCCAGCAGTGGGAGGTTGTTGTACCTAGCTGATGTAATATTGCTAGAACTCCAGCAGTTGGAGGTTGTTGTACCTAGCTTCCCATCATTGCTGATGTAATATTGCTAGAACTCCAGCAGTTGGAGGTTGTTGTACTTAGCTTCCCATCATTGCTGATGTAATATTGCTAGAACTCCAACAGTGGGAGGTTGTTGTACCTAGCTTCCCATCATTGCTGATGTAATATTGCTAGAACTCCAACAGTGGGAGGTTGTTGTACCTAGCTTCCCATCATTGCTGATGTAATATTGCTAGAACAACAGTTGGAGGTTGTTGTACCTAGCTGATGTAATATTGCTAGAACTCCAGCAGTGGGAGGTTGTTGTACCTAGCTTCCCATCATTGCTGATGTAATATTGCTAGAACTCCAACAGTGGGAGGTTGTTGTATCTAGATTCCCTAGCTTCCCATCATTGCTGATGTAATATTGCTAGAACTCCAGCAGTGGGAGGTTGTTGTACCTAGCTTCCCATCATTGCTGATGTAATACTGCTAGAACTCCAGCAGTGGGAGGTTGTTGTACCTAGCTGATGTAATATTGCTAGAACTCCAGCAGTGAGAGGTTGTTGTACCTAGCTGATGTAATATTGCTAGAACTCCAACAGGGGGAGGTTGTTGTACCTAGCTGATGTAATATTGCTAGAACTCCAGCAGTGGGAGGTTGTTATACCTAGCTTCCCATCATTGCTGATGTAATATTGCTAGAACTCCAGCAGTGGGAGGTTGTTGTACCTAGCTGATGTAATATTGCTAGAACTCCAGCAGTGGGAGGTTGTTGTACCTAGCTTCACATCATTGCTGATGTAATATTGCTAGACTCCAGCAGTGGGAGGTTGTTGTACCTAGCTTCCCATCATTGCTGATGTAATATTGCTAGAACTCCAGCAGTGGGAGGTTGTTGTACCTAGCTGATGTAATATTGCTAGAACTCCAGCAGTGGGAGGTTGTTGTATCTAGCTGATGTAATATTGCTAGAACTCCATCAGTGGGAGGTTGTTGTACCTAGCTGATGTAATATTGCTAGAACTCCAGCAGAGGGAGGTTGTTGTACCTAGCTGATGTAATATTGCTAGAACTCCAGCAGTGGGAGGTTGTTATACCTAGCTTCCCATCATTGCTGATGTAATATTGCTAGAACTCCAGCAGTGGGAGGTTGTTGTACCTAGCTGATGTAATATTGCTAGAACTCCAGCAGTGGGAGGTTGTTGCACCTAGCTTCACATCATTGCTGATGTAATATTGCTAGACTCCAGCAGTGGGAGGTTGTTGTACCTAGCTTCCCATCATTGCTGATGTAATATTGCTAGAACTCCAGCAGTGGGAGGTTGTTGTACCTAGCTGATGTAATATTGCTAGAACTCCAGCAGTGGGAGGTTGTTGTACCTAGCTTCACATCATTGCTGATGTAATATTGCTAGACTCCAGCAGTGGGAGGTTTTGTACCTATCTTCCCATCATTGCTGATGTAATATTGCTAGAACTCCAGCAGTGGGAGGTTGTTGTACCTAGCTGATGTAATATTGCTAGAACTCCAGCAATGGGAGGTTGTTGTATCTAGCTGATGTAATATTGCTAGAACTCCAGCAGTGGGAGGTTGTTGTACCTAGCTGATGTAATATTGCTAGAACTCCAGCAGTGGGAGGTTGTTGTACCTAGCTGATGTAATATTGCTAGAACTCCAGCAGTGGGAGGTTGTTGTACCTAGCTTCACATCATTGCTGATGTAATATTGCTAGAACTCCAGCAGTGGGAGGTTGTTGTACCTAGCTTCCCATAATTGCTGATGTAATATTGCTAGAACTCCAGTAGTGGGAGGTTGTTGTACCTAGCTGATGTAATATTGCTAGAACTCCAGCAGTGGGAGGTTGTTGTACCTAGCTGATGTAATATTGCTAGAACTCCAGCAGTGAGAGGTTGTTGTACCTAGCTGATGTAATATTGCTAGAACTCCAACAGGGGGAGGTTGTTGTACCTAGCTGATGTAATATTGCTAGAACTCCAGCAGTGGGAGGTTGTTATACCTAGCTTCCCATCATTGCTGATGTAATATTGCTAGAACTCCAGCAGTGGGAAGTTGTTGTACCTAGCTGATGTAATATTGCTAGAACTCCAGCAGTGGGAGGTTGTTGTACCTAGCTTCACATCATTGCTGATGTAATATTGCTAGACTCCAGCAGTGGGAGGTTGTTGTACCTAGCTTCCCATCATTGCTGATGTAATATTGCTAGAACTCCAGCAGTGGGAGGTTGTTGTACCTAGCTGATGTAATATTGCTAGAACTCCAGCAGTGGGAGGTTGTTGTATCTAGCTGATGTAATATTGCTAGAACTCCAGCAGTGGGAGGTTGTTGTACCTAGCTGATGTAATATTGCTAGAACTCCAGCAGTGGGAGGTTGTTGTACCTAGCTGATGTAATATTGCTAGAACTCCAGCAGTGGGAGGTTGTTGTACCTAGCTTCACATCATTGCTGATGTAATATTGCTAGAACTCCAGTAGTGGGAGGTTGTTGTACCTAGCTGATGTAATATTGCTAGAACTCCAGCAGTGGGAGGTTATTGTACCTAGCTGATGTAATATTGCTAGAACTCCAGCAGTGGGAGGTTGTTGTATCTAGCTTCCCATCATTGCTGATGTAATATTGCTAGAACTCCAGCAGGGGGAGGTTGTTGTACCTAGCTGATGTAATATTGCTAGAACTCCAGCAGTGGGAGGTTGTTGTACCTAGCTGATGTAATATTGCTAGAACTCCAGCAGTGGGAGGTTGTTGTACCTAGCTGATGTAATATTGCTAGAACTCCAGCAGCGGGAGGTTGTTGTACCTAGCTGATGTAATATTGCTAGAACTCCAGCAGTGGGAGGTTGTTGTACCTAGCTGATGTAATATTGCTAGAACTCCAGCAGTGGGAGGTTGTTGTACCTAGCTTCACATCATTGCTGATGTAATATTGCTAGAACTCCAACAGTGGAAGGCTGTTGTATCTAGATTCCCAAGCTTCCCATCATTGCTGATGTAATATTGCTAGAACTCCAGCAGTGGGAAGTTGTTGTACCTAGCTTCCCATCATTGCTGATGTAATACTGCTAGAACTCCAGCAGTGGGAGGTTGTTGTACCTAGCTGATGTAATATTGCTAGAACTCCAGCAGTGAGAGGTTGTTGTACCTAGCTGATGTAATATTGCTAGAACTCCAACAGTGGGAGGTTGTTGTACCTAGCTGATGTAATACTGCTAGAACTCCAGCAGTGGGAGGTTGTTATACCTAGCTTCCCATCATTGCTGATGTAATATTGCTAGAACTCCAGCAGTGGGAGGTTGTTGTACCTAGCTGATGTAATATTGCTAGAACTCCAGCAATGGGAAGTTGTTGTATCTAGCTTCCCTAGCTTCCCATCATTGCTGATGTAATATTGCTAGAACTCCAGCAGTGGGAGGTTGTTGTACCTAGCTTCACATCATTGCTGATGTAATATTGCTAGAACTCCAGCAGTGGGAGGTTGTTGTACCTAGCTTCCCATCATTGCTGATGTAATATTGCTAGAACTCCAGCAGTTGGAGGTTGTTGTACTTAGCTTCCCATCATTGCTGATGTAATATTGCTAGAACTCCAACAGTGGGAGGTTGTTGTACCTAGCTTCCCATCATTGCTGATGTAATATTGCTAGAACTCCAACAGTGGGAGGTTGTTGTACCTAGCTTCCCATCATTGCTGATGTAATATTGCTAGAACAACAGTTGGAGGTTGTTGTACCTAGCTGATGTAATATTGCTAGAACTCCAGCAGTGGGAGGTTGTTGTACCTAGCTTCCCATCATTGCTGATGTAATATTGCTAGAACTCCAACAGTGGGAGGTTGTTGTATCTAGATTCCCTAGCTTCCCATCATTGCTGATGTAATATTGCTAGAACTCCAGCAGTGGGAGGTTGTTGTACCTAGCTTCCCATCATTGCTGATGTAATACTGCTAGAACTCCAGCAGTGGGAGGTTGTTGTACCTAGCTGATGTAATATTGCTAGAACTCCAGCAGTGAGAGGTTGTTGTACCTAGCTGATGTAATATTGCTAGAACTCCAACAGGGGGAGGTTGTTGTACCTAGCTGATGTAATATTGCTAGAACTCCAGCAGTGGGAGGTTGTTATACCTAGCTTCCCATCATTGCTGATGTAATATTGCTAGAACTCCAGCAGTGGGAGGTTGTTGTACCTAGCTGATGTAATATTGCTAGAACTCCAGCAGTGGGAGGTTGTTGTACCTAGCTTCACATCATTGCTGATGTAATATTGCTAGACTCCAGCAGTGGGAGGTTGTTGTACCTAGCTTCCCATCATTGCTGATGTAATATTGCTAGAACTCCAGCAGTGGGAGGTTGTTGTACCTAGCTGATGTAATATTGCTAGAACTCCAGCAGTGGGAGGTTGTTGTATCTAGCTGATGTAATATTGCTAGAACTCCATCAGTGGGAGGTTGTTGTACCTAGCTGATGTAATATTGCTAGAACTCCAGCAGAGGGAGGTTGTTGTACCTAGCTGATGTAATATTGCTAGAACTCCAGCAGTGGGAGGTTGTTATACCTAGCTTCCCATCATTGCTGATGTAATATTGCTAGAACTCCAGCAGTGGGAGGTTGTTGTACCTAGCTGATGTAATATTGCTAGAACTCCAGCAGTGGGAGGTTGTTGCACCTAGCTTCACATCATTGCTGATGTAATATTGCTAGACTCCAGCAGTGGGAGGTTGTTGTACCTAGCTTCCCATCATTGCTGATGTAATATTGCTAGAACTCCAGCAGTGGGAGGTTGTTGTACCTAGCTGATGTAATATTGCTAGAACTCCAGCAGTGGGAGGTTGTTGTACCTAGCTTCACATCATTGCTGATGTAATATTGCTAGACTCCAGCAGTGGGAGGTTTTGTACCTATCTTCCCATCATTGCTGATGTAATATTGCTAGAACTCCAGCAGTGGGAGGTTGTTGTACCTAGCTGATGTAATATTGCTAGAACTCCAGCAATGGGAGGTTGTTGTATCTAGCTGATGTAATATTGCTAGAACTCCAGCAGTGGGAGGTTGTTGTACCTAGCTGATGTAATATTGCTAGAACTCCAGCAGTGGGAGGTTGTTGTACCTAGCTGATGTAATATTGCTAGAACTCCAGCAGTGGGAGGTTGTTGTACCTAGCTTCACATCATTGCTGATGTAATATTGCTAGAACTCCAGCAGTGGGAGGTTGTTGTACCTAGCTTCCCATAATTGCTGATGTAATATTGCTAGAACTCCAGTAGTGGGAGGTTGTTGTACCTAGCTGATGTAATATTGCTAGAACTCCAGCAGTGGGAGGTTGTTGTACCTAGCTGATGTAATATTGCTAGAACTCCAGCAGTGAGAGGTTGTTGTACCTAGCTGATGTAATATTGCTAGAACTCCAACAGGGGGAGGTTGTTGTACCTAGCTGATGTAATATTGCTAGAACTCCAGCAGTGGGAGGTTGTTATACCTAGCTTCCCATCATTGCTGATGTAATATTGCTAGAACTCCAGCAGTGGGAGGTTGTTGTACCTAGCTGATGTAATATTGCTAGAACTCCAGCAGTGGGAGGTTGTTGTACCTAGCTTCACATCATTGCTGATGTAATATTGCTAGACTCCAGCAGTGGGAGGTTGTTGTACCTAGCTTCCCATCATTGCTGATGTAATATTGCTAGAACTCCAGCAGTGGGAGGTTGTTGTACCTAGCTGATGTAATATTGCTAGAACTCCAGCAGTGGGAGGTTGTTGTATCTAGCTGATGTAATATTGCTAGAACTCCAGCAGTGGGAGGTTGTTGTACCTAGCTGATGTAATATTGCTAGAACTCCAGCAGTGGGAGGTTGTTGTACCTAGCTGATGTAATATTGCTAGAACTCCAGCAGTGGGAGGTTGTTGTACCTAGCTTCACATCATTGCTGATGTAATATTGCTAGAACTCCAGTAGTGGGAGGTTGTTGTACCTAGCTGATGTAATATTGCTAGAACTCCAGCAGTGGGAGGTTATTGTACCTAGCTGATGTAATATTGCTAGAACTCCAGCAGTGGGAGGTTGTTGTATCTAGCTTCCCATCATTGCTGATGTAATATTGCTAGAACTCCAGCAGGGGGAGGTTGTTGTACCTAGCTGATGTAATATTGCTAGAACTCCAGCAGTGGGAGGTTGTTGTACCTAGCTGATGTAATATTGCTAGAACTCCAGCAGTGGGAGGTTGTTGTACCTAGCTGATGTAATATTGCTAGAACTCCAGCAGTGGGAGGTTGTTGTACCTAGCTGATGTAATATTGCTAGAACTCCAGCAGTGGGAGGTTGTTGTACCTAGCTGATGTAATATTGCTAGAACTCCAGCAGTGGGAGGTTGTTGTACCTAGCTTCACATCATTGCTGATGTAATATTGCTAGAACTCCAACAGTGGAAGGCTGTTGTATCTAGATTCCCAAGCTTCCCATCATTGCTGATGTAATATTGCTAGAACTCCAGCAGTGGGAAGTTGTTGTACCTAGCTTCCCATCATTGCTGATGTAATACTGCTAGAACTCCAGCAGTGGGAGGTTGTTGTACCTAGCTGATGTAATATTGCTAGAACTCCAGCAGTGAGAGGTTGTTGTACCTAGCTGATGTAATATTGCTAGAACTCCAACAGTGGGAGGTTGTTGTACCTAGCTGATGTAATACTGCTAGAACTCCAGCAGTGGGAGGTTGTTATACCTAGCTTCCCATCATTGCTGATGTAATATTGCTAGAACTCCAGCAGTGGGAGGTTGTTGTACCTAGCTGATGTAATATTGCTAGAACTCCAGCAATGGGAAGTTGTTGTATCTAGCTTCCCTAGCTTCCCATCATTGCTGATGTAATATTGCTAGAACTCCAGCAGTGGGAGGTTGTTGTACCTAGCTTCACATCATTGCTGATGTAATATTGCTAGAACTCCAGCAGTGGGAGGTTGTTGTACCTAGCTTCCCATCATTGCTGATGTAATATTGCTAGAACTCCAGCAGTGGGAGGTTGTTGTATCTAGCTGATGTAATATTGCTAGAACTCCAGCAGTTGGAGGTTGTTGTACCTAGCTGATGTAATATTGCTAGAACTCCAGCAGTGGGAGGTTGTTGTACCTAGCTGATGTAATATTGCTAGAACTCCAGCAGTGGGAGGTTGTTGTACCTAGCTTCACATCATTGCTGATGTAATATTGCTAGAACTCCAGCAGTTGGAGGTTGTTGTACCTAGCTGATGTAATATTGCTAGAACTCCAGCAGGGGGAGGTTGTTGTACCTAGCTGATGTAATATTGCTAGAACTCCAGTAGTGGGAGGTTGTTGTACCTAGCTGATGTAATATTGCTAGAACTCCAGCAGTGGGAGGTTGTTGTACCTAGCTGATGTAATATTGCTAGAACTCCAGCAGTGGGAGGTTGTTGTACCTAGCTGATGTAATATTGCTAGAACTCCAGCAGTGGGAGGTTGTTGTACCTAGCTTCCCATCATTGCTGATGTAATATTGCTAGAACTCCAGCAGGGGGAGGTTGTTGTACCTAGCTGATGTAATATTGCTAGAACTCCAGCAGTGGGCGGTTGTTGTACCTAGCTGATGTAATATTGCTAGAACTCCAGCAGTGGGAGGTTGTTGTACCTAGCTGATGTAATATTGCTAGAACTCCAGCAGTGGGAGGTTGTTGTACCTAGCTGATGTAATATTGCTAGAACTCCAGCAGTGGGAGGTTGTTGTACCTAGCTGATGTAATATTGCTAGAACTCCAGCAGTTGGAGGTTGTTGTACCTAGCTTCCCATCATTGCTGATGTAATATTGCTAGAACTCCAGCAGTTGGAGGTTGTTGTACTTAGCTTCCCATCATTGCTGATGTAATATTGCTAGAACTCCAACAGTGGGAGGTTGTTGTACCTAGCTTCCCATCATTGCTGATGTAATATTGCTAGAACTCCAACAGTGGGAGGTTGTTGTACCTAGCTTCCCATCATTGCTGATGTAATATTGCTAGAACAACAGTTGGAGGTTGTTGTACCTAGCTGATGTAATATTGCTAGAACTCCAGCAGTGGGAGGTTGTTGTACCTAGCTTCCCATCATTGCTGATGTAATATTGCTAGAACTCCAACAGTGGGAGGTTGTTGTATCTAGATTCCCTAGCTTCCCATCATTGCTGATGTAATATTGCTAGAACTCCAGCAGTGGGAGGTTGTTGTACCTAGCTTCCCATCATTGCTGATGTAATACTGCTAGAACTCCAGCAGTGGGAGGTTGTTGTACCTAGCTGATGTAATATTGCTAGAACTCCAGCAGTGAGAGGTTGTTGTACCTAGCTGATGTAATATTGCTAGAACTCCAACAGGGGGAGGTTGTTGTACCTAGCTGATGTAATATTGCTAGAACTCCAGCAGTGGAAGGTTGTTATACCTAGCTTCCCATCATTGCTGATGTAATATTGCTAGAACTCCAACAGTGGAAGGTTGTTGTATCTAGATTCCCAAGCTTCCCATCATTGCTGATGTAATATTGCTAGAACTCCAGCAGTGGGAGGTTGTTGTACCTAGCTTCCCATCATTGCTGATGTAATACTGCTAGAACTCCAGCAGTGGGAGGTTGTTGTACCTAGCTGATGTAATATTGCTAGAACTCCAGCAGTGAGAGGTTGTTGTACCTAGCTGATGTAATATTGCTAGAACTCCAACAGTGGGAGGTTGTTGTACCTAGCTGATGTAATACTACTAGAACTCCAGCAGTGGGAGGTTGTTATACCTAGCTTCCCATCATTGCTGATGTAATATTGCTAGAACTCCAGCAGTGGGAGGTTGTTGTACCTAGCTGATGTAATATTGCTAGAACTCCAGCAATGGGAAGTTGTTGTATCTAGCTTCCCTAGCTTCCCATCATTGCTGATGTAATATTGCTAGAACTCCAGCAGTGGGAGGTTGTTGTACCTAGCTTCACATCATTGCTGATGTAATATTGCTAGAACTCCAGCAGTGGGAGGTTGTTGTACCTAGCTTCCCATCATTGCTGATGTAATATTGCTAGAACTCCAGCAGTGGGAGGTTGTTGTACCTAGCTGATGTAATATTGCTAGAACTCCAGCAGTGGGAGGTTGTTGTATCTAGCTGATGTAATATTGCTAGAACTCCAGCAGTTGGAGGTTGTTGTACCTAGCTGATGTAATATTGCTAGAACTCCAGCAGTGGGAGGTTGTTGTACCTAGCTGATGTAATATTGCTAGAACTCCAGCAGTGGGAGGTTGTTGTACCTAGCTTCACATCATTGCTGATGTAATATTGCTAGAACTCCAGCAGTTGGAGGTTGTTGTACCTAGCTGATGTAATATTGCTAGAACTCCAGCAGGGGGAGGTTGTTGTACCTAGCTGATGTAATATTGCTAGAACTCCAGAAGTGGGAGGTTGTTGTACCTAGCTGATGTAATATTGCTAGAACTCCAGCAGTGGGAGGTTGTTGTACCTAGCTGATGTAATATTGCTAGAACTCCAGCAGTGGGAGGTTGTTGTACCTAGCTGATGTAATATTGCTAGAACTCCAGCAGTGGGAGGTTGTTGTACCTAGCTGATGTAATATTGCTAGAACTCCAGCAGTGGGAGGTTGTTGTACCTAGCTGATGTAATATTGCTAGAACTCCAGCAGTGGGAGGTTGTTGTACCTAGCTTCCCATCATTGCTGATGTAATATTGCTAGAACTCCAGCAGGGGGAGGTTGTTGTACCTAGCTGATGTAATATTGCTAGAACTCCAGCAGTGGGCGGTTGTTGTACCTAGCTGATGTAATATTGCTAGAACTCCAGCAGTGGGAGGTTGTTGTACCTAGCTGATGTAATATTGCTAGAACTCCAGCAGTGGGAGGTTGTTGTACCTAGCTGATGTAATATTGCTAGAACTCCAGCAGTGGGAGGTTGTTGTACCTAGCTGATGTAATATTGCTAGAACTCCAGCAGTTGGAGGTTGTTGTACCTAGCTTCCCATCATTGCTGATGTAATATTGCTAGAACTCCAGCAGTTGGAGGTTGTTGTACTTAGCTTCCCATCATTGCTGATGTAATATTGCTAGAACTCCAACAGTGGGAGGTTGTTGTACCTAGCTTCCCATCATTGCTGATGTAATATTGCTAGAACTCCAACAGTGGGAGGTTGTTGTACCTAGCTTCCCATCATTGCTGATGTAATATTGCTAGAACAACAGTTGGAGGTTGTTGTACCTAGCTGATGTAATATTGCTAGAACTCCAGCAGTGGGAGGTTGTTGTACCTAGCTTCCCATCATTGCTGATGTAATATTGCTAGAACTCCAACAGTGGGAGGTTGTTGTATCTAGATTCCCTAGCTTCCCATCATTGCTGATGTAATATTGCTAGAACTCCAGCAGTGGGAGGTTGTTGTACCTAGCTTCCCATCATTGCTGATGTAATACTGCTAGAACTCCAGCAGTGGGAGGTTGTTGTACCTAGCTGATGTAATATTGCTAGAACTCCAGCAGTGAGAGGTTGTTGTACCTAGCTGATGTAATATTGCTAGAACTCCAACAGGGGGAGGTTGTTGTACCTAGCTGATGTAATATTGCTAGAACTCCAGCAGTGGGAGGTTGTTATACCTAGCTTCCCATCATTGCTGATGTAATATTGCTAGAACTCCAGCAGTGGGAGGTTGTTGTACCTAGCTGATGTAATATTGCTAGAACTCCAGCAGTGGGAGGTTGTTGTACCTAGCTTCACATCATTGCTGATGTAATATTGCTAGACTCCAGCAGTGGGAGGTTGTTGTACCTAGCTTCCCATCATTGCTGATGTAATATTGCTAGAACTCCAGCAGTGGGAGGTTGTTGTACCTAGCTGATGTAATATTGCTAGAACTCCAGCAGTGGGAGGTTGTTGTATCTAGCTGATGTAATATTGCTAGAACTCCATCAGTGGGAGGTTGTTGTACCTAGCTGATGTAATATTGCTAGAACTCCAGCAGAGGGAGGTTGTTGTACCTAGCTGATGTAATATTGCTAGAACTCCAGCAGTGGGAGGTTGTTATACCTAGCTTCCCATCATTGCTGATGTAATATTGCTAGAACTCCAGCAGTGGGAGGTTGTTGTACCTAGCTGATGTAATATTGCTAGAACTCCAGCAGTGGGAGGTTGTTGCACCTAGCTTCACATCATTGCTGATGTAATATTGCTAGACTCCAGCAGTGGGAGGTTGTTGTACCTAGCTTCCCATCATTGCTGATGTAATATTGCTAGAACTCCAGCAGTGGGAGGTTGTTGTACCTAGCTGATGTAATATTGCTAGAACTCCAGCAGTGGGAGGTTGTTGTACCTAGCTTCACATCATTGCTGATGTAATATTGCTAGACTCCAGCAGTGGGAGGTTTTGTACCTATCTTCCCATCATTGCTGATGTAATATTGCTAGAACTCCAGCAGTGGGAGGTTGTTGTACCTAGCTGATGTAATATTGCTAGAACTCCAGCAATGGGAGGTTGTTGTATCTAGCTGATGTAATATTGCTAGAACTCCAGCAGTGGGAGGTTGTTGTACCTAGCTGATGTAATATTGCTAGAACTCCAGCAGTGGGAGGTTGTTGTACCTAGCTGATGTAATATTGCTAGAACTCCAGCAGTGGGAGGTTGTTGTACCTAGCTTCACATCATTGCTGATGTAATATTGCTAGAACTCCAGCAGTGGGAGGTTGTTGTACCTAGCTTCCCATAATTGCTGATGTAATATTGCTAGAACTCCAGTAGTGGGAGGTTGTTGTACCTAGCTGATGTAATATTGCTAGAACTCCAGCAGTGGGAGGTTGTTGTACCTAGCTGATGTAATATTGCTAGAACTCCAGCAGTGAGAGGTTGTTGTACCTAGCTGATGTAATATTGCTAGAACTCCAACAGGGGGAGGTTGTTGTACCTAGCTGATGTAATATTGCTAGAACTCCAGCAGTGGGAGGTTGTTATACCTAGCTTCCCATCATTGCTGATGTAATATTGCTAGAACTCCAGCAGTGGGAGGTTGTTGTACCTAGCTGATGTAATATTGCTAGAACTCCAGCAGTGGGAGGTTGTTGTACCTAGCTTCACATCATTGCTGATGTAATATTGCTAGACTCCAGCAGTGGGAGGTTGTTGTACCTAGCTTCCCATCATTGCTGATGTAATATTGCTAGAACTCCAGCAGTGGGAGGTTGTTGTACCTAGCTGATGTAATATTGCTAGAACTCCAGCAGTGGGAGGTTGTTGTATCTAGCTGATGTAATATTGCTAGAACTCCAGCAGTGGGAGGTTGTTGTACCTAGCTGATGTAATATTGCTAGAACTCCAGCAGTGGGAGGTTGTTGTACCTAGCTGATGTAATATTGCTAGAACTCCAGCAGTGGGAGGTTGTTGTACCTAGCTTCACATCATTGCTGATGTAATATTGCTAGAACTCCAGTAGTGGGAGGTTGTTGTACCTAGCTGATGTAATATTGCTAGAACTCCAGCAGTGGGAGGTTATTGTACCTAGCTGATGTAATATTGCTAGAACTCCAGCAGTGGGAGGTTGTTGTATCTAGCTTCCCATCATTGCTGATGTAATATTGCTAGAACTCCAGCAGGGGGAGGTTGTTGTACCTAGCTGATGTAATATTGCTAGAACTCCAGCAGTGGGAGGTTGTTGTACCTAGCTGATGTAATATTGCTAGAACTCCAGCAGTGGGAGGTTGTTGTACCTAGCTGATGTAATATTGCTAGAACTCCAGCAGTGGGAGGTTGTTGTACCTAGCTGATGTAATATTGCTAGAACTCCAGCAGTGGGAGGTTGTTGTACCTAGCTGATGTAATATTGCTAGAACTCCAGCAGTGGGAGGTTGTTGTACCTAGCTTCACATCATTGCTGATGTAATATTGCTAGAACTCCAGCAGTGGGAGGTTGTTGTACCTAGCTGATGTAATATTGCTAGAACTCCAGCAGTGCGAGGTTGTTGTACCTAGCTTCCCGAGGGCAGTCGTGGCTGAGAGTTTACCGTGCCCACCTCAGGCTCAAGATGTTCCCGGTTCAATCCCTGCAAAGGGCTGGGCATTTCTCCAAGCACCACTGGTATCCAATGGTATCACAGGACCTTGGATGGAATTTGTTTAGAGGAAATAAACATTACACAAATGCATGCCGAAGTCTGACACATTGACCTCTGATGTGCATAACTAGGTGTGATGCATTCCCCTCTAAAGAGGAACAAAGAAGAAGTTCTAGCGTTCAGCTTATCATCGTTTTGCAGCTGAATTATTTTGTGTTGTAGGTTATCAAGCGCATCAGCTGGTTCCCCACTGTATGGTGTAGTAAAGATGTTCAATTCCGGTTGTTTACTTTTCACATCCTTGAATCTTTCATCAAACGCCTCAATTAGTTTACCACATTCACCAGCATATTCAAAATGTCACAGAAGACAGTCAACAAGAAGACGTATGTGTCTGTCTTTGTATGTATCCTGTCTATCGAATAATGGACATTCCTTACTTGACTCTCAAAATTTACATTATTGTTTTGCTTCACTTAATATAAATTTATGTTGCTGTGAAAAACAGCTCCTAGATTTATTGAATTTCGAGTCCCACCTGCGAATACCTTGGCAAGGCCAGACTGAATAATTTTGCAGGCCTTACAATGGCCTGCAGACTGTACATTATCCACCCCTGACATAGAGGTCTTCCTGAAACACTTCTAACAATGGTGGGACTGATGAGAGAAGTGTGTACAATCCAAAGTTGTTTGAAGGAAATTAGGCTTTCAGACCCGGTCAGTAAATATATTTTTCCTGACCAATGTCCAATACTTTAATAGACCTTGTATTACTGGAGTTCAAACAACCAGCACATCAGGGGCGATGTGTCATTAGGAACATATTGATGTCCAAATAAACAGCACATCTGGAGTGATATGTGACAGAAACATTGGTGTCCAAACAACTAGTACATCTGATATGGCAATAGGATCATATAACTGGTGTCAAAACAGCCAGCACATCAGGGGTGATATGGTATGGGAACACTGGTAATATAACAGCCAGCACATCAGGGGTGATATGGTAAGGGAACACTGGTAATATAACAGCCAGCACATCAGGGGTGATATGGTATGGGAACATACTGGTGTCCAAACAGCCAGCACATCAGGGGTGATATGGTATGGGAACATACTGGTGTCCAAACAGCCAGCACATCAGGGGTGATATGGTATGGGAACACTGGTAACAAAGCAGCCAGCACATCAGGGGTGATATGGTATGGGAACATACTGGTATCCAAACAGCCAGCACATCAGGAGTGATATGGTATGGGAACATGGTAACAAAACAGCCAGCACATCAGGGGTGATATAGTATGGGAACATACTGGTGTCCAAACAGCCAGCACATCAGGGGTGATATAGTATGGGAACATGGTAACAAAACAGCCAGCACATCAGGGGTGATATGGTATGGGAACATGGTAACAAAACAGCCAGCTCATCAGGGGTGATATGGTATGGGAACATACTGGTGTCCAAACAGCCAGCACATCAGGGGTGATATGGTATGGGAACATTGGTAACCAAACAGCTAGCACACCAGGGGTGATATGATATGGGAACATACTGGTGTTCAAACAGCCAGCACATCAGGGGTGATATGGTATGGGAACATTGGTAACCAAACAGCCAGCACATCAGGGGTGATAAGGTATGTGAAGACTGGTAACTAAACAGCCAGCACATCAGGGGTGATATGGTATGTGAACATACTGGTGTCCAACTAAATATATCAGGGGTGTTCTGATCAGTGCAACTAGCCACTTTTACTTTGCCCATTATCCATTAACTGATGATGGGTTGATCCCAGAACCACAATGGCTGGTGAACAACAAAATGATGGGTTGATCCCAGAACCACAATGGCTGGTGAACAACAAATTCCCTCCTGTGCTAAACATTGAACCTGGACCTCTAAATCTGGTATGCCAATGCACCAACCACTGTGTTACTATGGTTCAACAGCAATTAAACAGATACGAAGCAAGCAGCCCCATTAAAAGTGACCCAGGTTTATTAAAAAAGGGCCCTGTTTCAATGCTGTCAGCATTTGGGGCTCCGGTGCTATGTGCACATTGTCCCCATCAGACGGCGCATGATGGGTGATGTGATCATTATCACACCAGTCATTATCCTCCCATGACAGATTCTGGTAACTTTTAAATGTGGCTGTTGAAGGCCTATGCTTCAGTTGCCGCCATGTAGTGAGAAAATAATACAATACTTGGGGAGATTTAAACATAGGACCATTGGGCCAGCAGTTAAGTCAACCTTGCAGCCATGTAGTGAGAAAATAATACAATACTAGGGGAGATTTGAACACAGGACCATTGGGCTAGCAGGTGAGTCGACCTTGCAGCTACGTAGTGAGAAAATAATACAATACTGGAGGAAGGACTATACACAGGACTATTAGGCCAGCAGGTGAGTGCACTATCCATTCCGCTACTGCAGCTCCCATATACAGTGATAAATAAGATTACAATCACCAAAACTTAATCTGACATAGAGATTAATGTACGTAAATTGCATTGGGCAAACAAAAAATATATGTATGTATAAACTAACACTTACCAATGTCTTTTGTTTTTGGTTCTTTCTGTAATATTCTTTGTGACATTTTACCCACAGCTAATGACTGAAGAGCTCGTGTAAGTTCACGTTCTGGCATATCTGTCTCATTCTTCATTTCCTGAGGATTGACAGCGAACCCCTCAAATCAATAAACTACTAGCACTAATGTTACCACTAGCATTCACAGGTAAAGCTAACCAACCCTATGACAGGCATATATACTATGTCACAGCATAATGAGGTGGGGGTGTCCTGTTCCCTTTCTTCTCTGACAATTTCCTAAATATTATGAACATTACGTGGTATCCAATTTAAGTTTATAATCTCTTTAATTAAGGTACTTACCAAATTGCACCTCTGTAATCCAATTTTAACCATGACACAAAACCGTTGAAATGGCATATATAAATGATGTACGTTACAAGCAGAAGATTGTTACAGAATTTTTGATCACAGAGAAAGAACCTGTTGTTAACATTCACAAACATTTGTGTGCTGTTTATGGCACTTATAGAAGCATAGATAGAAGCACAGTTAATCACTGAGAGAGTTTGGTTTCTGCAAGTGGAAAAGTAGAGCTGGCGGATAAGTCGTGCTCTGGATGTCCTGCCAGAGCCACCTGCTGGATCATGTTGGAACGTGATGACATCATAATTCGCAGAGATAGGCGAATCACAAGTCAACAATTGCCCATGCAGCTTTCAATAAGCAAAAGTAGTGCGATTGAAATTTAAAAAAAAACTGGGATATTAAAAGGTATGTGCAAGATGGGTTCCTCGAGCTCTCACAGAGGACCATAAGGCCCAAAGGAAAACAGTTTGTTTGGAATTGTTGTGGCAATTCGAGACAGATGGAGATGTTTTTTGTCAAACATTGTGACAGGAGACGAAACTTGAGTTCATCATTTAGAGCCGGAGACAAAAAGACAGTCAATGGAGTGGCATAATCCTCAGTCACCAGCGAGGAAAACATTCAAAACAAATCCATCAGCCGGTAAAGACATGCTCACTGTTTTTTGGGACATTTTTGGAGTTATTCTCGTGGATGTGCTGCCAAAAGGTGGAAGCATCAATTCGGAAATTTACATCAAAACACACAAAATGTTCAATCGTCGTTACTGCAGGGTTAGGTGAATCGAGAGCAACTGCTTCTACTTCAGGACAACGCGCGTCCTCACAGAAGTTTTGCAAACAAGGGAGGCAATAGACAAAATGTGTTGGAACGTACTGCTCCATCCACCTTACAGTCCAGACCTGGCACCATCTGATTTCCATCTTTTTGGTCCCGCTAAGAATGCTATCCGTGGGACAAAGTTTTAGGACAACGACAGAGTGATTAATGCAGTGAAGAAATGGCTATGAGAACAGGACAAAATGTGGTACAGATCTGGGATACATGTTCTTGTTTCAAGATAGCGTAGAGCTGTTAAAGTTGATGGGGATTATGTTGAGAAGTAGAAATGTTAGCTGCACATGTGCATGAACATTGCGACTAAATTTCATTTGTATGTCATTAACAGTTAACCCTTTACAGGTCACAGCGTCCAATTCCGGCCGATGCCATAAAACGATCGTAGCGTCCGATTCCGGCCGATACTATTATGCATTGTAAAATCGCGATCTCTCGGCCTTCTGACACTTCCGACAGCTACTTTCGCTTTCGCCGACAGAATGACAACGTGGCCGCCATTTGTAAACGCGATAGTATGAATTTTAACAGACTTTTAAGGACAATTTTTGATAGTTTTCGGGATTTTTACGCTGTTTTTCAAAATGGATTTCGGCGATTCTTCAAGTGATAGCCGAGATTTCGCTAGGTTCATTTTAAATGACATTAAGGCGATGTGCGGCAGTAAAAACATCGATTTTTGTTCAACTTAGCTATTTTTGGAATAGTTCATTTTTAGACACCTTATCATGTCTTCTATCAGATTCTGTACTTGTTTTTGTTTAAAAACTGTTATTTTTATGCAATATTCATAATTTACTGAACCCACCCTCTGTGTCAAATTGTCTAATTATTGACAATTGTTGAAAAATTGACGGTTTTCAAATCCTAGCAACGATATCTCAGGAAAACACGACACGCGCGTGTAAGGTATCCCTGGAAAGGTCGTGAACTTCCGTAACTGTTCGTGATACTCCGTGTTCGTCTAATCGGAAGCTCTTCTGTGTACATCGGGTTTATTCGTGTCTATCATCTTCCGGAAACTTCCATATATGGAACATCGTAAGCAATCCGCGTTCGCCGATGGCTGAAATTGATCACGTGGGTTTCCAAAATGGCGGCTTTGTGTTGTTTACACCTGGCGACGTGCTGAAAGTTCATTGTTGACGACAGACTGACACGCATTGAAATATGCCTCGTTCTAAGAAATTTAACATCCAGTCATCTAGTCAACGTAAGTAATCTCTCAGACTACACCTCGCAAATGCTCGTAAGCAGCGAAAAGCCTATCAGAACATCGTAAACGATACAGATAATTCTGAAACTACTGAAAGTAAGCGACCCATGCCACTTCTTCCAAATCCAAGTGTTTTGACAGTGAATCTGAATGAATCAGTGCTATCGTGTTCTTCTCAAAGTTGTAGAAGTGATTCTTTTATTACCCGAAGCCAATTTAAAAGAGATACGTATAAATACACAACATCCACTAGCAGCAAGTATGATTCTGGTGACGACAATGGATATCAAAAACGGGAACACAGAGTAATCAGAGTTGATTGTTCAGAAATTGAGGCAATAATCAAATTGTTATGTTGTCCAGTTTGTAAAAACTTATTTTGAAAACTGACAGCAAGAAAGCCAAGGGATTAGCTGTGTATGCAGAGGTTTACTGCTCTTGTTGTGAAGAAGTAGTGTGTGGAAGATACCTATCTGAAAAAAGTAATGGATCTTTTGCTGTCAACAGCCAGTCAGTATATTCAGCATTAGTTTGTGGGATGGGTGCAACAACATTTAATAATTTTGTGATGTCGGTTCCTAAATCAATCAATCAATCATTTAATAATTTTTGTGAAAATATGAACCTGCAAGGTATTCATCAGAAAACATTTCACAGCAAAGAGAATAAACTATATTCAAAGATAGAAGATCTGGAGGACACTGTTTTTTCTCAAACCGTAAAGTATGTTCTACAGGCTCATGCACAACAGTCAGGCATAACTCTACATGACAATGATGTGCTAGATATTAGTGTCAGCTTTGATGGCACTTGGCTGACTAGAGGCCACACATCCCACATTGGAGTTGGCTGTGCAGTGGATGTTCTTACAGGAGTTTGCATAGATGCCCATGTTATGTCCACATATTGCCAGGTGTGTGAAACCACTTGTAAGACACTTTCCAGGGACAAACCAGATTAATTTGCAGCATGGAAGGCAGAACATCTTCTAAACTGTGACAACAATTTCAAAGGATCTGCTGGAATGATGGAGGTGAAGGGTGCTGTGGCGACGGTCTGTGGCCCGTCATAAACTTCGCTACACGTCAATACTTTCTGATGGTGACATAAAAACATTTGCGGAACATACCAAGATCAAACCATATGGGGATGACATTCAGATAGACAAAGAGGAGTGTATCAACCATGTCAGTAAACGCCTTGGAACAGCACTGCGCAAACTAAACTAAACTACTTAGTAGATGTGTGTCAGGACAAACTCAGAATTCAAATGAGTGTTTACACAGCTTGATATGGGCTCGATGCACTAAAGACAACTTTGCCTCACGCAAGCGCGTTCAGTTTGCAGTTGTAACTGCAGCAAGAGAGTTCAACTTTGGAGCTGCTGCTGCCCAAGACACTGCCCAGTTTTATGGACCTTCTACAGGCCTGCATATGCAGAGACTAGGAACATTTAGGATGCAGAAGCAAGTAAGAAATAGTCTGAAGTACAAGAAGGACAAACAAACTAAAAGACGCGACACTGTACAACCGGCCAAACTGAAGAGACAAGGTGAGCTGCATGCCCTGGAGAGAGGTCCTGCATATTCAGCAGGACAATTTTAACACTCAAGGTTCAGTTTTACACTTTTTTTCTCCGTAAAAGAGTGCATTAGTAATAAAAAACAAAAAAATAATTAGTTTTTCCCCGTTTTCTCATTTTGCCAATTTTTTATACATAAGTACAATTGTTTTAAAAACTATTCGTTATATTTCACTCAAACTTTGCAGAGATATTCTTTATTATATCACTTACATTGTGAGTAGATTAATCTTGAAAATTACATTTTAGTTTTTGTGCTACACTAAAAAAAAAAAAAAATGTCATGAAAAATGTCATTACCATTTTCACATTTTGAAAAAAAAAAACTGCAAAGAGATATCATTAAAATTTTCTACTCAACTTGTAAAGGGTCTATTTATTTACACATAAAACAAAGAATTTAGCCTGTACATTAAAAAATAAATGTTTTAGAGGTACATTAAGAAATTCAAGATGGCCGCTGTTTATCTTGGTTTCCATAGCAATCGTTAAGTGCAAAGTCAATTTGACAATATTTTATCGATCAGTAGTCTTTAATATCAAACCCTATCCCATAAAAGAACATAGAAATTAAGTATTATGGAATTAAATTTTTTAAGGTTAGCATCGCCTTAAAGGGCACGAAGTTGACTATTAATCGGAGCTAGATATCAGTGCAAAGCGTTACTTTGCATTAGCAGTCTGAGTCGGACTTTAAAGAAAGTGATTATGATTCTGAAAATGTGTTTGTAAATTGCCTTATAGATGACGGAAAATCACAAGCAACATGCCGTATGTCGTAAATATTTGTGTTCATATATGGATTACCGACAACAATCACGTGAGTAACATATTTTACATGCTTTTCCCTTCATTGTGTTGTTTATTTAACTAAAATCGGTTGACTAACACCTTATTTGTGATGTTTCTACTAACGCGACCCGAAATTTTACCAAACCTGAAAAAATCTTGCCCGTTCAGGGCTAGAAAATGGACAAGCGTCTGCCCTGTAAAGGGTTAAAGAGATGATAATTGTGGTGCATAACTTGTTGACCTACCCTTGCCTTTAGTTATCGTCGGTTTCAATTTTCATCTATTGTTTCCGCAAACAATTTGTCTCGGTTTTTGTCGGTTGCCTCGGATTTTGTCGGCGTGCCCACATGACCTCGCTGCTAATTTTATGAAAACAAAGGGACCCACGCGGTTTTCTGTTCAGTTTATCAGTGTTTGTCATGCGTTCATCACTTGCTATGAATGAAATACGAAAGCAGCATTAAGATTACTGAAATCGGTCGCATGTACAGGAAGTCGCCATCCGCGACAAGTTCTATTGTGGCGAAAAAGGAAGCAATAAAGGAGACTAATGTAGCGAAAGGCATGAATGTGCTAGCGAAACAGAGATCTCAAACAATTGAAGAAGATGAACAGTTATCATTAATTTTGATAAATCCAAATCAATTAAATGGAAATTCTGTTTCAGGGGCAATTAATTATATGTAATAAGGCCAGACTATTGTATGCCGACCTCATTAAGAAAATACTTGGGATGAGGGCTAGTGTCCTTAGTGATTTTAAGGCCAGCAGAGGATGGTTTGAAAAATTCAAGAGACCCATTGGCATACACAGTGTTACTAGGCACGGCAAAGGTGCAAATTTGGATGTCTCGGGCCGAAAAATAATATTAAACACTATATTTATTCTCTATAAAATGTGTTTTTGGTATGTATTTTGGAGTGTCTAGAATGAATTCATTAGATTTACATTGATTCATATGGACATAATTGCCTCGGTTTTTGTCGGTTTCGGATTTGGTCGATTGTTTTTGGATGGATTATTGATGAATACCAATGTTTTACTATCTCAGCATTTCCTGTTATGCTTTTCTGCTTTCTTCACTGTTCCTGCTCAACTAATCTCCATCTTCTCTTCTGGCAGTATCAGCTATCGACAGGTCATGTATATAGTTTTGTATTTTTTTAAAAATCCTGTTTGCATTTCTTACAGATCATATATGTATTTCTTACATCATCTGTAATTTTCATTACTTCTGCTTTTCTTAGCACCTCTGTGTTTATCATGTATGCAATTATTATACCTGTAATAATCACCAGATCTCCATCTCTTATTAAATACCTTTTTTAAAATCAGAAATGTGCTTCTATTATCACATCTGTATTTCTGATCACATTTGCATTTATGATCATAATGCCATGTGGCAGGTACCTGCTATTGACGTCAACAAAAACATGGAGAGAATACTGGAACCCAAAAGCGTAAGGAATCTAGGATACAAGTTGTGAACGCAGAAACGTCACTCTGACGTCACTAGACTACAAGGAGTCTTTTGCTGGAGTTTGCAATGGCAAGTTGTGTGTACACATTCGAATCAATTGTGGCAAGGACAAAGTGGATAACAGTGTTGATGGAAGATCAGTGGATGGATGACATGGATAGACAAAGGGATGAAACACCGATGATGTCAAGGAATGTCGCCGTCGACTGAAAACTCTGTGGGCAGAGATCACCTAGACAGACTGATCGAACAGCGTCACAAATGATGGACAGAAGAAAGGAAGAATGAAGGAGACGAAGGATTGAGAATGAAATAGCGTTTGTATGTTAGTGTCTTAGATATTGATTAATTAACTCTATCGCCGGCTTGGCAGCACAGGCCTTTAGAGAAATAATATCAATGTTACTACTGTAACCGTAGCTGTGAAATAAAGCAGCGATTATTTCTGATGTTCAACAAGAGTCTACCTTATCATTCATTCCTCGTTCTGGCTCCAGTTCATTTATGGTTTGCTGTTGATCCTTTGAGCCGTGAAATTAAACATTGACTTACCGTTGATTCATTCATGCTAAGTAGCCGAGTCACGGTTTGACACAATAGTAACAAACAACAGTTACAGTCTACTAAACAGTGGCAGTGGGATATTGGTACCATATTTATTGCACTGATCATGATTTTGGGTTCCAGGATTCTCTCCATGTTTTTGTTGACGTCAATAGCGGGTACCTGCCCCATGGCAATATCTGCATTTCTTATCATATCTAAATTTATGATCACATCTGTATCTGTTATCACATATGCATTTCTTATAACATCAGTATTTCTTATAAGTCTGCATTTATTATCCAATTTATACTGATCATCATATCAGTATTTTTATCATATCACTAATTCTTATCACATCTATGTTATTTGTCACATCACTAATTCTTATCACATCTGTATTTGTCACATTTATATGACTCATCATATAAGTATCTTCTATTACATCAGAAATTGTTATCTCATTTGACCATATAATCCCAAACAATCCCATCTTTTTTTCCTATTGGATTCAGTACCATTTTTTGCCAGCCAAGCCAGTATCATGAATCACACAGCAAACTAACTTTAAGCACCACAAGCACATCCTTCAGCAAGAGCTCACCTCAAATGTCCATTTCTCCCTGAGGTTAAACAAAACCAGGACACACATCTGATAAGTTGATACTTGGAGGATGTGCTTCCTGATCCCCTTAGCTGAGCTGGCTGGGCCACTGTCTGCATCGTCACGCTTGGCCCCAGCAAAGCTGGCGTGCAAATCTGCGGAGCCCAAGTGTGGTTGCAAAGTCAGCTGCCGACCACTGTGCTTGCTGAGGTAAAACCTAGGAAGCCAAAATAAATCATGTTACACGAGCTATTTACACTAAACAAATTCCAATGTAAATCACGTTACATGGACTGTTGAAACGAAATAACATCCATTATAAGTGATGCTACATGGATTATTTAAACTAAACAAAATCCAATATAAGGCGGTTCAAGACACACACTGGTCATCATCATCATCAAGTGCCATGCCGGCTGTTGTAGGCGTTCATGACTCTCCACAGATCTCGATCTTTGGTTTTCTGGATCAACTCCGCTGTTGATATTCCTCCATGTCACCGTCACAATCCATCCAGCATCATTTCTCTTGGTCTGCCTCTCTTCACTTCGATCTTTCCAGTTGTCACAATGCTCTCCAATGCCTCTCTTCTCATCACATGACCAAAAAATTATGTTTACCTCTTTCTTATTGTTGTGTATAATGTTCTAGTTTCATTAGCCTGTTTCAGGCAGTCGTTGTTAGTTACTTTGGCAGTCCAAGGAATTTGCAACAATCGTCTCAAAAACCACTGGTCAGTTGACTAAAATGTTGACGTCTCACCCTTGATTTTGGGGATTTTGAATTTTGAAATTACAAGTACCTCAGAAGTTAAGAGTGGATTTTCCTGCTGGCGAGGGACACTGGTAATAGAGAAATCTAATCCACACACAAAAATCAATTCAGTGTACTAGAAATAGTAGCATGTGTATGGACTATGTTTGAGTTCAAAGCAAACAGATGCAACAACAACAAAACATAACTGATGTTACATGAACTAACTAAACAAAATCCAGTATAAGTGATGTTACATGAACTCATCTCATCTCATCATGTTCCTCTTGTACCTTGCGGTGTCGAGGTGAAGTATAAACTTCGTGAGAGTGCCCGGTTATGGGCTTCGTATATCGACATTCCCATGGATTCTGTTATTCCCTCCGTCCAGCGTTTACGTGGTCGGCCTCTTCCTCTGTTTCCATCTGGTCTGTACGTCATTGCCTGTTGTGGCATGCTGTTGACTGGTAGCCTACTTGCATGGCCAAACCATTTGACTTGCTGCTTTCTAATAAAATCTAGAGCAGCTTTAACCCCCACTTTAGTCCTGATTTCTTCATTTCTGATCTTATCTCTTCTTGATACGTTGAGTATTCTTCTCAGGAACCTCATTTCTGTTGTTGTGATTTTTCTTTTCTCTTTTTCTGTCATTGTCCAGGTTTGGCATTGGTAGCACAGAGTTGGTAGGAAGATTGTGTTGTAAAGTGCTTTCTTAGTAGTTATTGATACATGTTTGTTCTTTAGTATTGGTGCCATTTGTCCAATGAGTTGGTTTGCCTTATTGCACCTATTTTCGATCTCGTCTTCTGATCTGCCATTTGATGATATTATACTTCCTAGGTACTTGAAGCTCTTTACTTGTTTCAAGGGATGTTCGTTTAGGTGAATTGTTGCTGTTTGTTCTTCTTTAGTTATAGTCATTACCTCTGTTTTGCTTGTGCTAATTTTCATGTTATGTTCCCTACACATTTCGTTTAGACTATTCATGTGGTCTTGTAATTCAGCTTCTGATTTTGCTATTAGTGCTTGGTCGTCCGCAAACAGGAGTTCTCTAATGGTTAGATTTGCAGATGGTTCTTCTTCTGTGTTCTCGTCATGCGGTATTCTTGCTGTCTCTGCTTGGCTGGTTTCTTTACATATGTTGTCTATATATGTTATGAACAAGAGAGGGGACAGGACACAACCTTGTCGTACTCCAGATCTTATGGTGAAGGGTTCTGAGTGTCCTCCAGTTGCTCTCACTATGCATTCACTGTTGTCGTATAAACTTCTACATAGGTTTGTTAGATGTGTACTCACTCCATATTGTTTAAGGATTTCCCACAGCTTGTTTCTATCTACCCTATCAAATGCCTTTTCTTGGTCAACAAAGGCTAAGTAGAGTGTTTCATTGAATTCAATTGATTTTTCTATAAGTTGTCTAAGAGCAAAAATGGCGTCTGTGCATCCTTTGTTTTTCCTAAATCCAAGCTGCGTTTCGCTTAGCTGGGGTTCTAAAGTAGTTCGTAATCTTTTTTCAAGAATTTTGCAAAATATTTTCCCAGTATGACTCAACAGTGAAATGCCTCTGTATTGTGTGCAATCTCTTTTGCTGCCTTTGTTTTTCCAAATTGGGATAATTATGGCGTTTCCCCAGTCTCGTGGTGTCTGTTGTTCTACCCAAACATGGTTGAATAGTCTATGTAGCCAAGCTGTTCCTACTTCCCTTGCTGCTTTAATTAGTTCATTTGGTATTTCATCCTGTCCTGGTGATTTGTTCAATGGGGCTAATCTGATGGCTTCTATAATTTCTTCTTTTAGTATGTCTGGTTCTAGTTCCTCGGTGACATCTGTGTAGGTCTCTTGAATAGTTACAGGTTGTAATAGTTGTAGGTTACATGAACTAACTAACCAAAATCCAGTATAAGTGATGTTACATGAACTAACTAAACAAAATCCAGTATAAGTGATGTTACATGAACTAACTAAACAAAATCCAGTATAAGTGATGTTACATGAACTAACTAAACAAAATCCAGTATAAGTGATGTTACATGAACTAACTAAACTAAACAAAATCTAGTATAAGTGATGTTACATGAACTAACTAAACAAAATCCAGTATAAGTGATGTTACATGAACTAACTAAACTTAAACAAAATCTAGTATAAGTGATGTTACATGAACTAACTAAACAAAATCCAGTATAAGTGATGTTACATGAACTAACTAAACAAAATCCAGTATAAGTGATGTTACATGAACTAACTAAACAAAATCCAGTATAAGTGATGTTACATGAACTAACTAAACAAAATCCAGTATAAGTGATGTTACATGAACTAACTAAACTAAACAAAATCTAGTATAAGTGATGTTACATGAACTAACTAAACAAAATCCAGTATAAGTGATGTTACATGAACTGACTAAACAAAATCCAGTATAAGTGATGTTACATGAACTAACTAAACAAAACAAAATCCGGTATAAGTGATGTTACATGAACTAACTAAACAAAATCCAGTATAAGTGATGTTACATGAACTAACTAAACTAAACAAAATCCAGTATAAGTGATGTTACATGAACTAACTAAACACAATCCAGTATAAGTGATGTTACATGAACTAACTAAACAAAATCTAGTATAAGTGATGTTACATGAACTAACTAAACAAAACAAAATCCAGTATAAGTGATGTTACATGAACTAACTAAACAAAATCCAGTATAAGTGATGTTACATGAACTAACTAAACTAAACAAAATCCAGTATAAGTGATGTTACATGAACTAAATAAACAAAATTCAGTATAAGTGATGTTACATGAACTAACTAAACACAATCCAGTATAAGTGATGTTACATGAACTAACTAAACAAAATCCAGTATAAGTGATGTTACATGAACTAACTAAACACAATCCAGTATAAGTGATGTTACATGAACTAACTAAACAAAATCCAGTATAAGTGATGTTACATGAACTAACTAAACTAAACAAAATCCAGTATAAGTGATGTTACATGAACTAACTAAACAATATCCAGTATAAGTGATGTTACATGAACTAACTAAACTAAACAAAATCCAGTATAAGTGATGTTACATGAACTAACTAAACTAAACATAATCCAGTATAAGTGATGTTACATGAACTAACTAAACTAAACATAATCCAGTATAAGTGATGTTACATGAACTAACTAAACTAAACAAAATCCAGTATAAGTGATGTTACATGAACTAACTAAACTAAACAAAATCCAGTATAAGTGATGTTACATGAACTAACTAAACAAAATCCAGTATAAGTGATGTTACATGAACTAAACTAAACTAAACTAAACCTACTACAAGTGATGTTACATGAACTAACTAAACAAAATCTACTACAAGTGATGGTACATGAACTATTTAAACTAAACAAAATCCAATACAAGTGATGTTACATGAACTATTTAAAATAAACAAAATCCAATACAAGTGATGTTACATGAACTATTTAAACTAAACAAAATCCAATACAAGTGATGTTACATGAACTATTTAAAATAAACAAAATCTACTACAAGTGATGTTACATGAACTATTTAAAATAAACAAAATCTACTACAAGTGATGTTACATGAACTAACCAAACAAAATCTACTACAAGTGATGTTACATGAACTATTTAAACTAAACAAAATCCAATACAAGTGATGTTACATGAACTATTTAAAATAAACAATATCCAATACAAGTGATGTTACATGAACTATTTAAACTAAACAAAATCCAATACAAGTGATGTTACATGAACTATTTAAACTAAACAAAATCCAATACAAGTGATGTTACATGAACTATTTAAACTACTCAAAATTAAATATATGATTATCTGAGGTAAAACCTAGGAAGACAATATAAGTCATGTTAACTACAATGCTTCACGGCACTGTGATTCTGCTTCATAGCAAAAGCAGTAGGGCAACTGAAGAAAAAGGTATGAACTATCTAAACTAAACAAAATCCAATATAAGTCATGTTATATGAACTATTTAAATTTTACACACTAACTTCATTTCATAAAGTTAATTTCAAGAATGCATTATCTTAATGTGGTTTTCTATTAATCTCTCAAAGACTAGACAGACACTGGAGGCCACTCAGGTGTGGTTTCTTTATAGAATGCTGAGAATCCCATGGATGCCAAAAAAAACAACAATGTTTTTACAGGAGTTTACAACTCACAAACGTACAGTATTACCCACATACAGACATCATGTTTTCTTCTTCTTCTGCGTTCATCCAGAGTTTTTTTCCGGACGTGATTGCGTTGTGCCTGTTTACAGCAGAGCTGCGTTCTTGCGCCGTTAGGCCGACACATCCAACTTCTGTGGGTATTTGTTGACCTGGTTAACCTTCCCGGGGGACATAATGTTTTGATAATGTTGTTGTTCTTCCTTGTCTTCTTTTACATGTTCAGACTTCGTTATGAACTTGGTTATTGTTTCAAGTGTATTGCGATACCAACACAGTTAACATACAGTTTTTAAAATGTTGTATGCCTTTTGCAGGACATTGCTATCAACCCCAGGTTGATATTCTAGGCAATTTTACATTCGGTAGTTTGCCATTGCTTTCTGAATGGGAAGTTAATGTTTAGGTCTAACTGACCTGGGTAGGGAATGAATCTAATACCCTACTAACAACACACTGGAAGTCTGAGAGTGTGCACTCTCTTATAACATATAGGGACTGAAAATTTAGTGACAGCTAAAAAGGTTGAGGTGTTACAGACAGGGTACTACAGAAGGGGCAGCTGCTGGATCAGTTATCAGAGTGGCAACAAATATGATCTGTAGTTTAGTATATAAAGAATACAGAAAACAGTTGTAGAGAAACATGATCTGTAGTTTAGTATATAAAGAACACAGAAAACATAGTTGTAGAGGAACATGATCTATAGTTTAGTATATAAAGAACACAGAAAACAGTTGTAGAGGAATATGATCTATAGTTTAGTATATAAAGAACACAGAAAACAGTTGTAGAGGAACATGATCTATAGTTTAGTATATAAAGAACACAGAAAACAGTTTTAGAGGAACATGATCTGTAGTTTAGTATATAAAGAACACAGAAAACAGTTTTAGAGGAACATGATCTGTAGTTTAGTATATAAAGAACACAGAAAACAGTTGTAGAGGAATATGATCTGTAGTTTAGCATATAAAGAACACATAAAACAGTTGTAGAAGAACATGACTGCCTGAGTCGCCTGGTATAGCACCCCTAAACATCACAGTATCTTGAAAAACATACTGAATAGAACATATAAGCTAGCTTTCGTTATTCACACATGTGTAGGATCAGCATGGCTGAATGGATAAGAATGAGTGTTCGTAAACATCTGGTATGCCGATGCCGAGGAAAGGGGTTGAACCCCTAGACCGGACAGTTGGACTAAAATGTTGACCTGTCGTCCTTGACATGGGGACGTAAATTACAAGTACCTCTGAAGTCGGAGTGGGTTCGCCTCATGGTAAGAGACACTGTTAATAGGGAAAGCTAATCCACAGGCAAAATTCAGTCCAGCACTACTAGACGTAGTGTGTATGTACTATGCTTAAGTTCAAAGTGCGCGAGCGCAAAAAATTAAATTCACACATGTAAGGAGACGTTGACCCTGTTCAATATCCAATTGTGTAGAAGTTATGGACAGCTGTGGGATTGACCCAGAAACTAATTTCTCTAGGAAGAACAGAGAGTGATGAAGCGATCTTCCCCACCTCCAACAATCCCTCATCACTTAATGCCTATCTAAACTGATAGTGCAAATCGTGACAAATGACCAATACATACACTCTGAAGGCCTCAAATGCTGCTCTAGGCTCCATTGGTATATTGATCGGGGTTGCTGTCTGTGTAGGCCAATAGCCAGTGGTCAGTACCCGAACTGTAAGGTCAACGCCTGACAAGGACACATTCTTGTCAATGCAGTAGCGTTTGAACTCCTCCTGTATACTAGCTGACAAGGCCATATCTTTGAACATGCCCTCCAGTTTGGAGGTAAACTGGCAGCCACACTCAGTCTGCAATAGGAATAAACAGAAGCGTAGCTTCAGCACAAATCAAAACATATCAAAGCAATCTGTACAAATATTAAGCAACAAGATTTTTTTTTAAAGCCGGATTGAAAGGTCAACATATCTGAAAAAGAACTATTAAAGTTGCCTCCTCGTTCTGGTCTACCCAGTCTAAATAGGTACCAGAAAATTGTCTGGGAAGTAAAAGCAGCTGCTTTATACTGACAACATCACCCATCAAGTGCAGATTGATTTTAAAATAGGGGGCTTGAACCATATACCCAATTAAAGAGGTCATGACTGCTGCAGGATATGACAGAGTAAAATGAAACAAAAAGGGGATGTGTAGATCCTGCAGAGAAACAACAAGCACAGACACATGTACATTTCATACATTGATCTCAGGCCAGGTAAATAGAAATCACAGAAGGAAAATGAATAAGGAGAATAAAGAATAACAATAATAAAATATTAAGGAAATATATATATAAATAAATGAAACTCAGTGGTTACCTGATCTCCAACATCATGCATGTATTTTTATGATCTACATGAAGCAAAGATTAATGGGTCAGCCCAGTCCAGTGGTCACATGATCTACTATGCATCATACATTATTGGGCCAGTGCAGCCCATGGTCACATGATTTGCTACACTGTGCATAAATTACTGGGCTGCAGCCCTGAGGTCACATCTTGCGTGTCAAGCAAAGGTTGGAGCAAAGGTGGTCACATGATCTTCTAGAAGAAATGAGATTTTTAAAAACTATTTCGAGCAGCTGGAAGAGGCTAATGAAATTTGAACATTATACATAACTATAAGAAAGAGGCCGGTCTCTCTGGCTGTGGGGTTACAACACTTTCTCTCTGTAATCCCGTTTATCACGCAGAGTCTCGCAGCGGAGCGAGAACTGAGGTGGTTCGACCCCCGCTCGTGACTTGCGGATACTGAGCCGGCCGCTCAGAAAGCAATGGCAAACTACTGAGCGTAATCTTGCCAAGAGATCAACAGACAGCTGAAAGATGCTGCTGTTGACAGCTAAGTCCTGTAAAAGGATACGCAAAAACAAAAAACAAAAATAAGAAAGAGACAGTGTTCTGTGACTACATAATGAGAAGAGAGACATTGGAGAACACTGACAATTGGTAAGAACAGAGGTGGAAGAGGCAGACCGTGAGAACTCATGCTTGGTGGTCTAAAACATTGGCACGAAGAAATGTTAATGAAACTGATCCAAAATACCAGGGACCAAGATGTAATCGGTTCTTGTACTATGGTGGTGGTGATGATGATGATGATGATGATGGATGATGATGATGATGATGATGATGATGATGATGATGATTATGGCCTCTGCAGCACTGCTGATGTCTCTCTGAAGAGCTGAGGAAAAAAAGGCTGCTTGCCCAAGCAATCAACAGTCACTGCACAGCTCAGACTATCACTACAAATCCAGACAAAGGTGAGAGGAATATTTGACAAGGAAAAACAAAACAGTGTGCAGCGCAGAACAGCCACTTTCAGCTTCCTTGATGAAGAATACCCACAGGACCTCTGGATCTGAGTCTACACATATGGGTCAGCAAAAAATGCTGTTCGAAATGGAGGAGCGGGAGTGTACATAGAATACCCAAATAATACCAGGGACACAGCTAGAGTACCGACAGGAAAGTACTGCCATAGCTATGATGCTGAAATTGAGGCAACCAAGATAGCAACAGAGAAACTACAAAATACCAGCCATGGTACACAACCTGTGGTGCTATTGACAGATGCAAAATCTGAAATCGAGGTGCTCCTGTCTGGGAAATTGCCAGTACTAAGGGCACAATTTCTGAACTTAGCAGTCAGCATAAGGTCACCATACAATGGATACCATCCCACTGTGGAGTACCTGGAAATGACAGAGCTGATCAATTGGCTAAGGAAGGAGCAAAAGAACAGCCTGATGTGCCCGTTGCATACCATCAAAAGAAAAGAATGATCAAATCAGTCAGAAAGCCACCAAAACATACTCAAGATGACTACCACGTTATGGACAGACCAGAATAGGACATTATTCTGCGCCTCAGAACAGGACACAATAGATTAGCAAACCACATGTATACAAAATTCAAGATTGATGAATCAGCCATGTGCACATGTGGATTGGCGTCGCAGACAGCAGAACACATACTCCAAGAATGCCCAAAATATAACATATCTAGGCAAACCTTCTGGCCTAGAGAGACAACAGTGGAAGATAAACTATATGGACCAATGATTGAACTAAAAAAAAAAAAAAACAGTTAAATTCATACAAGAGACAACATTGCGGTTATAGACATATTTCAAGCGAACGAAAGAAGAATTGCACAACTAATAATCCCATGTAAATGTATGAAATCTGTACCCTAACCACTTTGGCCACCTGCTCCTCAGTGAAACATAGTCAAGGATCTAACCAAATGCAGCACAGAAGATCAGTGATATACTGCTGTAGAGATTGTGGAGTTATTTATTAGTCACAGCTTTAGGAGATAAAAATAGTCATGTCTGACATTTCACATTCACAAATATGGCAATATTTGCTTTTACAACTTGGGTGTCTAGAGAACCATCTAATGGGACCTTGACTTCAGCTGAGAACAAAGTCACAAGCCCTCTACAACCACACATGATGCTGTTAAAGCTGATAAACTATGAACAGCTTTTTCACACTAGTTTACAAACTCCAGCAACAGAATGCAATATTTCATTTCAACAAGTGACTAGACTGACACTACCTTTCCTTATCTTACTACTGATCTGAATTATTACTTCTGAAGCACATTGATATCACAAGTTTACAAACTATCCAAAAACAGCTTTCCCTATTTGGAATTCTGACACAAAGTATCTGACAGTCAAAGAGAAACAGGGCTAAATGAATACATTTGATGTTACAATGAATACAGTTTATGGAAGCCGTGATCTTGTAGTGGCTAGATCAATGGTTCTCAAACTTTTTTGGCCCATTGCACCCCTTCACCATATGTTCAGAATGTCATTTCCCCCCTTTTGTATTTAATCCATATAACCCCCCCCCCCCCTCCCCTTACACAGTATACGTAAAAATGGAAGCTAAATTTAATAACACATACTTGAATAAGTCTAGACGTCTACATAAAACATGATTTGTGGGTCTACTTACGCTATAAAACGAATTTCAGAAGGGTGAGCAGTACAGAACTGTAAAGTATGGAGGGAAATACAATATCAAGTAATCGGTTCTTGTATTAATGCTATCTTGAAATAATGGAAACCCTGAAATTCCCCCCTGGGGAACCACTGGGCTAGATGCTCACATGTCGACCAAGTGGTCGTAGGTTCAAATTCACATCAAAGTGGATTTTAAAAATGGACCTGGGCTCCCTATTTGACCCAGCCAGAAATGGGTACCAGGAAATGTCTTGGTAAGTCAAGTCAGCTTGGGTGATACTGACCACATCACTCAGAAAGTACTGACCGGTCTATACAAATATGAGTTTAACATCATATGCCCTTGCACCTCAGAAAGTACTGACCGGTCTGACACTCAGAAAGTACTGACCGGTCTATACAAATATTGGTTTAACACCACATGCCCATGCACCTCAGAAAGTACTCACCAATCTGACACTCAGAAAGTACTGACCGGTCTGACACTCAGAAAATATTGACCAGTCTGACACTCAGAAAGTACTGACCGGTTTGACACTCAGAAAGTACTGACCAGTCTGACACTCAGAAAGTACAGACCGGTCTGACACTCAGAAAGTACTGACCAGTCTGACACTCAGAAAGTACTGACCGGTCTGACACTCAGAAAGTACTGACCAGTCTGACACTCAGAAAGTACTGACAAGTCTATACAAATATGAATTTAACACCATATGCCCATGCACCTCAGTGTGGTATAGGATCCTTTACTGTACTTTATTTATACATAGTCACCCCACAATGTTTACACACACATTCTGTTGAGAAAAATGCAGGATACAGAAAGAGTTAAAAACAGACAATATTCAAGAAAACAGCCATGGCTTCTAACCTTCAACTTTGAAATCATATTTTTCTCAGAGTCATCTGAGCCACTCTTGTTCAGCAGCAACCTTCTGGCTAGATGCTGCTTGTAGTAGCGCTCAAAGACATCTTTCTCCTGCAGGTAACGAAATAGCACCATGCTCTTGTCCAACACGTTTTCAATTTCTTGCTCTGTCATCTGAAAGGATGGATAAGATAGCTGACTGCATATTTATATTCTGGTCAGGAGAACACAGTAGGGGATTCTCTTTGTCTGATAACTCAGGCTGGAACTAAGGATGCTTGGCGTGTGACTAGTTATCTCATCCCATAGAACATTTAGCCGCTAAATCCAATCATGATCAAGTCTAAAGAGGGCTTGGAGTGAGTTAGTTGAGGACCTCTACTCCACTGGGAGATAAAGGAACAAACAAATTTTATTTTCAAATGGTTATCTATTGGGCACAAAGGGCACATCTAACATTCCGCCCTTTCTATCTCTCTCCTTTCATAGGAAGGACAGAATGTTAGACATGCCTGCGTGCCTACAGAAGAGAAATGGAGAGAGCTGTAGGAGATGATGAGAGATAGGAGGGCTTAGTCTGATTTGGTTGAGAAATATTGCTCTCCTTAGGGGATAAAACAGAAGAAGAAGAAGAAGAAGAAGAAGAAGAAGAAGAAGAAGAAGAAGAAGAAGAAGAAGAAGAAGAAGAAGAAGAAGAAGAAGAAGAAGAAGAAGAAGAGGGAGGAGGAGGAGGAGGAGGAGGAGGAGAGGAAGAGGAGGGGGGGAGGAGGAGGAGCAGAAGAAGAAGAAAGATCATGTGCTTTCTCATTTGCCCTGATAACGATGCTGACTGTGTTGTAAGCAAAGTTGCTATATTTATGCCTTCTGACTGTCACATTTAACTTCAGCGTGACACTGTTGGGAGAAATGGATTATCTTTTTCCCCTCAATCTCTATTCTTTCAGCCAGACTGTTCTGATAAAACCTGGACTGTTCTGATAAAGCCTGTTTCCAAGACCACCAGCTGTGGTTCAACTAGGCACTACCATGGCCCTTCTGTAAGAGAAAGGATGGTCTAAACGAGAATAATGAAATCAAACATACAGCAAAGACAATGAAAATATAAAAGCATAACACAATAACTCACCCCTTTAACTCCTTTCTTTAACTTGTCATCTACGAACAGTGAAAGGTATTCAGGAGACTTGGGGTTTAGGTTGATGAAATACTCAAAATCACCAGATATCATTTGTTTAAACAATTTATCATCGCTAAACGATTCATGTAGGAAGTGTCCGAAGCGATCCTTGAGATCCAGAAGATTCTGACAAAAAGAAAGCAACAAAATAAGAATGAAAAATGAAACAAGTGCTGGCTTCTCAGTATTAATATTTAGCTTTTAAAAAAACTCATAGAAGGGCAACTACTGCCATAAGGATTTAACTAGGTCAATGCATTTCAGAGACGGGTGTCTTTTTTTAATGTTCTTGGCTTTTCCTACTAATTTTACAAGACAGGTTACCTCTGAATACACAATTCTTTACAATAGACACACAAATCAATGACAGGGCACTTCAAAAGTATATTAAATAAAGCCAAATATTTCATGCTATATCATTTTTTATTTTATTTTCAGCTAGTTATGCTAGTCATGTGTGTATGTATCTGCCTATCTGCTTGTGAGTGCAAAAACAAGCAACTAGGTAGTTTTCAATCTAGTTTTGGATGCTTTGTAGTCTTGTACCTTGGTTTTAGTGAGTATATGTCTTCTTTGTCTATCTGAATCCAATCATTCAACATGACTAAAACATATTAAACTATTACCTTTCATGACATTCACAACTGATGGAGACAGAAGTAATGCATCAGTTCTCGGTTCTTATCCTCCATACATGGGTGCCTTGTCTTGAATTGATCCAAATATGTTTCTAACCAATAGGTCTTCAAAATTCAGTATATGCTGATATAAGATTGTGCCTTGTGTTTCATGTTTCTGATTCATTCAATACTGTTGGCATTATCAATGTTTTGCTATATGAGATATTATCCTTGACAGAAAAATACCCTGCTGGACAAAATGGTCTTGTTTCCTGCATATAATCAAGATTGCAAGTTTCTTATTACTTTTATTGAAAATTGCACCTGTCAAGTTATCCATTTCTTTATTTTTATTTTCACTGTGATTCAAACATCAACAGTTTTCCATCCTATTTGATGACCTATCATTTCAGATGACATACCATTTCTTGTGTATTCCAGATATTTCTACAGATGTGTGTTATTTTTGTCTGCATTATCATCCACCAACACTGAAAACAATCAGCATTTCCTAAATTCCATAAAGTATTATTATAGTTAGAATTTGTTTACCCTTGTATGTCTGATAATTTCTTCAAAAACCAAACAAACAAGGACAAAGACAGGGTATCATCCCCATTTTGTTTCAGTTTTGTTGCATCTGTAAACTGACTAGAAAGCTGCCTCTGAAGGCCACAGCATGGTCCAGTCTTCCTTACAGCACTTAACTAAGCTGCATAATTTCTGGAGGATTCCAAACTATCTTAGCATGAGCCTGCATTATATTGTCGTACATGCTTCTGAAATCTATGAAGACTTGTACCTCATGATTCTACATGTAGGGTTTTAGAAAACTGAAGTATGAAAAATGAATCTATTGTACAAGTGGTTGAAGTATTTTCAGTATGTAATTCAGACAAATGGCTTTCTTTGGTCATATGATGAGAAGAGAGGCATTGGAGAATAATAGTGTGACAACTGTAAATATCAAGGGGAAGAGAGGGAGAGGCAGACCAAGAGAAACAATGCTGGATGGACTGAGACAGTGGCATGTGGAGATATCATCAGCAGAGTTTATCCAGAACACCAAGGACAAGCTGCTAACATTTCAATGACCGCCATGCCACTCCGCAGATATGAAGCTCAAGTGCCAGACATTGCTCACCCTTATGTTTTCTGACCCTGGAGAGGGGAAGAAAAGCTCTTAAAATCCCCCATGGAGATGGTATTCACTCCTGATGCAAGCCCTTTGTCAGTGCTCAAGCAGCTTGAACATCAAAACATGGGACACCAGTCAGAACTCATGTCTTCTAGAGCATTGATGACCAACCTCCACAACAGAGGTCAGCAAGGCCGAATGGATAAAAGCACTCACTTTCAGACTTCTGGTCGATGCACTAAAATGTTGACCTCTCGCCCTTGACTTGGGGACATAAATTACAAGTACCTCAGAAGTCAGAGTTTGCCTGATGGCGAGGGACACTGGTAATAGGAAAAGCCAATCCACACGTGAAAATCAGGCCAGTGCACTAGAAGTAGTAACACGTTTATGGACTATGCTCGAGTTAAAAATGTATGAAAGCAAGCATGCACGCATACAGGCGTACGCACGCGTGCACACACACAAGAAAATAATAAACTTGTACATGTTTGTGCGTAAACTGTGCTTTCCTGCTACAATTAGCTATGATGTAATTCCACTAACACAGCACTTTATTTTTTTTAGGTTTTGAATAATTTTAGGTCATTTCAAGTAATATAAGTTGAGGTATCACATCGCAGATCATACAACTTCTGAGAAAGTGACTCAGGAATAAAAAAAGTTCAGCAGGTCCTCAAAATTTCAATCTCTTGCATTTTCTGTAATCTTCTTCAGTCTGTACTCTTGTGATTTATTGCTATCTGCTGTAAATTGTTTTGACTCAGCCTTACAGATTGATGGTACACTTGTATATTAATTTGGTGGCTCTCCTCCATGCCATGATATATTTATATACAGGAAACTTGTCATTTTTTTTATTGTTGTGGCTTTCTTGCATTCAGATTTGTTTTCTTCAAAGATCTCACAAAATACCACTACAATAAAATTGTATAAATGTCCAGCTAATGGGAGTAACACTATTAAATAATGTATGAACTTCCAGATTCACAACTAACTTGAATGTCTGGTTGGTTGCTTGCTTGCATTGTTGTGAATCCTGTAGAAGACTGAGGTTTAACTCTCAAGTTCCATGCACTGGCACTCAGGTTGCCCAAGCCCAGAACAGGCTTGCATCTGTTCAAGTGAGGTTGGTGTTGAGACTTTTCTCCTGATCCAGCACCAAAGTACTATCTCCATGGGGAGCTGTGCTACACAGCCCTTCTTCCCCTCTCCAAGCTCAGAAACCAGTTGGGTGTGCTGAGTGACAATGAAACTTTACATCTCCAGACACGCAACTGACCTGCACATATGTAATAGCGTTCTTGCTCTCCTCTCCTTCCTCACTGACTAGAGCCCTGCCTTGTTCTCTGAGGTACTTGCTGATACAGTCACTCATGGTCTTCAAACCATTCGGCACACGGATAAACAGTTTGTACATGCAGGATAGATCTGGGGAAAAAAAAACCCACAGTTACAGCCATTATGGTCTTCAAACCATTTTGCACAAAGATAAACAGTTTCTACGTGCAGGATAGATCAGAAAGAAAAACCATACACAGTCATCATGGTCTTCAAACCATTCGCCACACAGATAAACAGTTTGTATATGCAGGATAGATCTAAAACAAAAACCACAGATACAGTCACTCATGGTCTTCAAACCATTCGGCACAAAGATAAACAGTTTGTACAGGCAGGATAGATCTGAACAAAAAACCCATAAAACTTCTTACTGCAACAAGATTGACTCCTGGGACACAGCTGACTGGTCCACTATATAAGCTGAATATAATAGCCACCTCAAGTCATGTCTGACTATCTCTTGATGTATGTATGAGTAGAACGTGACCAGCCACACATCCTGACATTTCTTATTTGTCTCCAAACAGCAATAAGTCACAGCACTTGGGGCTTGCCTTAAGTGCTCAGTACCCCTCAAAATATGCCATGGAGTATGTATACTTGAGTTCCTCTGGCCAGTTGGTTATGCATGCATGTAATCTGTATTCTACCACATTCCTTTATGCTAGTGCCAGATTGGATTCCTGATTCTATCAGTCAAAGCCTCAGTTGGTCTCTGACTTGTGTTTCCTTGTGCAACTTGTGTTCATTAACCCTTTACAGGGCAGATGCTTGTCCGTTTTTTAGCCCTGAACGGGCAAGATTTTTTCAGGTTTGGTAAAATTTTGGGTCGCGTTAGTAAAAACATCACAAATAAGGTGTTAGTTAACCGATTTTAGTTAAATAAACAACACAATGAAGGGAAAAGCATGCAGAATATGTTACTCACGTGATTGTTGTTGGTAATCCATATATGAACACAAATATTTACGAAATACAGCATGTTGTTTGTGATTTTCCGTCATCTATACGGCAATTTACAAACACATTTTCAGAATCATAATCACTTTCTTTAAAGTCCGACTCACAACTGCTAATGCAAAGTAACGCTTTGCACTGATATATAGCTTCAATTAATAGTCAACTTTGTGCCCTTTAATGTAATTTAAATTGAACCTAGCGAAATCTCGGCTATCACTTGAAGAATTGCCGAAATCCATTTTGAAAAACAGCGTAAAAATCCCGAAAACTATCAAAAAAAGTCAGTAAAAGTCCGTTCAAATTCATAATAGCGCGTTTACAAATGGCGGCCACGTTGTCAAGCTGTCGGCAAAAGCGAAAGTAGCCGCCGGAAGTGTCGGAAAGCCGAGAGATCGCGTTTTTACAGTGCATAATAGTATCGGACGTAAACGGGCGCTCCCCTCGTTTAAGCGATCGGCCGCTAACGGCCGCTCTGCCCTGTAAAGGGTTAATAAACATTTTTACAGACCCCTAAAAAACTAAATGTTAGTTACATTTTGAGCAAGTTGTTATTCTATTTTCAGGGTCACAATACAAATTTAGGAAAATCACAAATCATGTTTATCCAACCAAAACATGCCATATTTGTTTCTATTTGATCATTTTTGGTGACCCTATTTGACCCTGTACTAAGAAATCATTCATAAACATTCACTGCAAAACTGACAGACACAAGTACACTTTCACAACTGACACTTAGAGACCTGGAACATAAATAATGTTATCACTAGCTAGGTATGTCATTCATCTCAATAGATTATGACATTGGAAAGAATTCCAGCTCCCATGATGGCATAATTTTGGGGTGGCATGTGAAGATTCCAGAGTACCTGGCTTGCAATGTTTATGTTGTCCAGTGTGCTCTATCATATCTATTACTTCCCCATGTTTTCTTTTCTTAAATGCTAAGAACACAATTTTATGATAACATTTTCCAACATTTTACAACCTTTGTCAAGTATTTTTGTTTTAGATCCTTAATACTTGTACAGTTATTGAGGTTACTAATGTTTTCTAACACATTTCACTTGCCCCTCCCATGTATCAAATGAGAAACATGTATCAAATGAGAAACAAACACGTACCATCTGTCTTGTTATTCTCCAGCATGTGTACAACACCAGAGTTTTCCATCTGAAACACAGCAGCACAATTGTTTCAATACCCTCACTATAGTCATAGGCATGGGTCCGTCACCCCGCTATTGAGTGCATGAAGCAACACTGTAAGCTGTGAATTTCATGTGGAGTGCTTTTACATCTATCCGCGGTTGTTTGTAGCGTGAACTGCATGTTCAGAAAAATGGCAACCGGTCGGTCGCTGAACTAACTTTACCTTATGCAGTTGTGTGTCTGCTGATTTTCAATGTGACTGCCGCTTCCATCGACGATGAACTGTATTTTTCATGGCAGACTTTTTCTTTTGGCATTCTGGCAATGGCATTATGCATAGTATACCTGTGCGGGCTGTTGGTTTGTTGAGACTCCTGCCTGTTCCACTTTTCACATGGGGCAGTGAGGAGCATTTTGCGTGATATTCACTGGCACAGAAATGGAGCATAAAGGGGCGACCCTTTGCCATGAAGTTGGAACTAATTAACTAACACGGTCAACATAATCCTACAACATGTACAGATGTTGGGCTGTCTTCCGCTTCTTAGTTCGATTGATTGATTGATTGATTTAGGAACCGACATCACAGCATTTGGGGCATTCCCATTTGATATAGACTGCTGATAGTTTAAACTAGAGTGCTTGTGGATTTCTTAATGATTCAACTTCTTGAACTCAATATCAATCTATTCCTCGTTAACTGTGGCCCTCTTTCAATGGAAGGTAGTATTTACATGTGGAAGCTGGACCTCTCAACCAACAATACATCCTTTGGCACAGGTTTCACCCTTATCTCTGGTGCTATTCAACACCTACACTGAGAGAATCACAGGCACAACAGATCACAAGATGGGGAAGGATACTGTAATTCTTCTACAAGTGATTTATCATCTACACAGATGGTTCTGTTGTTCAACATGTGAGGAGCTCATGGGCTTTTACAGCTCAGGTCAGGAGCAGAAATGGGAAGGAAGAAAGCAGTGCCTTTACCTTGACAACAAGCAACCCAACCATAAAGGTCACAGCAGTAACTAAAGCAATATCTTTGCCAGAGACAGACTTTCACCCAAGCATGCTTTCTCTGTGACTTAATGAGTATATTCAGGAAGATCAAGGTGGGCTGGGCCCAAAGATAGTGGGTGTAGTCTATGAGGAGGCCAAGGCTGACAAAAATCAGCTTCATTGTTGTACCAGCCATACAGGTGTAAGAGGAAATGAACAGCTGACAGAACTGCAGGTGGGAAAGCGGATTTCTAGTTATAAACCAACAGATCACTATCAACTTGTGGGATACCGAGGTGTTTCCAAGGCACCAGGGCCAGGTTCTATACTGGCCAAGACCTACTAACACATCCTAGCTGTGTGTCCTGGGCAACAGGTCCCTTCGGGGTCCTGGCTAACATAGTAGGATTCCGAAGTCAGAAAGTATCTGCCTGCACAACGAGGAACCACCAGTCTGCATACCAATAAGCCAGACGTGGGACAACGGATACTCACGCAAACCTCAGTCCAGTATGACATCACACTGATGTTGGACAACAGGATGTCACCATCTGACATACAGGACTTCACGCTGAAGTTTACAGCCAGCGAATGAAAGCAAGCCACAAGCACTATCAACTTGTTTACATCTAGCTCAACAAAGCAAGTCTTAAAATTACACTGCCTGCTGCAGCAAATCCAAGTGATGGACCACTATTTCAACTATTATTCTCAAACTGAATGGGAATAATATTATTGTATTAACTGCATAACTTGAATATGTGCTATATTTACTACACAAATAAGAGACAGAATTCAGAGTAATTAATATTTACTTATTTACTTAATGTTTTGCTGAATAATTTTACTAAAAAAAGAAGAAATGAAAAACTAGTCTAATCAACTGGCGGCAACACAGAAAATTATTAAAATAATCAGATATTGGACAATGTGTTATTGAATAAAGGTGTGCAACCTTTCAAATGGAATATATGCACATTCTACAAACACCATTGTTGCATCTCTCCATGGCATTACAAACAATCAGATAACAGACACAAAATTTTGAAGACAGTTAAAAATAATGGCAAAATAACTAAACATACCTCCACGATTGTTTTCATATGTTTGCTGATAAGTTCTGCTTCTAAAACCTGTTAATAAAAGACAGAAAAATATAATCACCCATGAAACATTAAAAAAAAAAAAAAAAAATTATAATCTATGCCTGAAACAAATACTTTAACAGATTTTAAATGTGAATCAACAGAAATCACAAGTGTACAAGTAGAGGCAAACAATTTGATAATAGTGAAGTGGGGGATATGGTTTCATTGTCCATGTCTGACTCACTCCTGATATAGGGTTTAGATTTGGGAATGTGTACACAAACCATTGGTGTCATGTGCTACGTCTTCTTGACATGAGTCATGGCATAATAAGATCAGATACCTCGCCTTCTTGAATAAGGGTGAAAAACAGAAGTTCTATGAACAAGCTGCACCCGCTATTTTACATGGTCCTTCTTGAATAAGGGTGAAAATTAGAAATTCTATGTACAAGATGCATGCGTTATCATACACGATCCTTCTTGAATAAGGGTGAAAAACAGAAGTTCTATGAACAAGCTGCACCCGCTATCATACACGATCCTTCTTGAATAAGGGTGAAAAACAGAAGTTCTATGAACAAGCTGCACCCGCTATCATACACAATCTTTCTTGAATAAAGGTGAAAAACAGAAGTTCTACATACAGCTGCACCCGCTATCATACATGATCCTTCTTGAATAAGGGTGAAAAACAGAAGTTCTGTGTACAAGCTGCACCCACTATCTCACACGATCACCAGACTTGGATCAGGTCTGTATATTTACCCTGATTATGCCATACGGCCTAAGTCATCTAAGTATTTATTTCTTTGTTTTCCCCTTCTTTGTCCCTATCAAATTTATCAGTTGTCACCAAGTTTTCAAGTTGATTTCTCCACATATTACAACCATACTGCTACTAATTTCTCAAATAAATTTAGTTTTCATCTGTTTCTTGAAGGACTGCCTCATTAGTTTTTCTTCTGTTCATGGTATTCTTTCAGTTTTTATCAGAAACCACATTTCCGCCACCACTAGATGATTCTAATTTGTCTGCTTATTGTGCATGTTTTACATGCATTGAACAATACAGACTCTCTATTGCACTTTAACACTCTTTTGACAATTTTTTAAATTGGTAAGTATACTTTCCATCTTGCAAAAGGCTACTTCTGCAGAGGCGATTCTTATTCTATTCTGTACACGACATCTTCCATCAGATGTTATGACTGTTCCAAGATAGCTGTACCAACTCATATCTTTATGAATTTTCCTGTTTACATGTATGTTGCATTGTGTTATTGTTTGTCAGTCAGGTCTTAGTCAGATATGACTGAGCTACCGTATGACAGTAGACGGTACTACCTGTTTTCTGTCAGCGCCGAATGTTGGGCGGCGCTTACCAAACCCGACACCCCACATTGTGCCAACGGCTTCGGGTGAAAGAGCGAAATTGGGAGGGTACAAGCCTTATCCTGGTGCGAGGAAATGCAACCCAAAGACAAAATAAGTCATGGCAGGGCAGACCAGGCCCTAAGCCTTGGTTGGCAGCTGGTCTAGGATCGAAGCTCCGACACGCGGACAGTTAGAGCATTGCTTTGCTGATCCGGCAGCTTCTGCAGCTTGTCTTGTTCCAGATGTATGTGTTAACTTTCCTCTAGAGTGAACTAGGCAGGCCGAGAGAGGGATCATGCTGCATGGGCAACACATGGTTTCTTTATTTTAGCCCAGGCTTTGTGCTATGGAGAGGCAATAACTCCATCCCTGGTCTTAACCGGTCTTTCAAACTATCTTCTGCCAAGACGGAAAGGTGCCAATGTAATGTAATGCATTGTGTTATTTCTTTCTTCTTGGAAATGAGCATCATTTCTGATTTCTTATAATTTAATTCTAACTGCAATATTTTAAACATGTCTATAAAACTAAACATTTTAAACTAACGTTACCCAAACTCTGACTAAAACCCTAAATATTCTTGCCCATTTAGAGTTAGAAATAGGAAAAACCTGTGCCCTGTAAAGGGTTAAACATGTCTATGAAACTAGACATTTTATACATTTCCTAACCACGTTTTATAAATGTCTATGAAACTAGACATGTTATATATGTTAGTCATGTTAGACATGTTAGTCTATGAAACTAGACATTTTATATACGTCTATGAAACTAGACATTTTATACAGGTCTCTTTTCAAGTGCCAAGACTGGTACAGACATTAGCGATCATGACTTTCTAATTCTGTTATTTAATTGATTTTATATTGCTTATATTATTATTTGTTGACCAGGTGTTTAAGCTTTCCACATGATGTAGAAAATCCACTTCAGTAATTTGCAAGAGCAGCAAATTTCAATTTGGTGGCAAAGGAGACATTATTTGCCTCTGGGATTTCAATGTAACAAATCTGGGATAGAGTGAATTTTTTCTAAAATTTTCATTAAATTTGCATGTGCAGCAAGTTTTCTCTTATACCATTAATTTGTTATTTAGTAGGACAAGTTCAAATGACATTTGAACCAATCCGTCAATTAGTTTCAATGTATATTATCTACTCATGATGAGTTGGCTAATAGTACAAGAGGATCTGCCACTGTGTGGTTTGGGATCAATGCACTTCTGGTGGTTCACAAACTGGATCAATGCACTTCTGGTGGTTCACAAACTCTATCCCCTGCCAGTTTGGTTAAGGTCTGTGATAGTTGTTTACCCATGATGTATGACAGAAATCTTGCATGGGGTTCGGTAAACCAGCAAATAGACAACTGCAATCTGCAGTGAGCTATGGGGCATCCCTTTATATGCTACAAGTCAGCCTTAACTTTCACCCTTGCCTGGGATCAAAACCACCACACCACTTACACAGGTTTATGTAAAGTGGGTTCCATTATACAGAGTTAGGTAAACAGGTTATTTAACTTCATACAGGGTTAGTTAAACAGGTGTTTTTACTTTATACAATGTTGGGTAAATACATTATTTTACTTTATACAGGTGTATATAAACAGGTTATTTTGCTTTATAAAAGGTCAGGTAAACAGATATTTTACTTTTTACAGGTGTATATAAACAGGTTATTTTGCTTTATAAAATGTCAGGTAAACAGATATTTTACTTTATACAGGTTTAGATAAACAAGTATTTTATTTTATGTAGGGTTGGGTACACAGGTCTTTTTATTTTATACGGGTTATGAAAGTAAGGTATTTTACTTCATACGGGCTTGTTCAAACAGGTTATACTTTATACAGATTTATGAAAATACCTGGACACTACTAGGGGTTGAACTCAGGCTACACCTTAATAAGTAACCATCTTCTTCTTCTTCTTTGCGTTCATCTGGAGTGTTTATTCAGATGTGATTGTGGTGTGTCTCGTTAGGCACCCTTGGGTCGAAACCCTTAGGCCAACACATCCAACTTTTAGCGTGCATTTTTGACCAGGTTAGCATTCCTGGGATAAGTAACCATCTTAACCACCATGCTGCAATTGTTCATTATTTTGGCAATGCTCCCCTCTATTAACATATGTCAGGATGATTAATCTGTTTTATGTTTGGTCTTTTTTCTTACAAATTAAAGTATTCCTAAAACTTAACCTTAACAAAGTGGTCCTTCTATAACTCCTCTTTCTGACTCTAACAAAATTAAGGTAATAATTGCTAAGGTTTACTTTGACAACAGGCTCCTCTGTTGACTTGTCAAGATAATGTTTTGCTCGTTCAGCTTCCTCGCTGATCCGTGCTTCAACTTTCTTGATGTACACAGAGGCAGAGTTTTCTGCTAAAAATTTCTGGCTCTCCAACTGCAACATAAAATATGCAAGAACAATTCACATAAAGCAAAGATGTTATTGGAAAAAATTAAAAAACTAAGTTTTACAGCATTTGCCCTCATTCTACATAAAGCAAAATACCATACAGTCCTGAAACATCCTAATGACATCATTATGTTCAATTTTCTTAAGGACAAAGTGTGATGAACATCATAAGCTGTACTACAAGAGACGTCAGTAAATAAGATTAAAACATAGTATGTAAAGAAACTATACGACATGCAAACTTGAAAACCATTCATTATTGTATTTTTTTTTTGCACTCGCTCATTTTGAACTCAAGCATAGTCCATACACACTATTTATAGTAGTGATGGACTGAATTTTGCGTGTGGGCTAGCTTTCCCTATTAACAGTGTCCCTCGATATCAGGCGAACCCACCCGACTTCAGAGGTACTTGTAATTAACGTACCCAAGTCAAGGACAGCAGGTCAACATTTTAATCCAGCTGTCCGGTGTAGGGGTTGAACAGCTAACCTCTGCATCAGCACACCAGATGTTTAAGAACATGCGTTCTTATCCATTCGGCGTTGCGGACCTGCATTATTGTCCTTATTTCTCAGTGAAATCTTCAAGAACAATGATGCATTTATGCCATTGTTTTATCAGTCCCCCAATGCCCACACCATAGATGTCTTTCGGCTGCTGCCTCAGCCACATTTGTACCTCATGCTTAACTTCTTCGTCATCAGCAAATTGCTTACACCTAGCTGTGTACCTCTTACGCAACACGTGCCACCATTGTCTGGCAACATTTCCTTTGTATATCATTAGGCAGTAAGTCCTATGGCCCCAAAATAAAACATCTCACCACAACATGCAGGTCTTCATTCAGTGGTGCAATATTCCAGTATGACATTTTCAACACCAAGTACAAATGAAATGAAACTTTGCATGCCCATATGCATGAGGTAATTATCTGTCACAAATAGACATGAGGATAAATGGATAAGCCCCAGAAGTTTTTAAAGCACCTCAATAAATACTGAATCTTTTGTCTCTAGTGCCTACAGACACCAGCTTTTATCCTCAATAAGACAAAGGTTTATAACCTTCAAAAGTAAAGTAAGACAAACATCAGAATTTAGCCTGCCTGCCAAATGTTGAGACAGGTATAAAATGCCCAGACAGACAGCAGAAACAATAAACAGATGTTTAATGCTTGTTTTTGTGTGCTCCCATCATTAACATAAACAGTTTTTTTTTATCCACAAAAACTGATAAAGAACTGACCCTATAAAATTCTGCAGACTGCTCCAAGAAAGGCTGCTCAAAGTCCTCCTCATACACTCCCCTTGAGTCGATACCCAACACCATCAACATCTGACACGCATTCTTCACTGCTCCCCTGAGTGATGAAAACAACCAAACAATCACATTGTGAAATCATTCAGTATTCTAATCACTGTTTCACCATCTAAGCAGTTCTAACACTTACTTTACAATGTTAACCAAAAGGTAAGAAGTACTGTCATAAAAAAAAAAAAAGGTTTCAATTATTTACAAAAAAAAGATTTAAATTTTTGAGAAATGAAGATGGTAAAACCTTGTCAATGAATGCATAATAGTCCCAAGGCAGATACTACCAAATGGTGTGAAATTTTAGACCTTCGCAATTACTAGATCACAACACTGTGAGATTGGTGTGAAGAGTCCCCTTCCCACCAAAATGGCCAAAGGATGGACGCAGACTCACAAAATGGGTACAAGAGACTTTTCCAGGAAGGAATAGTCATGAGGAAGTTTTCTGTATCTCTTGATCCCCTATTAGAACATAGGCCTTCAACCGAATCGCGTCAAGCCATATGATATCTCTTTCAACTATCTCCGTGTCTTCGTCACATTATTCATTTGTCTCAAAATCTATTATCCGTGCGTTGTTAGGACTCCCTCTATTCCACTGGCCTTGTGGGTTACAGACAAGAGAGGGTTGGACTGTACCACTGTCAGGTCTTGTCAATGTGTGTCTAGCCAGCACAAGCATCACTTTACCACCTAATGGGGAAGAAATCTGGTCACAACACCATGCACTAGTATACAAGAAGGCTTAACATGTCACATGGCTAATGAGGAAGAAATCTGGTCACAATACCATGCACTAGTATACAAGAAGGCTTAACATGTCACATGGCTAATGGGGAAGAAATCTGGTCACAACACCATGTACTAGTATACAAGAAGGCTTAACATGTCACATGGCTAATGGGGAAGAAATCTGGTCACAACACCATGCACTAGTGTACAAGAAGGCTTAACATGTCACATGGCTAATGGGGAAGAAATCTGGTCACAACACCATGCACTAGTATACAAGAAGGTTTAACGTGTCACATGGCTAATGGGGAAGAAATCTGGTCACAACACCATGCACTAGTATACAAGAAGACTTAACATGTCACTTGGCTAATGGGGAAGAAATCTGGTCACAACACCATGCACTAGTATACAAGAAGGCTTAACATGTCACATGGCTAATGGGGAAGAAATCTGGTCACAACACCATGCACTAGTATACAAGAAGGCTTAACATGTCACATGGCTAATGAGGAAGAAATCTGGTCACAACACCATGCACTAGAATACAAGAAGACTTAACATGTCACATGAGTAATGGGGAAGAAATCTGGTCACAACACCATGCACTAGTATACAAGAAGACTTAACATGTCACATGAGTAATGGGGAAGAAATCTGGTCACAACACCATGCACTAGTATACAAGAAGACTTAACATGTCACATGGCTAATGAGGAAGAAATCTGGTCACAACACCATGAACTAGTATACAAGAAGGCTTAACATGTCACATGGCTAATGAGGAAGAAATCTGGTCACAATACCATGAACTAGTATACAAGAAGGCTTAATATGTCACATGGCTAATGGGGAAGAAATCTGGTCACAATACCATGAACTAGTATACAAGAAGGCTTAATATGTCACATGGCTAATGGGGAAGAAATCTGGTCACAATACCATGAACTAGTTTACAAGAAGGCTTAATATGTCACATGGCTAATGGGGAAGAAATCTGGTCACAATACCATGCACTAGTATACAAGAAGGCTTAATATGTCACATGGCTAATGGGGAAGAAATCTGGTCACAACACCATGCACTAGTATACAAGAAGGCTTAATATGTCACATGGCTAATGGGGAAGAAATCTGGTCACAATACCATGAACTAGTATACAAGAAGGCTTAACATGTCACATGGCTAATGAGGAAGAAATCTGGTCACAATACCATGAACTAGTATACAAGAAGGCTTAACATGTCACATGGCTAATGGGGAAGAGATCTGGTCACAATACCATGAATTAGTATACAAGAAGGCTTAATATGTCACATGGCTAATGGGGAAGAAATCTGGTCACAATACCATGAACTAGTATACAAGAAGGCTTAATATGTCACATGGCTAATGGGGAAGAAATCTGGTCACAATACCATGAACTAGTATACAAGAAGGCTTAACATGTCACATGGCTAATGGGGAAGAAATCTGGTCACAACACCATGAATTAGTATACAAGAAGGCTTAACGTGTCACATAAGGAAGAAATCTAGTCATAAAACCATGAATTAGTATACAAGAAGGCTTAACACGTCACACAAGGAAGACATCTCATCATAAAACCATGAATTAGTATACAAGAAGGCTTAACATGTCACATGACTAATGAGGAAGAAATCTGGTCACAATACCATGAACTAGCATACAAGAAGGCTTAATATGTCACATGGCTAATGGGGAAGAAATCTGGTCACAATACCATGAATTAGTATACAAGAAGGCTTAACATGTCACATGACTAATGGGGAAGAAATCTGGTCACAATACCATGAACTAGCATACAAGAAGGCTTAATATGTCACATGACTAATGAGGAAGAAATCTGGTCACAACACCATGAATTAGTATACAAGAAGGCTTAACGTGTCACATAAGGAAGAAATCTAGTCATAAAACCATGAATTAGTATACAAGAAGGCTTAACACGTCACACAAGGAAGACATCTCATCATAAAACCATGAATTAGTATACAAGAAGGCTTAACATGTCACATGACTAATGAGGAAGAAATCTGGTCACTACACCATGAACTGGTATATTTTCTACTTCTTCTTTGCGTTCTTTTTTAAGATGTGATTGCGGTGTGCGTTAGGCACCCTTGGGTCGAAAACCCTTAGGTCAACACATCCGGCTTTTGTGTGCATTTTTGACCAGGTTAGCATTCCTGGGAGACTCACTTTTGTGGTACCGTCCACCTCCCAGCTGGTCAAGTTGGAACAGTTGAAGGCTTCGCGGTCGTCCCTCAAAGGAAGGCAGGGACAGTCCATAGCATTTTCCGCCATCCTGGGTGGCTTCCATAATTGCAGAGCCGACACATAACGCTCTGGTGCTGGGCTCACTGAGGGAATCGTCACGTCCTGCTCATGGCTGCTTTAATTTCTCACTTCAATATATTGGGCATTTCGTTCGCCCCGGGCCATTCCCGCACAAACCAGACAGGTCTGCAGACGGTATCCACTCAGCGAGTTTTCGGACATGTGCTTGTCCTTGTGCCCGTCAGAGCTGTTCCAGGCACGACGGACATTCGGAAAACTACCTAGTCAGAGATGTTTCGAACAAGAGCGGCATTCAGAAACTAGGTAGTCAGAGCTGTTCCTAGCACGAGAGACATTCGGACGAGACATTTCACTTGGACGTAAATGCGTAGTGCCAATTTTTAGTTTACCACCCGCAGGACGGCACTTCCGACTTCAGCAGGCATTTTTTAATGAGGTTAGCCTTCCTCGGGCACGTTAGACTTATTGTTGTGATGTCGCCCACATCTCAACTGGTCAAGATAGAACGGTCAATGGCATCATGGTCAACCCTCAAGGGAAGGCAGGGGCAGACCATGGGCATTCCCTCACTATCCAAGGAGGCTTCCATAATTGCAGAGCCGGCACATATTGCTCTGAGACTGGGCTCACCCGAGGAGTTGCCACGTCCTGCTCATGGCTGCTTTAGTTCCTCACTTCCATGTATTGGGCATCTCGCTTGCCACTGGTCGCTCATGCACACACCAGGAACAGTCAGACTGCGGGTGACATCCACTCGGTAAGATTTTGCTTTTGACTTCGGACCACGAAATGCCCCGGGAAGGCTAACCCGGTCAACAATTGCCCGCAGAAGTCGGATGTGTCGGCCTAACGGCGCAAGAACGCAGCTCTGCTGTAAACAGGCACAACGCAGTCACATCCGGAAAAAAAATCCGGATGAACGCAGAAGAAGAAGAAGGAGGAGGACCACGAAATGGATTCGCTAGCTGTGCGTTCCATTTCTTGTTATTTAGACGTTTTTCCACTTTTGTCTACACTCTCTATGAGTGATACAGACAGTTTTCGTAACCATTTCATTCGACTGAGGCACTTTTCTGCCTTTTTATTACTCGCTCACGAGGTAGGCTACATGTGCTGCCGGCTCAGCACCTTACCTCCGTGCAGCAGTGAACGAGAAGCTGCCAGGCCCTCTCATCCGGGAATCCCTCATATCCCCCAGCTGAGAGCCTTCAAACAAGTATCAGAACTGGGCATGTAGCGTGCTCAGTATCTCACCTCTATTTTTCGGTAGGTGGGTATCAGCCCGGCTCTCACATCCAAGGGTTTGTGGCTTAGAGGCGTTCAGCCTAAACCCTCGAAGAGCCTTAGAATGTTGTCCGGACCAGGAACTTCTGCCTTCATGCGCCTGATTTAAACTTTTGACTGCTATCCTCAGTCTACCTGCAGAGCAGCAGGTTGTCTCTCTTAGTCTGGCCCCTATCCCATAAGCTGTCCGATATGTAGTTTTCATCCATCGGCAAGCACATGGGGTCGATGGGACACGCAAGCTCCCCCACCACGGCAAGGTGGAGACACGTCGGGGGAGCCATCAACATTTGATAGGGCAGACATTTGAAAGATGCGCCGCCTGCACGTAAGGCCATGCGATCAGCACAAAGTTATCCAGAGTCACCAGTGGGAACGCCCCGCGAAGGGCAACGACGATTGATTTTGAACTAATAAAAGCGCTCTTTCCCCGAGGGTCGGAGCTTGGTAAGCATGTATTAGCTCTAGAATTGCCAGTTATCCAAGTAGGATCGTGTCATCTAAGGAACCTCGACTGATTTAATGAGCCATTCGCGGTTTCACCGTGAGACAATGTGAACTTAGACATGCATGGCTTAATCTTTGAGACAAGCATATGACTACTGGCAGGATCAACCAGATATCTATAGGACAGATGGACTATTAACGCACACGCAAGCCAAGAGTAGCATCGCTAAAGCGCGCCCTCCCGGTACAAGGTGATACATGCAAAGCTACTGGACGCCTACCGACGAGCTTTCTAGCTACGCCGGCAGGACTGGCCGAAAAGCTATACCAGTTTACTGACTGCAGGCCCATTACTCATCGAGAGAGAGTGGGCGCTTATCGAGACTTTGTCGAACGGTCGTACAAATTTGCTCTTTTGCCCGCTCAAACCACAACCCTGGCTGCATGTTGCGTTTACATTCTCGAAACGCCTGCCTCGCTAACTTGCGTTAGCTGGGAAGATCCCATTTTGGTGCACCTCACACAGCCATCCGAGACAACGAACGATAGACGCGAACTGATCTTGCGAACCAGACCAGCCCTCACGAACTGGTATATAAGAATGCTTAACATGTCACATGGCTCCAGCAGTATCTGTCATCAGATTACCTACCTTACTAGAAGCACAAACATTGCATTTTATACCCTTTATAACATTTCTGAAATACGATAATATTTTAGACACCAAAATCCCCGGGAAGGTTAACCCGGTCAACAAATGCCCGCAGAAGTCAGATGTGTCGGCCTAACGGCGCAAGAACACAGCTCTGCTGTAAACAGGCACAACGCAATCACGTCCGGAAAAAACTCCAGATGAACGCAGAAGAAGAAGAAGACACCAAAATTATCAACATTATGTTTCTTGCGAATAATATAGAAATATTATGAGGCCAAGATTGTAGACATTCTCGATGGATGAAGTGAGAGGTAATTTCCTTATTTTTGAGTGAAGTATTTATTTTCATGTAGGATTCTGACATCCTGAAGACGAGACTAAGAAAAAATCTCGAAACGTTGCTGTGCTGAATTGTATGCTGTGACTATATAGGCCTGAAGTTTTTTTTTATTCGCTCGCTTTGAAGTCAAGCGTAGTCAATCCACGTGCTACTTCTTTTAGTGCACTGGATGATATTTGCATATGGATTACCTTTCCCTACTACCACGACTTCAGAGGTACAGGCCAGTACAATCTTTATACACCAGTCACAAAGTTTTCATAAACAATTACTTAAACGTGTCAAAGACTAGAGTCAGTCAAAAAAGCAAACTGAATTATGGATTAAACATGTAAATGCATTAATAATTCTCTCAGTGATCAGTATCACACTGTACCTGTCCACAACCTCTCCCCTCCGCTCCTTGGCAACCATCTCAAGCAATGTTGAACGCAGATGATCTCGAATAGAAGGATGCCGCACCACTTGATCTCGAAATATTATGAGGCCGAGATTGTATACATTTTCAACATTGTTCTGCTGTACGTACACACGATCCTAAGATGGAGTAAAAACCAAGTATGTTGGTTCAAAATGTTACAGTTAGATGTGACAAATACAGGTACATCTCTAAAGTGTTGTGCTGTGTGTGTACAACTGCCAGGGATCATTGGTTGAATATAATGCAACTTGTGTAACCTTCCCCTACTTTCACAGAACATGACAGTGTAATGAAATGAGAAACCATTACATTATTTTCATGAATCCAGGACATTAATATCAGGAATAAGCAGGACATTGGTCCACATTCTATACTTTATCTTTTTCATAAATTTTCCGTCTGCCGTTACCAGGGTGCCCAAATTATGAACTCTGAACTGTTGTGTTACCTACGAAGTTGCATTCTGGACGAATTTGTTTCTTTGAGATTACCATTACATCTGCTTATAGACACTGTGAATTTGACTCTTCAAAACCACTTTCTGTAAGAACCGAACTTATAAATAAAGCATCCTTAAACAGGCTGGTTTAAAGCATCCTTAAAGACACTTTAAGCGGTGTCTTCACACAGCTGTCGATCATAGATAGTCTTCAAAATATCCTGTCAGGATCGAGAGTGTGACTAAATCTCACTCTCATCATGGTTGAAGATGAGAATTGCCTTGTGTCAGAAACACACTATCGACCATGTGCAGGAGAGAAAGGTCTCTCCTAAACAGGACACTCATAACTGAGACCGTGATCGGAGACAGACCAGCTCAGACTTGTTAAGGGAAATGGCAAAATTTATAGTGCCGCCGATGTGTATGTATTTTACTTAAAGTTTTATAATCATAAGAGTGATAGTATGACTTTGTGATTACGTGAAGTATAGATGTATTATACAGTGATTACAATCTTCAGTCAGTGCGATAACAGATGATGTAAAACTGCATGGCATTATGTTAAGTTTTATCATCACAATCTTCAGTCAGTGCGATAACAGATGATGTAAAACTGCATGGCATCATGTTAAATTTTATAATCAGTGTGTCACTCTGTGGTTCGTCATGTATACAATGGAGAATGTTAAAGTCGAAACAGAACATTCTAATCAGCCACATAATGATACTAAACAGTCACTCATGTGGTATCAACTACTCAATAATAGTCAGCAATAAGATATCAAGACAACGAAAAGTCTCATGCCATGACAACTTGTACGAGCCCCCCAATTTGTTATGGCACAGAATAGTTGAGTAGTCAGCAGGACTTGCATTGAATGCAATGGTGACTACTTAGAAAAATTATACATTTGTTCTTTACTTTTTCAGAATATATTCACCCCCAAAAAAATTTAAGGTTTTCATTTGAAACCACCTCATAAATGCAGTCATGTATAATGGATAGCAGATGAAGAAATTATGTGCATATATAGGATGGTTTCTTCTCCTCCACCTTCTTCTACTGCCTTTTACCTCCTAATGGATCAGAGACCATCAACCAACTCAGGCCTGTTAAGACTTCTTCATGATTGGTTGGATTTTGACAACAAACTGGGAATGAATCGAGAAATACTGAACTTCTGCTTCTTCTGTTGCGTTCATCCGGAGACTTTTTTCGGACGTGATTGCGTTGTGCCTGTTTACAGCAGAGCTGCATTCTTGTGCCGTTAGGCCAACACATCTGACTTCTGCGGGCATTTGTTGACCAGGTTAACCATCCCGGGGGAAATACTGAACAATATCAAAATTCGACAAACATAATATTGTTAGCATATTAAAAAAAGCCCTACTAAAAATTAATTTAAGCTGGAGAACAACATTAAGAGATGGACAGGAAAGCAGATGTGACAAAAGACAGAGAATGTTGATAGAGAGTGCTGGTGAAAACCTTCTATGTGAAGATAACTATCACGCACAGCAATAATAATGTACCAAGCGAAGCATAACCCAAAAAAATGATTTAGATTACTTTTTAAATTGTACAGATGTGACATAAGTTGATATGTGAATAAAGGATACATTACCATATACATAAGAATATCCCTGATCATGACCATGGATGTCTGATGGTCATTCCAAGCTGCATTCAGAGTCTGAAGAAAATTGTTATTCAAGGTCTGGATGACATCGTCCCTCACCTGCCAATGACAAGAATACAACCATAAAACACAAGCTACCTGAGACACTTGTGCGAGCAAGACAGTCATTGATGACTGTATGATGTATTAACACTGATAGTAAATGTAGCAACAAATAATAAACATCTCTTGGGTTGGTGTGGTTTAGATGTAACTCGAAATCTGAATCCACATATAAATAATTTTTACAAATAAGGAACCCTTGAATGAAAGATTTCTTCCCGACCCTGGGGATATAGATCGGATGTTCTACAAAGGACCCGCTACATGATTATGAATGCATCTGCCATGCTTTAGTGATTGACCTGGCCATTTCAGATACTCATACAATAATTGAGAGCTTTATTTTATCAGTCATGATTGATTGATTGATTGATTTAGGAACCGACATCACAGCATTCGGGGCATTCCCATAAGCGCTCCGTCCCCATCCTCAGCAGCCAGCGAAGAGTTCCAACACTAACAGTACCAGTAGCAATCTGATTATATGTCCGTCTCGCCTTTCCTCTGAGCCTAGATCGTCGGCCAGATCCCCTCATCACCCTTCGCTGTCGCATTCTTGCCAGACCATGGGATCCATTTGCTCCTCTGAGGTGTATCATTATCAGTCATGAAAATATAAAATCTAAAAATGTTATTATATGGGTAATAGAAATAGTTAAAGTATAATTTGCTGCTGAAGACTGCAATTTTCGCCCCTTTTAGTTCAATAGGGTTCAATCATTTTGGTGCCAGGAGTTTTTGTTCTGACCAGTACAAGTTTAGAGAACTAGACATATTCCAGCAAATCAAAAGGTGAGGGAAACATTGAGAAAATCTTAGAATTGTTTATTGGCATAAGGACTGAACAAAATACAGGAAGACTTACAAACACGTTTAGAAAAGAACTTTAAAAAGTGATGAATAATACGGGAAGGACAAACATAGAGGACTCCACTATGTATTATCTGTAATATAATGGTTTAAAAAAGATTAAATCTATAGACTTCTGAAAAACCTTAGAAAACAAACTGCTATTACATACGTTTTGGTTAATTTCTCTTCTTCTTCTGCCCTTCATCTCCCACCGGAGCTTATGCCCTTAAATAACCCGCACCAAGCCATCCTACCCTTTGCTACCTCCTTCAGCTCCTTCCATGTCTTCCCCATAATATTTACCTCTGTCTCTAATTCTCTTCTGTGTTTTAGGTTTCCTCTATTGCACTGGTCTTGTGGGTTACAGACAAGGTAATGTCCAGTTATACTAAGATCAGATTGTCTCAATGTGGGTTATAGACAAGGAAATGTCCAGTTATACTACTATCAGATTGTCTCAATGTGGGTTATAGACAAGGAAATGTCCAGTTATATACTATCAGATTGTCTCAATGTGGGTTATAGACAAGGAAATGTCCAGTTATACTACTATCAGATTGTCTCAATGTGTGTTTAACCAGGGCAAGTGTTTTTTCTTCACTTCTTGATAACTGGCATTTGTTTAGTTCTCTCCACAAGCTCCACACTGGTGATTCTGTCATGTCATTTAAGCATTTTAGTTCTATTCCGCACAGGCACCAATACGATTGTTTGTAATTTATTAGTAATTGTTTAAGTCATTCTTCATGTTTCTGCTGCATGCAGCAGTACTGATTTAATGTTAGAATTAAACATTCCAAGTTTGGCATTAAGGTAAATTTCTTTTGACTTCTACACATTTCCTAGTGTTATGAAAACTCTTTAACTTTGTCATCTTATTTCAATATCTCTACTTGTTCCATCATTTCTGTCTACACTGCAATCTAAATCGATATATGGTTCCACCTCTTGAAGTGAGCTTTCACCGAAGAAGATCGGGTTATCATTTTCATTATTTATTTCATTATCTTTTTTCCCCTATGAATTACTAGACATAGTTGTTCTAACCTCCCTTCAAGTATGTTTAGTTTATCTTACATTGATTTCATCATACAGAAGGGTAATGTTTTCAGCAAAGTCCAATCATCAAGTTGCTCTGTCAGATTCCACTTCTGGTGGTAGCTACTGTTTTCATGAACCAAAATGTTGTCAAAAAAAATTATAAATGTTACAAAAGGCATTCCTGTAACACCTCGTGTTCTTTTTTCAAATGCATCTGTTAATTTTCCCTCATGCAGAACTCTGCATTTCAAGTCCATATCCATTAACCTTATTAAGTTATTAATATTCTGTGGGATACCATAGTGCCTGAACAAATTCCAAAGGTATTGCCTATCAATGCTGTCAAAGGCCTTTTCATATTTTATATATTCAAAATAAAGTGGTCAGTTTAGTTCAATGCTTTGCTCTATTATGCTTAATGGGGCTATCTGGTCAATGCAAGATTTGTTTGGTCTGAGGCCTACTTGTTCCTCCTTTTAAAAAAATTAAGTATTATCTGGTCAACGCAGGGTCTGTTTGGTCAGAAGCCAGCTAGTTCATCCCTTAATGGCATCCCTTAATCTCTCCACAATGGTCCTGCTTATTATTTTCCAAGGAAGTGACAATAACATTATTTATAAACAAAATTCACACTCTTGCAGGTCCCCTTTCTTTGACAACTTCATCAGATATCCTTTACTCCAATCCAATTTGCTGGAATTTCTTCAATCTCCCAGATTCTGCTAAATAATTTGTGCAGCAGTTCAACTGAGGTATTGACGTCAGTTTTAATAACTTCTGCTGGGATACCATCTGGACCAGCAGTTTCTCTATCTTTCAACAAGTTAACAGCTTTTCTAATTTCTTCGTTAGATGGTTTTTCAGTTGATAACCAGCTCCACTTCTGCCAAATGGATAAATAAAGGAGTCATTTGGGACTGGCCCATTCAGAAGTTCCTCAAAGAATTCAGCTCATCTGTTCATTATTTGGTCTTTAATGTTGGTGAAAACTTTTACATTACTATTTTGGACAATACTAGTCCATTTGGTTGATTATCTTGTCCTACCCTTTTCTTGTGGTGTTGTAAAGGTGCCTTTGGTGTCCTTTCGCTGCTGCTTCCTCTGCCTCTTTCACAAGGCCATCTAAATATTGTTTTTATTTGCTTCCTAACTTCTTTATTAGCTTCTGTGTAATTTTCTTGGGCTCTGAATTTAGCAGTTCTAGTATTGCTATTATTTAAATCATCTTTTTTATTGTTCCTTTTTTCTCTTTTCTTAAATTGTCTACGGCTTTCTGGCATTACCCATGCTTATGTTTTTGTTCCCTTTTCCAAAGACTTCTATGCATGATTTATTCCAAATTCTGTTAGCCTGCTGCCAGCAGCCTTCCATGCCCACCTGGTCTATTAACTGTTGCAAGATCTGGTACTATATAGAGACTGTGTGCCATGAACCAACAATGACCTTAAGGGAATTAATAAAGGGAGTAATGGGGATGAGTTGGACTCACAGAACCTAAGAGTTAATTTATCAGTAAGGAGAAAAACAATATCTTAAAACAGCTCCCTGAAAAGTGAATAAACGGGCTGAGATGAGTATTGATTAGTACTGCACGAACCTATTTATGAACAGTCGCGTGATATGATGCGAAATAGGGCCAGAAATGTGTTTCTAATGCATTCGGCTTGGGGAACTGGAATGTTTTAACACCGACAGACGAAATTGTATTACTCTAACTGTTTCTACAAAATAATGGACTGTGTAAGAACCATTATCTCCCCCGATTGTGTTTCCACCTTGTCGTGGTCGTGAGCTTCTCAATGACCCTGAGAGCTATGCCGGCGGTAGCGTAGCTACCAGCAGGGCCTCCCAAGCCGGACAGGTCAAAGGGTAGAGAACAGACAAAGAGAAACACCCTGGTCCTCCAGGCTGGGGGTTGAAGCGTGGGGTTAACATCCCCACCTTTGTAAAAACTATTTTGTTACGAAACAGATACATAAGCCTCGAATTCGGACTGACTTATTTAGACAACGACCTCAGAGCGTTAAAGGACTCTTGAGATTTGGAACATGGAATGTACGGACACTATATCGAGCTGGAGCGGCTGAAGAACTAACCCGGGAGCTGGTTGAATATCAAATGGATATAACAGCAATTCAAGAAATAAGGTGGCCAGGAGAGGGTACTTTAGAGCAAAATGGAATGATTGTAATACATGGAGGAAACACCCAAAATAAACATGAATTAGGAACAGGTTTTGTCATCAAAAAAGAGTTATGGGGGAACGTTCTAAACTTTAAAGCTGTTAATGACAGAATTAGTAAATTACGAATAAAAGGTAAATGGAAAAATATAACGATGATTAATGTACATGCACCTACTGAAGAGAAAGAAGACGTTAAAGAAGACTCTTATAATGATTTGGAAGATGTCATAGAAGAAACCCCCAAATAGGACATCCTGATTGTGCTGGGAGACTTCAATGCAAAAATAGGTAAAGAGCAAACTCATAAAAAAGTGGCCGGTATGGAAAGCCTACATACAACTTCAAATGATAATGGATGGAGAGTCATCAACATGGCAGAAGCCAAAGGACTGCAGATTAGCAGTACTAGACTACAAAGAAAGGATATACACAAACAAACTTGGAAATCATGTGACAAGAGAACCTATAATCAAATAGATCACATTTTAATTAACAACAGAAATGCATCAAACATACAGCAAGTCAGAAGTTATAGAGGAGCTGAGTGCCACAGTGACCACTTCCTCGTTGGAGAAAAATTTAAAATAAAACTTAAGAGAGCTTTCTATACTAAATTACAAAGATTACACCCAACATATAACAGAGAAAAACTACAAGAAATTACAGTCAAAGAGAAATTTACAGATGAAATAAAATGTAAACTTGAAACTCTGCAAAACCCTTTGGAGGAAAGCGTTGACCAAACTTTGTTGAACATCAAGAATACAATTCAATCTACCGCAGAAGAATGTCTCGGTGTGTTAACCACGCATAGAAAGAACAGATGGTTCAATCAAAAATGTGAAGAAGCAGTCATTAGGAAAAAGAATGCCAGACATTTATGGTTAAATGACACCAACAACATCCAAAAGGAAAAGCAATATAGAAATGAATGTAAAGAGGCTACAAAAATAGTTCGACAGCAGAAGCGAGAATATATGAGTAATATAATCAAAGATATGGAAACTAATCACCAGAAAGTTTTTTAAAGAACTGAAGTCAATGAAACGAGGGCACCAACACAACACATATGGTTTAAAAGACAAAAATGGGAATATGATAAATACCAATGAGGAAATGTGCAACACATGGAAAGAATACTTTGTTGAATTACTAAATTGTGAAGCTCCAAGTAACACTTCCCCACAGGAAGAGGTTCTAACGTGTGAACCACAAATTGAAGAACCTGCATTTGAAGAAATCCTATATGTAATCACACGACTTAAAAACAATAAGGCAACAGGGGCTGATGGAATTGCTGCTGAATTTATAAAGGCAGGTGGCCATGCATTACATCTAAAGTTATACGAACTAATAATAAAAATCTGGAGGACAGAAGAATTACCCCATGACTGGAAAGAGTCATTATTGATACCTATCTTTAAGAAAGGAGAGAAGTTCCAATGTGAAAATTATAGAGGAATATCACTACTGTCCACAAGCTATAAGATACTATCCGCAGTATTACTGAACAGACTAAAACCATATTCAGAAGACATATTAGGTGACTACCAGGCGGGTTTTAGACAAAACAGATCAACAATAGATCAGATATTTATCTTATGACAATTAGCCGAGAAAAATTGGGAATATAAAAGAGATCTCCATAACATTTTTGTGGATTATAAAAAGGCTTATGATAGTGTCCACAGCAATAGTCTATGGAATGCTATACAGGAATTTGGAATACCAAGGAAGTTAATCAACATGACCAGACTATGCATGGAAGATACTTATAATATAGTAACACATAAAGGCAGGAAATCAGACCCTTTCCAAATAACATCTGGCTTGAAACAAGGTGATGCACTATCGCCGCTACTCTTCAATATGGCTCTAGAGAAAGTTGTAAGGAAGATAAAGGAGGAATGTGATATTGGAGGAACATTCAAGCTGCTTGGTTATGCAGATGATATAGATATTATAGGGGAAAATGAACAAAAGACATTGGAAATATTGACTCACTTAAAGGAAAAAGCCCAACAGATTATCAACCAAGATAAGACAGAATATATGGTAATTTCAAGAGAAGGAACGGCTAAAAACTCTGGCCACATACAAATAGATAACATGACCATTAAAAGAACGGAAACATACAAATACCTGGGTACAATCTTCAACTGCTCCAACATCATAAGGGAAGAAATACAAACTAGAATCAATTCTGAAAATAAGATATACTATGCACTAAAACATCTACTAAAATCAAAGGCGCTATCTCGTAACACCAAAATCACAATATACAAAACACTGATCAGACCAGTTGTGCTGTATGGCTCTGAAACCTGGAGTACAACGAAAGGAGACGAAGCCTTGTTACAAACCTTTGAGAACAAAGTTTTAAGACGCACCTTTGGACCCATTAGGGATACACAAAGTGGAGAGTGGAAAAGAAGAAGTAACAAAGACATTTTTAATCTGTTTTAAGTCCCCGCTAATCACTGGTATCATGAAGGCTAATAGACTACAATGGCTGGGGCATATAGAAAGAATGGAAGACAATAGGGAAACAAAACTCGCTTACACTCAGGAAATAAATTACCGAAGGCCCCTAGGTAGACCAAGAAGAAGACGGTGGAGAGATAACATATATACAGATCTACAAGCACTTGGAATCAACGACTGGCAAGAGAAGGTCAACCAGAGAGACGAATGGAGACGGATTGTATCTGCAGCAAAGAACCTCAATGGCTCGGAACGCTGAAGAAGAAGAAGAACCATTATATTAGCTAACGAAGTTGTCTGAATTTGTCAGTGAATCAACAACCATCTGACAGCAACAGAGCCCAATTAAGAGGTATATGTTTTAAATCTTTGACGATTGACATTCTGGTTAACAGTGATAGGATGGCAACAGTTGTGTTGTTTGTCCATCAAGAATGATGATGACCATTCATTTCATCCAGTGGGGTTGAAGGTGTGGAGCCGTCAGTTCTAAGATGGCTGATAAGGCCTATTTTGGCTCGAAATGTTCTTTGACAATGTGGGCAAAGAATACTTGACGTTCCAGGAAGAGGATCCCCTGCAGTGGTTTTTCTGTCCAGCCTTTTCTTCACAGCTCTTGCAGTCCTGGTTACTTCACAAGTAACTGTACCCTTGTGTAATGATGTACGCCACAAATTTTGGTCTTTTGCAGCAGTCTCCCAAGTATCATGATGAATTCCAAAAGCTTTTAGTGAGATCTTCCGGGTGTCTTTAACCCTTTACAGGGCAGACGTTTGTCTGTTTTGTAGCCCTGAACGGGCAAGAAGAATTTTGAGGTTCTGTAAAATTTCGGGTTACGTTAGTAAAATCATCACATAAAAGGTGTTAAGTCAATCGATTTTACTTAAATAAAAAACAAAATGAAGTAAAAAGCATGCAGATTATTTTACTCACGTGAATGTTCCCGGTAATCCACACATGAAAACAAATATTTACAAAATACAACATATTTTTTGTGATTGTCAGTCATTTATACGGCAATTTACAAACACATTTTCAGAATCACTTTCTTTAAAGTCCGACTCACGACTGCTAACGCAAAGTAACGCTGATCACTGATATCTAGCTCCGCCACAATGTCGCTTAAATTGAACCCAAAGAAATCTCCACTATCACTTGAAGAGTCGTCGAAATCCATTTTGAAATACAAAGCGTAAAACCCCCCAAAACTATTTTAAAAAGCTGTTCAAATTCAAAGTACACGCTTGCGAATGGTGGCCACGTTGTCAAGCTATCTGCGAAACCGAAAGTAGACAATCGTAAGTCTCGGAAAGCTGAGAGATCGCGTTTTTACAATGCATAATAGTCACGGACGCTTTCGGATGGTTTGCCCGTTCAGGGGTAAAAATGTTCTCGGGCGTTTTGCCCGGTATAGGGTTAAAGTGTTTCCTCTGGCTGCCTTGGGAGCATTTACGATAACACAGCTCGCCCTAAAAATATTTTTAGGGAGCCTGTGATCTTGCATGCGAGTCAAGTGACCAGCCCAGCGAATCTGATTCTTCATTAGTAGAGTGTGGATACTGGGCATGGATGCTCTTTCTATGACTTCAGTGTCTGGGATCTTGTCTTGCCATTGAATCTTCAATAGCTTCCTAAGGCAGACTGTGTGGAAGTGGTTTAATTTCCTAGCGTGTCGCTGGTAAACAGTCCATGTTTCACAAGCATATAGCAGTACTTTGTAGATTTTCAGCTTTGTTTGCAGGTTTATTCCATTTCTGTCCCACACATTCTTGTACAGTCTGCCAAAGGCCGTGCTGGCCTTGGAGATTCTTGCATTCACTTTGTCATCAATTGTGGCAGCTTGTGACACAGTGCTGCCAAGATAGGTGAACTTGTCCACAACACTTAGACTATGACCATTCACCTTGATATTCGGCACGGTGTGATTATTCCCTGGAACTGGCTGGTACATAACTACAGTCTTCTCCAAGTCGATATTGAACCCAAAGTTGGCAAAGGCATATGAGAAAGCTGAAACATTGTTGCATGTTCGCCTCTGAGTTGGCATATAGAGCGCTATCATCAGTGAACAGGAGCTCTCTGATGGTGTCATTGGTAATTTTGGTTTTAGCTTTCAGCCTTCTGAGACTGAGCAACTTTCAATCCATGTGGTAGTTTATGTCTATACCAGTGTCATTTTTTAAGGCATTCATCAGCATAGCTGAAAACATGAGGCTGAACAGTGTTGGTGCCAGGACACAGCCTTGCTTCACTCCATTGGTGACAGGAAAGGGCTCAGCTCATAATTTTCCTATACTCTTGCCTGCATACCATCATGAAATAACCGCACTATGTGGACAAACTTTTGTGGACAGCCATATTTCGCCATAATCTTCCACAGCCCTTCTCTGCTGACTGTATCAAAAGCCTTAGTAAGGTCAATGAAAGTGGAGAGCATTTCGGAGTTTTGTTCCTGAGATTTCTCTTGCAGCTGCCTTCCAGCGAAAATTATGTCAACAGTTCCTGCTTTGAAGACAGGGGCACGCGATGACTGGGGACTCCTGGACGAATTGCCATATATGTAAACATGTAACATGCAGAATAAAACATTGAGTGGAATGAGTCATGGTAGTGCATGGAATTTGGGTCACTGCAAGTCATCATTAAAATTTACGGTGAACTGAGACACAAGCGTTCTGAGTCATCCTGTCTCATCTGTGAACTATCAGAATTGTCTACTGTTGTCCTTTATTCTACGAGCCAGTATACTCAAATCTACATCAACAACATCATGGCATGTGATAATAAATTGTTCCCTAGCTTCTCGGTTTCTGAGAAAATTTTGCAACTTTGCAAACAAACAAACACACAAGCAACAAATTATGCAGCTTGTCTTGTGGCTCACGTGTTATGTTATGTTTTGTTATACATCAACCGCTTTCAATGACTATAGGACTTCATAATTTTCATTGCTGATATTGTTGATTTTAGAAATTTCATCAATATGTCATATGTATTCACATTTTCCTTATTTCAGTGCGACCAAACAGACCTTAATATCCTATACATATATAGTGAACAACATAATGAAACAATCACAAAACTTCGGTCATCAACTATGTGTGACTCATATTTACAACTGTCTTCAATAGGTGACTCCATTATATTAAACAGTCCATACTGGTGCCAAAGGTGATGAAAACAAGTAATCTACCAGAGCAAATAATTTGTAGCAAAACTTTACAAACAGTGGTAATGCAAAAGTGTATCTTACTCAAGAAACTAAACAAAAGTGAAAGATGCTACCACTTGCAGTTACCCCAAAAGTAAACTGGCCACCAAGAAAACCACCAATGGCCAGTCTCAGAAACAAAATTCAGATACAGGAAGTGACAAGCAACGAGATTTGCAAGTTCCTCTGGAAGAATGAAACGTAATAATGACACCAAATATAACCAAGCGGCACATCTATAGTTGAAAAGGCCAAAGATAAACTCTTGAATAAAAGTCTACAATGGAAGGTTAACAAAAGTTGAATAATATTTAACATTGAGAATTCTTAACATATTAGGGCGTGTGTGTTTTATTTAAGAATTACAAAATCAGCAATACTGCATTTAAATTTACACTTACAAGCTACACGTACAAGCTTTAACAAAGAACAGAAGTGCAACAGGGATGTCTTTTTTCACATGAATTATTGTTACTAACTAGACTGAATTATGATAACAATAAATATCATCATAAATAAAATTCTATGCACTCTGAAAGCAGCCTGATAATCTGGACTTTTCCTACAACATTGCCCTTCTCAACAGCACACACAAAAGAAATGCAAAATAAACTAACAAAGATTTGAAATGAATGAGGTCACAACAATTAGGACTAAAATGCACTGTGAAAAGACAAAGATGATGAGAATAAATCAAACAAACAATAACCTGATCTCCCTTGGTGATACGTCATTTCACATTTAGGTAGCAATGTAGACTATGACAGGGAAAATTATAGAGATATTAAAATACAAACACAAAAAGCAAGAGACACTTTAGCACTAGCAAATGGAAGTCAATGGAAATTAAATTTAGTGCCAAACTCACCGGCTCTAATGACTAATGTCAAAACAGTACTACTATATGCATCAGAAACATGATGAACAACTAAAATAATTACTAATAAAATATGAAAATTCATTAACTAATAATTGAGCAGTATAGAACTAAAATGATATGAAAGAATCATGCTTGAGGAGCTTACAGTAACAAATACCAGTGAATCAAGAGTTGAGGAAAATATGTTGGCGTCGATTAGAATATTTACTGAGAAAACTCTTCAGTATAAGTAGAAAGTCCTCTCCTTGGAACACACAGATCAAAAGAAATGACGACGTAAAGAACACATGGAAAAGAGAATTAGAGACAGAGATGCATTATCTGGGGAGAAAATAAAGGGAGCAGCAAGAGATAGCAAAAGATATGAGGGCTTGGCATGAGCTGGTGGAGGATCTAAAGGATAAAGAAAGGCAACAACAGCAATACATATATAGTACCTTCCCGATCAGATGTTCAGTGACAACATCCCGCAGACCAGTGTACAGTTTTTCACCATGCTTGTGTAAAACCATTGTGTATGCATTGCGGTAGAGTTCTTCAAAGCTGAGACCACTGTTGTTCTTCTTTTGGATTTCTTGAATGGCATTCTTCAGTAATGACCAGATGTTGTTCACATATTTTTCATCCATTGTCATCTAGAGGAATATCGAATAATTAAGAATTTATTAGGAATTATGATAAAATGCAATAAAATGGTTAATGTTCAGTAAAATTAAATAGAAGCTCTACAAATGTCAGAAGAATAGGTCGCATTTTTTCTCCTTTGTTACTCTGGGAGGAATGTGTTACATCTAGTTATTCCGTGGCCTCTGCCTTTTCTTTTGCAGGTATGCTGTGATGTTTTCTTGTTTTTGTTTGCTTGTGAGATGTGGTTGCACCCACTAGCATGCGGGATCTCCTGTTTTTACCTGTATAAGATAAAAAAGTTGTTTAAAAGTCAACAAGGTCGACTTCATTGCACCAGGTTTTATCCCATATGGCTAGGTCTCTTTCCGCAGCGCGGAAAGCGTCGCACAAAGCACAAACTCTGTAGCTCTAGCGACGACCCACAGGAGTCTCAGAAAAATTTCACCCGTGAACCGAAGGACGGGGCCCGGAATCGAATCCACAACCTTCGGAGCCCGAGTCAAACGGCTTGACCACTTCCCCACAGAGACTCCCTCATGTGTCTACCTGATCTCTTGGATAGTGAGATTAGACATCTCATGTGTTCACCTGATCTCTTGGAAAGTGAGATTAGAGACCTCATGTGTGTCTCTGATCTCTTGGATAGTGAGATTAGACACCTCATGTGTTCACCTGATCTCTTGGATAGTGAGATTAGACATCTCATGTGTTCACCTGATCTCTTGGATAGTGAGATTAGACATCTCAAGTGTCTCTCTGATCTCTTGGATAGTGAGATTAGACATCTCATGTGTTCACCTGATCTCTTGGATAGTGAGATTAGACACCTCATGTGTTCACCTGATCTCTTGGATAGTGAGATTAGACATCTCATGTGTTCACCTGATCTCTTGGATAGTGAGATTAGACATCTCAAGTGTTCACCTGATCTCTTGGATAGTGAGATTAGACATCTCATGTGTTCACCTGATCTCTTGGATAGTGAGATTAGACACCTCATGTGTGTCTCTGATCTCTTGGATAGTGAGATTAGTCACCTCATGTGTCTCTCTGATCTCTTGGATAGTGAGATTAGACATCTCATGTGTTCACCTGATCTCTTGGATAGTGAGATTAGACATCTCATGTGTTCACCTGATCTCTTGGATAGTGAGATTAGACATCTCATTGTTCACCTGATCTCTTAGATAGTGAGATTAGACACCTCTTGTGTCTCTATGATCTTATGGATAGTGAGATTAGTCACATGTGTTCACCTGATCTCTTAGATAGTGAGATTAGTCACCTCATGTGTTCACCTGATCTCTTGGATAGTGAGATTAGACATCTCATGTGTTCACCTGATCTCTTGGATAGTGAGATTAGACATCTCATGTGTTCACCTGATCTCTTGGATAGTGAGATTAGTCACCTCTTGTGTCTCTCTGATATTATGGATAGTGAGATTAGTCACCTCATGTGTTCACCTGATCTCTTGGATAGTGAGATTAGACATCTCATGTGTTCACCTGATCTCTTGGATAGTGAGATTAGTCACCTCTTGTGTCTCTCTGATCTTATGGATAGTGAGATTAGTCACCTCATGTGTCTCTCTGATCTTATGGATAGTTATATTAGTCACCTCATGTGTTCACCTGATCTCTTACAAGTCACCTCATGTGTTCACCTGATCTCTTGGATAGTGAGATTAGACACCTCATGTGTCTCAATGATCTTATGGATAGTGAGATTAGTCACCTCATGTGTTCACCTGATCTCTTGGATAGTGAGATTAGACACCTCATGTGTCTCAATGATCTTATGGATAGTGAGATTAGTCACCTCATGTGTTCACCTGATCTCTTGGATAGAGAGATTAGACACCTCATGTGTCTCAATGATCTTATGGATAGTTATATTAGTCACCTCATGTGTTCACCTGATCTCTTGGATAGTGAGATTAGACACCTCATGTGTCTCAATGATCTTATGGATAGTGAGATTAGTCACCTCATGTGTTCACCTGATCTCTTGGATAGAGAGATTAGACATCTCATGTGTCTCTCTGATCTTATGGATAGTGAGATTAGTCACCTCATGTAGCCACCTGATCTCTTGGATAATGAGATTAGACACTTCTTCAATAACTTATATCAGATAATACAAATTTGACAAGGAAGAACAGAACAGTGTACAGTGCAAAACAGCCACTCTCAGCTTCCTTGATGAAGAATACCCACAGGATCTCTGGATCCGAGTGTACACAGATGGGTCAGCACAAAATGCTTTTCGAAATGGAGGAGCGGGAGTGTACATAGAATACCCAAATAATACTAGGGACACGGCCAGAGTACCAGCAGGAAAGTACTGCCATAACTATGATGCTGAAATTTAGGCAATCAAGATAGCACAGAAATTACTAAATACCAGCCATGGTACATAACCTGTGGTGCTATTGACAGATGCAAAATCAATACTCAAGGCGCTCCTGTCTGGGAAATTGCCAGTACTAAGGACACTACTTTCTGAACTTAGCAGTCAGCATAAGGTCACCATACAGTGGATACCATCCCACTGTGGAATACCTGGAAACGACAGAGCTGATCGACTGGCTAAGGAAGGAGCAAAAGAAGAACAGCCTGATGTGCCTGTTACATACCCCCAAAAGAAAGATAGTTAGTTAGTTAGTTGAAAGATCATCCTCATTGCACATCGAACCATTCAGTCCATAAGTGCTCGGATCCCCTCCTTAGCAAATCCCGCAGCGTGTAGCGGCTAACGACACCAGTTCTGTGTTGGTTTATCAATCTTCTTTGGCTTCCTGCGTAGTGTTCTTGTTTGGCCTCCCCTCTTTTAATTTGCTGTTCTCGCAGTCTGGCCATGGTTGTAGATTCACAGTCATCACTTGGTTCACGCAAAAGTCTTACTTCTCGTAGAGCATTCAGAATGTCAGCCAGGTCCATGGCGCGTCCGCCCTCCACCGTAGCCACACCTGCGAGCTTGTCAGCCCGCTCATTTCCTTGTACTCCCGCATGCCCTGGCACGAAGATGAAACTAATCTTTGCCAGCCGAGACCACTCCAGAGGCAGCAACCATTCTCTTCGGATCCCTCCTCTATCCTCTTGATCATGTTCATTGAGTCGCTAAGGAAACATGCCCCAGTGAATGTCTGTGTCTCGAGCCATGTTATTGCTTTACTTACTGCCATGACTTCCATAGTCAGGCTACTTGTGGTTTCAGTGAAAGCACCAGAGTCCTCCTTCACAATTCTCCCTCCGGCCCGCGCCGTAAAGGCCCATGAGCTTCTCACATGTCGGACGACCGACCCATCTGTGTAGATGACCGCATCACCGTATAGCGAATTCTCGAAAATCAACGCTTGTACTTCAGCCTCCACAGCAGCCAGATTTTCTTGTCTGCATTTTCTATCTAGTTGGATGCAAACTGAAAAGGATGTGCAGAAATCTGTTGGCACTTGTACCCACTCCTCGCCAGGTTCTAAGTCCTCAAGTGAACACACCTGTTGAAGAATGTCTTCGGCTTGACCCATCCACGACCGTCCTCTTTTTAACCTGCAGCCCTTCACCTTCATAATTTCACTATGCAGTGGATGTTGTGTGTTTGCGTTAACTCTGAGGTAGGCGCGTACTCTGCAAACTTGTATTCTCTCTTAAATGGTTGGAAAATCAAGAAGGTAGCACATCGCCCTGCATGATGTATCTCTTGTACATCCAAGAATAATGCGCATAGCTTCATTCTGTATCCTTTCCATCCTATCTGCTTACGGCTGAGAGTCAGGATTGCCATTGCATACTCAAAAACAGACATGACCAGCCCCTCGTACAGAAGACATAGATGGCGCTGCTCACAGTTTGCTGCCGCCATCACCCGCATCACAGCCAAACCCCGCTTGGCCTTTGTTATCACCTGGTCTATGTGCACATTATAAGCAAGGCTTCGATCAAACCGTATCCCTAGGTAATTCATTGCCTGCGTTCTTTCCACCGTCTCTGAACACAGCATTACAGTTGGTGTTGGAGTGTTGACAATATGATTATTCAACGAGAACCAAGTCACTGTTGCCTTTGTTGGGTTGACCATTGCCCCAGCTTCATCACACCAAGTACTTATGCGATTGAGTTCGGTTTGTAGTTCCACAGCAACCTGCTCTCCTTACACTGACGATACACTAAAATATCATCTGCATATGACAATATCCTGCCAGATCCAGTGATCTGCTCACTGGTGATTCTCACTGTGTAGGCATTGAACAGTACTGGAGATAATGGTGATCCCTGTGGTAGGCCAGGATATATTGTTGTTGGTTCCGAAGTCCAACTGCCACATCTAAAAACTACTTTCCGTTGGAAGAGGGCTGCAGCGATCCAACTAAGGAGGAATGGACTTACTTTGAGTTCAAGAAGCTGAAGCATTAAAAAATCCAATGGTATTCTGTTGTACGCGTCCTCAAGATCAATCGCTGCAGCAAAGGTTTCAATGCCTGAGTGGAAACCTTCATAGACATCATGGGCAAAAACTGCTGCATTGGTCCAGGTTTCTCTTTTTGGACAGTACCCACCCAGGGTAGGTGGGAAAACACCTTGCCTCTCTAGCTGGCTTGATATTTTCCTGGCAATTACCTTCTCCAGCAGCTTGCCTATTGTATTCTGCATGGTTATAATTTGATATCCCTGAATTTTTTTGTGGTCTTTGTCAGGCTTCGGCAAGGGAATCAGATAGCTGTGTAACCACTCCTCCTTGATGCTAGCACTCCCTATACTGTTGTTGTACATGTCTGCCAGTTTCTCTAGCTCGTTGTCGGTACACCTATTGATGTCGTCGTATCTTATGCCATCAGGCCCTGGAGCGCTGTTTTTTTATCATCGAAGCACAGCCTTGATTTCTTTCACTGCCACCAAAAGAAAAGAATGATCAAATCAGTCAGAAAGCCACCAAAACTTGCTCAAGACGACTACCATGTTTTTTGCTCAGACCAGAACAAGTCATTATTCTGCACCTCAGAACATGACACATTAGATTACGCAACCACATGTATACAAAATTCAAGATTAGTGAATCAGCCATGTGCACATGTGGATTGGTGTCGCAGACAGCAGAGTACATACTCCAAGACTGCCCAAATTACAACATGTCTAGGCAAACCTTCTGGCCTAGAGAGACGACACTGGAAAATAAACTCTATGGACCGCTGAGTGAACTAGAAAAAGACAGTTAAATTAATACAAGAGACAACACTGCAGTTACAGACATATTTCAAGCGAACGAAAGAAGAACTGAGGTCCATCTATACCACTGAGTGAACTAACAAAAACAGTTAAATTCATACAAGATACAACATTGTAGTTATAGACAAATTTTAAGTGAACGAAAGAAAAGGATAAACTGAGGTCCATAAAGGAAGCACAGAATACTAACACTGTAAACTAGTATGCCGTGAGAGGCAACTTAGGAGGGTTGATGTGAGACTGGCTAACTCATCCTGTGGACAAATTCAGCTTCCAAATCCAACCAATCTTGAAGACATCTACAATGGGCTTGGCATGATTTTGATGGAACCCGATGCTCAATTGGGAGATGAACAGAAGAAGTCAAGTATTTCCACACGATCCCTTCATAACTCATCAATCAATCAATCAGGTGCCGTCTCCACAATGAAGGTTGGCTGCAAAGGATCTCCAACACTGTCTGTCTCTTGCCCTGACTGTACATTCTGTCAGGCTGATGTTCGTCCATCTCTTGATGTTATTTCCCACTTGTATCATTGTCTACCTCTTGCTCGCTTGCCCTCAACTTTATCCTCCAGTATAGTTTTCATAAGAGTATCATGTCTTTTAACGTGGCCGAAATATTTCACTTGCCTCCTCTTTATTTCTTTCATCAACACTCTCTTCATTCCCAGTTTTTCTAGAACCTCTGCATTTGATTGTTTTTGTTTTCATGAAATACGACATATTCGTCTGTATATCCACATAACTCATGTTATCTGATCTTATCTTGGCATTCAGGTCACCCATCAAAATGTTAATATTGTCATTTCTTTGATTACATGGAGTACTTTTAATTTTGTGTGAAATTCCTTCTTTACTAATTCATTATTATCATTTGTTGGTGAGTAGCACTGGATCACATTCATGTTTCATTTTTTTTTTGGTGGTTCTAACTGTTGCTGCTTTCTTTTTTGTGGTTCTAATTATTGCTGCTACTACTCTAGAATTTGCTGCATCTCACTCTATTATTGCTTTCTCTGCCTCTTTAGACAGGATTAGGACCATTCCTTCGCTGTGGGGGGACATTTTCTATATATAGCCTGAGAACAACACTATTTTGCATGTTTTGAAGCCTTTTTGTCTGCTCTCTTCCATCTTGTTTTGCATAATCCCAAAACGTTAATCTTAAATTATTTCATGTTTCCTACCACTTGTTTTGTCTTTCCTAATGCATACATATGTCTAACATTTCAGGTGCCAACTCAGATTTTCCCATGTGAAAGGTGGTAAGACAGCGATCCAGACTTCATATGGCTTTCTCTGCATCTTCTTCTAGGAGAATAACTGTCTTTCATTTTATTTGGCCAAGTTATTTTAAATTTCTTTAGATCTGTAATGGTTGTTTGGATTTTGCTGCTAAAGTTTCTTTGGGATGGAGTGGGCAGTCCTATGCCAACTTTCCTTTGTCACCTCTTACAACATGCATGGTGGGTTACTGTTATTCTTTGCTGCCTTTATGAGCCTTTGAAACATATGTCTAAACATTTGCTTCAGTGGTGTTCAAAAGTTGATGAACAGAGAAAATTATTTTGTGAGGACAATAGATATGTCAACAAGCTCAAGTTTACCATTAATTTCTGTACATATATTTAGACTGATGCCTGAAGATGTACAATATATAAGTAAAAGAAAAGTTGCAGAAAAAAAACAGACAAAAAGAAACATTTAATTCACAGAAAGTAGATTTTAAAATGTGGCTTCGACCGAAAATGAAATTGTGAGCTACGGGTATGAATATACAAGATCTGATTCCTTGGTGACATGTTACCCCAAAACAAACATAGATGTATGACAGCCCCAGCAAATCTGCACATATTTGGGTTGAGATCTTCTTGGCTCAAGAGAAATGAAAACATTAGCCCTGCCCACTCACTGCTTACCACAGGGGAGTGGGGCAAAAAAAGGACAATACCAACCATTCAATTGATACAATTCAATACATCATTTGATAGTGATACACTTGGTCCACCTGTGACAAGACAAGATTACTTATTTGGATTATAACTGGAGTACATAAATTAAATATAATAATTTTATACTCAGATGTGTCCGAATCTAAAGCCATGCAATATCACGATTTCTTTTCATAATTGTTTACTTTTTCTGGGCTAGGTATGACTAGTTGTTACGCCACTTACTGGAAATGCTCTTATTCGCATTTTTGTATCCCTCCTAGTCGGAGTTCTGGACCCCATTGATGACATGATGGTGCTGTAGATGTAAATTTATCTCACTCCGAGTACAAATACGATGGCACTGAAGATGTGGTTGATATTAATATTTCTCATGAACTAAAACTTCCAACTATCGAATCTGAAATACGTACAACCTAAATAATTAAATCTTTTCGCCACACTGATCACTACAACGTTGCTATTCTGCGTCGGCCACAATATTGTAGGACACGCGTAGCTTTGATTATAATCTTCGGTGTGTCATTCTGGTCCATAAATGGCAGGTTTATTTATGAAATTCATGATTTAAAAGTCGACAAAGAAGAGATCGTCTGTAAGCAGTACTGAGAGACCTATATGCAGTCGTTTAGGAAGGACCGCATCACAACCTTGACCCGCAGTTCCGATTTACAAAGTAGATTTCCTCCTAACTACCTCCCAGTCATTTCATCAAACAAAAAAATTATAAATATAATAAATCTTGACAAAATTAAGCATATTTTATAAATATTTATGACTGCTGTGAAATACGCATGATATTTGAGTGAACTATATATATAGAGTAGAGCGGATCATGACAACTCTGTGAGAGATCACTTCCTAGTATGATGGGATAGTCATGACGGCGAGCTATGTTTAGTTACATCTACAGCAGTTGGAGCATTGGCGCATCCTGGTCTCTTCTGTGTCTTGCCTTTACTCCAGTTTTCTATTTATATTTTGTGTTCTTTTGTTTTTATACAGCCTTCTTATGTAACAAAAGGCAGTCTACGAGTATTTTCGGCACACGGAAGAAAAATTGCGGCACATTAAATGAAGGATAGAGAAGAGATATTGAAATAAGAATACAAATACAACAGTCAATAGAGAAGAAGAGGCGCTTTCACTTTCATAACTTTCATAGCGCTTGGTAATGTCTGCAGAAATTAAACTTGGCACCAAGCTTAGAATATTTAACTTCACTGTTAAATCGGTAATATCATCCAGTGCCTTGTTGGCTGACATGGGCGATCATGCTTCTCCACAAATTGCGATCTCCAATTCGTGTGTTGACTTCCTTTCGTGCCAAGACATAAGACTGTCAATCATTTTCTCACGCTGTCTTCCTCTATCTCTTTTTCCGCAAATCTTGCCGGTTGTCACAACGTGTTCCAATTTTTGTCTTCTCATACCGTGGCCAAAAGATTATGACTGCTTCTTTCTGATGTTTGTGATAAGTTGTCTTTGCGATTTAGCTTCTCTCTAAATGTCCACGCTGCTCATTTAGGCTGTCCAATTAGTTAGTTAGTTAGTTAGTTAGTTAGTCGACAGATCATCCTCATTGCACATCGAACCATTCAGTCCATAAGTGCTCGGATCCCCTCTCAGCAAATCCCACAGCGTGTAGCGGCTAACGATACCAGTTCTGTGTTGGTTTATCAGTCTTCTTTGGCTTCCTGCGTAGTGTTCTTGTTTGGCCACCCCTCTTTTAATTTGCTGTTCTCGCAGTCTGGCCATGGTTGTAGATTCACAGTCATCGCTTGGTTCTCGCAAAAGTCTTGCTTCTCGTAGAGCATTCAGAATGTCAGCCTGGTCCATGGCGTGTCCGCCCTCCACAGTAGCGTTACCTGCGAGCTTGTCAGCCCGTTCATTTCCTTGTACTCCCGCATGCCCTGGCACGAAGATGAAACTAATCTTTGCCAGCCGAGACCGCTCCAGAGACAGCAACCATTCTCTTCTGACCCCCCCCCCCCAATCTCTATCCTCTGGAGCATGTTCATTGAGTCGCTAAGGAAACATGCCCTAGTGAATGTCTGTGTCTCGCGCCATTGTATTGCTTTACTTACTGCCATGACTTCCATAGTTAGACTACTTGTGGTCTCAGCAAAAGCACCAGAGTCCTCCTTCACAATTCTCCCTCCGGCCTGAGCCGTAAAGGCCCATGGGCTTCTCACATGTCGGACGACCGACCCATCTGTGTAAATGACAGCATCACCGTCAAGCGAATTCTCGAAAATCAACGCTTGTACTTCCGCCTCCACGGCTGCCGGGTTTTCTTGTCTGCATTTTCTGTCTAGTTGGACGCAAACTGAAAAGGATGTGCAGAAATCTGTTGGCACTTGTACCCACTCCTCGCCAGGTTCTAAGTCCTCAAGTGAACACACCTGTTGAAGAATGTCTTCGGCTTGACCCATCCACGACCGTCCTCTTTTTAACCTGCTGCCCTTCACCTTCATAATTTCACTATGCAGTGGATGTTGTGTATTTGCGTTAATTCTGAGGTAGGCGCGAGCTCTGCAGACTTGTATTCTGTCTTCAATGGTTGGAAAATCAAGAAGGTAGCGCATCGCCCTGCATGCTGTATCTCTTGTACATCCAAGAATAATACGCATAGCTTCATTCTGTATCCTTTCCATCCTTTCTATCTGATTACGGCTCGGAGTCAGGATTGCCATCGCATACTCAAAAACAGACATGACCAGCCCTTCGTATAGAAGACATAGATGGCGCTGCTCACAGTTTGATGTCGCCATCACCCGCATCGCAGCCAACCCCCGCTTGGCCTTTGTTATCACCTGGTCTATTTGCTCATTATAAGCAAGGCTTCGATCAAACCGTATCCCCAGGTAATTCATTGCATGCGTTATTTCCACCGTCTCTGAACACAGATTTACAGTTGGTGTTGGAGTGTTGACAATATGATTATTCAACGAGAACCAAGTCACTGTTGCCTTTGTTGGGTTGACCATTACCCCAGCCTCAACACACCAAGTACTTATGCGATTGAGTTCGGTTTGTAGTTCCACAGCAACCTGATCTCTATCCTTACCCTGGCGATACACTAAAACATCGTCGGCATATGACAATGTCCTGCCAGGTCCATTGATCTGTTCACTGGTGATTCTCACAGCGTAGGCGTTGAACAGTACCGGAGATAATGCCTAAATGGTGATCCCTGTGGTAGGCCAGGATATATTGTTGTTGGTTCCGACGTCCAACTGGGACATCTAAAAACTGCTTTCCTTTGGAAGAGGGTTGCAGCGATCCAACTAAGGAGGAATGGACTTATTTTGAGTTCAAGAAGCTGAAGCATTAAAAAATCCAATGGTACTCTGTTGTACGCGTCCTCAAGATCAATCACTGCAAGTTTCAATGCCTGAGTGGAAACCTTCATAGACATCATGGGCAAAAACTGCTGCATTGGTCCAGGTTAGGCCTGGACAGGCTGTCCAATTAATTTTCAGCATTCTTCTATAAAAAACCACACCTCCAAGGCTTCTATGGATGTTTTTCACCGGTTTATTAATTTTCCAGGATTCGCAGCCGTGTGTTAACATTTGTTCTATGTGACATGCAAGAGCTTTCTTTTCCAACTTTCAAGGACACAGACTTATTGCACAGAATGTTGTTCATTTGATAGTTTTTGCTTGTCCTATACTCAACATGCGTTTCTTCTTCTTCTTCTTCTTCTTCTGCGTTCATCCGGATTTTTTTTTCCGGATGTGACTGCATTGTGCCTGTTTACAGCAGAGCTGCGTTCTTGCGCCGTCAGGCCGACACATCCGACTTCTGCGGGCATTTGTTGACTGGGTTAACCTTCCGGGCTCAACATAATAGAGAAGTGCTGAGAATTTAATGTACACCTATTCTCATGTTTTGTGAATTATTCAAAGGCATTTGACTGTGTACCACATCAGAAACTTTGGGAAATCATGAGGAATATGGGTTTTCCATCACATGTAGTACGACTCATAAAACTGCTCTATCTAGACCAACAAGCAGCGGTTAGAACTGATGGCGAGACATCAGATTGGTTTGACATCAAGCAAGGAGTCAGTCAGGGCTGTGTGCTGTCACCCTATTTGTTTAACCTGTACGCCAAAAATATAATGAGAAATGTCAGAGATGACATAACCAGGGCGCAATATGATGCCTTAAATATCGGTGGTCATGAAATACCAGAGATTCAATTTGCTGATGATACAGTATTACTATCCACATCACAGAATGGTATAGAAAACCTAATAACTTCAACCCAAAAAATAGTGAAAATCACATCTTATATCTTAACATCATCATCATCAAGTGCCGTGCCGGCTGGCGTAGGCGTTCATGGCTCTCCATAGATCTCGGTCTTTGGTTTTCTGGATCAACTCTGCTGCTGATATTCCTCCGTGCCACCGTCTCAATCCATCCAGCATCACTTCTCTTGGTCTACCTCTGCCTCTCTTCCCCTCGATCTTTCCAGTTGTTACGATGTTCTCCAATGCCTCTCTTCTCATCACATGACCGAGGAAAGCTGTTTGTCTCTGTCTTATTGTTGTATATAATGTTCTAGTTTCGTTAGCCTGTTTCAGGCAGTCGTCGTTAGTTACTCTGGCAGTCCAAGGAATTCGCAACATTCGTCTCAGGAACCACATCTCTGTTGCTTCTAATTTCTTCTTAATTTGTTCATTTACATTCCAAGATTCACTGCCATACAGCAAAACTGGTTCTACATAGCATTTCATCACTCTCTTTCTTACATTCAGTGATAGTGACTTATTGCATAAGATACTCTTCATTTTCTGAAATGCGGCTTTTGCCTGCCCTATTCTGCTCCTAATCTCTGTTGTACATCTTCCATCTGGTGTTATAAATGCCCCTAGGTATCTAAAATTATCAACTTGGTTAAGGATTTTCCCTTCTATTTCTATGTCACATTTTGGTGTCACCATTTTCTTTGATATTACCATTGTTACTGTTTTCTTGATATTCAAGGAGAGTCCTTTCCTTGCACTCTCTGTTACTACAACGTCTAATAATTGTTGTAGGTCTGTTGAATTATCCGCCACCAATACTGTGTCATCTGCATAGCGTATATTATTTATATTATAACCTCCAACTAGTATTCCTGGCATCTCTTTGATCCCCCTCATTATTACTTCGCTATAAAGGGAGAAAAGATCTGGTGACAAGACACACCCTTGTCGTACTCCTAGCTTTATCTGTTCGTAACTGCCCTCTTTATTTCCCATTTTAATTGCTGCTACTTGGTCCCAGTAAATATTCTTTATTATTCTTAAATCTTTTCCATCAGTGTTGATATCTGTCGTGTCCTCCTTTACAGTGTCGTCCCTGGAGTGAAGAGAGCCGACACCCACATTATAATATTTTTTCCCTCTCAATATTCTGGAGAATCCACCAGCTTCCGTCCAACACACTCCATCAGCCTATGGACACCTTTTCCTATCACTCTCTCACTGTCGTACTATGCCCCCTTCTCATACTTCCCCAACGCAACATACTCAACAACTCTTGCTTCTAGAAATTAATAAAGATTAATTTATTAAAAGAAAAGTGTAACGTATATGAGACGTGTATGCGAAGAAAAAAAGTGTGTCGTGTATTATAACCTAAATGTGTATGTCAGCCTTCAAAGTTCAGGATCATAGTGTACACATCATGGCAAGGATCACAAGACATCATTCGAGTCAGTACGAAAAACCTCACCGAAGTCGTATCCTTCTCTCCAGACATGTCCTCCTCCAGGAACTCTGATGACCATGAGATCTGAATCCCATGTAGATATATAATCCGTGGAAAAAAACTGTTATTGTTCCTAACACAACTGTTCCTAACAGTTTATAGAAACTCCGGCTTCATAATTCCGGCGCGGTGAAACAAACATGGAACACTGTCCTATGAACAAGACTTTTTGTCTCTTGATAAATGTTCACTAGTTCTCACTATTAAACAGTTATTGTATCTAGAATAAAATGGCTTGCTTTATTCACTAGATATAGTCTGAAAGTTCTGATTTCCTTGATACGTGGCACAACTACACTTCAATGTTTGGTTTCATCTAATGTGAACATCAGTTCCTACTGATCTAGTTCCTCATGGGCTGAACCTCCATCACGTCAGGTGTGTTAACGATTGGTATTCACTCATGTAGGATACATATACCATTAGACTCCACCGAGCAATGTGTCTTAACTTCTTCCGTTGCGAAAGTTGCTGGCCCATCTCTCCACATCATACTTTATCCGGGATCGGATTTTTTAGTTGTTCCGGGTTCTTCATTCCAACCAGAGGAACCTGTAAAATAAATCATACAACTGGTGATAGCCTCCCCTTCACTGATCTCTATTAGATGATCGTGGCATCGGCCTCGCTCAGAAAATATAATGTACCCATCAGGGACAGATGAACTGACCACATAGGTTATCATCAGGCCAAGACAAAAAAAATCAGCAAACAGAATGCGGACCCCCGCCCACCAGGGACACCTACGGGAAGATCCCAATTATCCTTCATTACTCAATTCTCAACTAGTAAAGCTTATAAACACTTCACTAATCTATTCTTAACTAGCAGAGTTAATATCACTATTCTTACTCTAACTAGTTTCCACTAACAGTGCTAATCATCACACTATAGTTTAACAAGGCCACAGTCTATATTAATTAGAACTAATAGACTATATTGACTACCTTATGTAAAAACCGCCTCATTCCCGGGATGGCTACTACACTTTGCCATAACGACACATGCTAGTTAATGTTAAATTTATCTAGCACTGTAGAGCTCTCCCACAAACACGTCCATCATAATCCACGGTTTTTGTCAACTCCCCATCTCCAATCATGGTTTATGGCAAAACCTCTAATTGGTCACGTGACTGTATTCTTCCTGTCCCCACAGGGGTTATTTGGACATATCAGCCATTGTCAAGAATCTATTTTCCTGGCTTTAGTCCTTGTCAAAGTTGTCATTAATGGTTTTCCAAACAAGCTTACATTGTGCACGTGAAGTTGTTCATGTCCGGTAGGTGTTGGCCCACATCCGATTGCCACTATGACCCCACAAAGAGTTGCAAATAACCCCGTCAACTTCTCGATGTGCCGGAAACCAAGAATTGACAGATGCACTGTTTTCCTGTCTCTCGCTGCCAATTCCGGTTTGTCTCTGACTGTTGACAAACTGTCAATCTTCTGTTCAGTGGTGACAATCCCAGCAGCCATTTCCGTCTGATGTCCGGCAGTATAAGTGACAGACAGGGCTGTTCCATCTACTGCGCCGGGCAAGGCTATGTAATTCTAAATGTTTATAAACTGCCAACGCATTGTATCCCTTCCTTCTCACTCACCACCAAATGTGTTTATGGGCTGACCCGATGTAACCTGTGCAGCTGTGTTTACTCTGTTAGTAAAAATAGTTGTCGCTGGCAGATCGTCCGCTTAATCCGAAAATCCTCTATAATAATCAACCTGTTAAACACACGGTTTTATTTTGTGACATAGGCCCCCTCTTAAGAGAGTAGTCCATCTCACTCTTCTCCACCGTGAGTTTAATCCAGATGATTCATTCTTCTTCTTCATGAGCTGGGTGTCTTGACAAGAAGTCCGCTCCAACATTTTCCTTCCCAGGAATGTACTCTACTGTGAAATTATACGGTTGAAGTAACAACGACCACCGCATCAAACGTGCGTTGAGCTTCTGAGAAGTAGCCAGGAACATCAGGGGCTGATGATCCGACTGGACTCGAAACTTAACTCCATACAAATATGGCTGAAATTTTTGCACTGCCCATACGAGGGACAAGCACTCTCTCTCGACGGTTGAATAATTTCTTTCCGCCTGTAGAAGTTTCTTACTTGCGTATGCCACAGGTTTCAAAACCGAAGCATCGTCTTTTCCTTCCTGTAACAAAGCGGCTCCAATTCCAATCGCACTCGCATCTGTTCTCAACACAAATTGTTTGGAAAGGTCAGGGAGCTGTAATACAGGTTTGCTGACCAAGGCCTCCTTTAACTGACTATAAGCATTCTCACATTCTGGTGTCCAAATGATTTGGTCCGGGAATCCCTTTTTCAAGGTTTCCGTCAACGGAGCTCCCAGTTCAGTGAAATGTGGGATAAATTTGTGGTAGAACCCACACAACGAGAGAAAAGATCGCACATCCTTCTTCGTTTTTGGCCTTGGTGCATTTCTGATTTTCTCCAGGTTCTTCTCTTCTGGGACAATGTGTCCTGGAGTGATGGTGTGTCCTAGAAATTCCAGAGTCTGGTAACCAATCATGCACTTGGTTGGACGAGCAGTAAGCCCTGCTTCCTTGAGTCTATTAAACACTCTCTCCAAGGATTGTAAGTGGTCATCCAAGCTATCACTGGAAATCAGAATATCTTCCATGAATGAGATGATGGACGGATCCTGTAACGGATCTAGTAAAGTCCTCATCATGCGTGTAAACACACTGGGTGCATTGCTGAGTCCAAAGGGCATGACCTTGAATTCGTAGTGTCCACTGGGTGTACTGAAAGCTAACAGTGGTCGAATCTCCGGTTTGACTGGTATCTGATAGTACCCCCGACTCAGATCCACCTTTGAAAAGTACCGAGCCTTATGAAGCCTAGCGAATAACTGAGTTGGATTCGGCAAAGGTTCCACCTGAAACTGTGTATGACTGTTCAGAAGTCGGTAATCTATACACAACCGGTGTTCTCCTCTTGGTTTGCGTAACAAAACTACCCCCGCATTGTATGGGGATGTGGATGGTGCAATCACGTCATCCTCCAGCAGTTTTTGTATTTCCTCCTCCAGGGCCTTTTCTTTAGAGAATGGCACTGGGTAAACCTTTTGGCGAACAGGCTCCTGTGTGGTCAAAGTCATCTCGAACTCAACCAACCTCGTTCGTCCTGGTTTATCAGTCAGTATCTCCTTATGAGACTTGAGAACCTGGGTTATCCTTTCCCTCTCCTGGGAGGTCAGATCAGGGTTCACTTTCACATCCCTATAGGTTTCCTGGTGTACCAAGGGATATTCCCTGCCCTCGCTGGTTCCCACTTCCGTCTCCATTGCAACTGCCATTGCCATGAGGTGCGCTGCCTTGTCTCCGGGTCTCTCTTCGTATTTCCGCAAGAGATTGATATGGAAAATCTTCGACTTTCCCCGGATCCGGATCTGATAGTTGGTTCTGGATATCACCCTTTCCACGGGAAATGGTCCTTGCCAACCTATCTCCAGTTTGTTGTTTCCCGTTGGGAGTAGCAACAAGACTTTATCTCCCACCTCTAGAGATCTTTCTTTAGACCTACGGTTGTAGTAAGCCGCATGTCTTTTCCTGGCCTTTTTCAAGTTTTGATTTGCCAGAGTCCATCCCTTATGGAGTTTTTCTTTCAGTTCCTCCACGTATTGATAGGATGAGATCACTTCTTCTGACGTCCCCTCTTCAGTCCAACTCCTCAACATGGCTTCCAACGGTCCTTTGATTGGACGACCAAACAGCAACGTAGCGGGTGGTAGTCCTGTTGAGCCATGAGGAACTTCCCGATAGGCAAAGAGTGCGGCTGGGATATATTCATCCCACCTATCAGGTTTTTCCTGCGCTAGTTTCCTGAGCATTGTCATCAACGTGCCGTTGAAACGCTCTACTTGTCCATTGGCTTGAGGGTGGTAAGGGCTGGTATGTATGTGGTTAGAGTGAAACACCCTAAATACCTCCTCCATGAGTTTTCCACAAAACTGAGATCCATTATCCGTCAGAATTTGATCCGGAAAGCCTAATCTGGTAAAGGCCTCCATCAGTGCGTCCGCCACTCTTTTCGAGTCAATCGTGGTCAACGGTATGGCTTCACCCCACATTGTACAGCAATCCACCATTGTGAGTATATACATGTTCCTCTTCCTAGTCCTGGGAAGTGGACCCACGATATCGATGGCTACCCTCTCGAAAGGAGAGTTCATGATGGGCATCTCACCCAACATCACCGGTGCTGTCCAGTGTTTCGGTGCCACCCTCTGGCACTCAGGGCATGACTTCACATACCGACGCACATCATCTGTCATTCCCGGCCAATAGTAGTGGCAGGAAATCCGCTGCATGGTGGCGGCAATACCCATATGTCCACTAAAGGAGATGGTATGCCCCATATGAAGAATCTTAGACCGGTGAGCTTTCGGGACGACCAACTGACCGTATAGGTTGTCTCCCCTTCCTGCTCTCCTGTAGAGTATCCTATTCTTCATGTAGTACTGCCCCCGTCCTGGTGGATCAGCACTTTTCTGCAGCTTTTTGTAGCAAGGACGTAAAGTATCATCCTCACTCTGGGCAGTTCGTAGCTCCCCCGGCATTGGGTTAGTCACAATTGCGTCTGCCTCTTCCGTTTTCGTCTGAGAGCGAGTCTGCATTGCTCCCATATGGATTGGCTCCCTGGGCATTCCCAGAAAGACATACCGGCAACCTAGGATGACTGGAAAAATGGGATCGGTCAATACAGCGGCCTTGATGGTGCCGGTGACGTACCTTGAGCGAATCTCCACATTAGCAATGGGCAACTTCATGGTTACAGCACTCTTCTGTGCAGGCTGTATGTCCAATGTTTCACCTGTGAATTGTTCTGGATGTACCAGATCCGCAGAAATCACGGCCTCCCCGTCCAGTCCTGTGTCGTATAAACACTCCACTTGACGACCGTTAACCTCTACCAATTCCACTACAGGTGGTTTTTCCTGGTCTGGAGTCTCTTCCTCGGCCTCGACCTGTTCGGTGGGCTCCACCTTAGGTTTTCCTGAGCACACGACGAATTGAGTGTCTCCTGACATTCCCTTGCAGTCAATAGCATTGTGCGTATTCGACTGGCATTGGTTGCACCATTTCCCTGTCCTAGATTTTCTATTGCCAGACTTGAGTGAGCTCTCCTGGTGGCTAGCTTCCTTGTTGACCTTGGCATTTTCTGTGACAACCTCCTTGGAAGTCACTTGACATGCTGCGAAGTGAGGGTTCTTAGCCTTCGATTTGCAGTCCCTCGTATTGTGAGAGGGTGACTTACAAATTGAACACCACTTCTCCGACCACGGTCGTTTTGGTGTAGAGCTTGAAGTGCTCTTGCTTCCCTCCTTCTTCTTCTCTAAACTATCCTCTGATTTTTGCACATAAGGTTCCCACTTTTTTGTTCCTGAGTTTTTGGTTTTCTTCTTGTCATGTTTCTCTTGACTTTTGGAGTTGGTGGAAAGGTTTTCCCCTGCCTCCCCATGTACCTCGACGAACCGTTCTGCTAATTTATTCACGAGGTCAATACGTTCCGCTCCTTGTTCTCCCAGGAACGTCCTGAGAGGTTTAGACATTTGCTTCTTCAGCTGGTCGACCACCATGAGCTCTTCCAGACTCTCATAGTCATGTGCGAACCCAGCCAAATCCATCCACTTGTGGAGATAAGATTTTAGACGCAAACTGTAGGCGGCAAACAACTCCCCCGGTTCTCGTTTCGCTGCTCGAAATTTTTTCCGGTAGGTATGTGAAGTAACCTCGAATCGTTTCAGCAGAGCCGTCTTTAACTCGTCATAATTGTTCTCATGTCCTGGTGGCAGGCGAGTATAAACCTCGTAACCGGTCCCGCGTAATCCCTGGGATAGCTTAAGATTCCATTTGTTACGCTCCAGACCCATAGCAACTGACATAGCCTCGAAGCGTTGAAGGTATTGATCAATCTTCTCTTTGTCCTCCTCGTAGACCGCCAAAGGAAACTTCATAGCATGGTACCCATGTCCACCTACTGGTGTTGATCCTGGGATGGAGGAACCTCCAACTGCCCCCTCAGTTTCTCCATTAGATTGACTCTTGAGCTCGAGTTCCCGCATCCGGTACTCGTGCTCCCTCTTCTGTGCTTCTTGTTCAGCTTCTAATTTCCTAGCTGCTTGTTCAGCTTCAAATTTCCTAGCTGCTTGCTCAGCTTCCAATTTCCTAGCTGCTTGCTCAGCTTCCAATTTCTTAGCTGCTTGCTCAGCTTCCAATTTCTTAGCTGCTTGTTCCAACTCCATCCTTCTCAATTCCAGCTCGGCCTTTCGATCATCCCTTTCTGCTTGACGATACTCTCTCTCCACTTCCTGTATGTAATCCGTTAGAGCAGACCCAGCCAATCCCATTTCTTCCCCCCTTGCCTTTAATTCTAACGTGCTAAGTTTAGGGGTGGCCATTATACAGAGAGGTAAGCTAGCAGGTCTAGTACAATATAACTGCAAATTACTATACCGATATATGAACAAGTACTATAAATCTAGATATTACCACACACAGTACATTCACTCAGTGACAAGAGTAGAATCAGGACCACAGACCTATGCAGACGTGTGAAGTGTGAACAGGTAAGATATTAGTCCTAACCCCTATCCACATTCACTCTAGCTGGATTCTCCAAAATGATATCTCCCTTTTATAACTAAGGATCCTGTGTCAAAAGACCCCGTCGTCAGAAGACCCTCCTGTCAAACGTTCCTGCTTGCAGGAGATCTCGCTGTCAAAGGATTCCGTTTACGGGCGATCCCGCTGTCCAAAGATTCCGTTTACGAGAGATCCCGCTGTCCAAGGATTCCGTTTACGAGAGATCCCGCTGTCCAAAGATCCCGTTATCGAGCCCCCAATAATGTCGTGTCCTCCTTTACAGTGTCGTCCCTGGAGTGAAGAGAGCCGACACCCACATTATAATATTTTTTCCCTCTCAATATTCTGGAGAATCCACCAGCTTCCGTCCAACACACTCCATCAGCCTATGGACACCTTTTCCTATCACTCTCTCACTGTCGTACTATGCCCCCTTCTCATACTTCCCCAACGCAACATACTCAACAACTCTTGCTTCTAGAAATTAATAAAGATTAATTTATTAAAAGAAAAGTGTAACGTATATGAGACGTGTATGCGAAGAAAAAAAGTGTGTCGTGTATTATAACCTAAATGTGTATGTCAGCCTTCAAAGTTCAGGATCATAGTGTACACATCATGGCAAGGATCACAAGACATCATTCGAGTCAGTACGAAAAACCTCACCGAAGTCGTATCCTTCTCTCCAGACATGTCCTCCTCCAGGAACTCTGATGACCATGAGATCTGAATCCCATGTAGATATATAATCCGTGGAAAAAAACTGTTATTGTTCCTAACACAACTGTTCCTAACAGTTTATAGAAACTCCGGCTTCATAATTCCGGCGCGGTGAAACAAACATGGAACACTGTCCTATGAACAAGACTTTTTGTCTCTTGATAAATGTTCACTAGTTCTCACTATTAAACAGTTATTGTATCTAGAATAAAATGGCTTGCTTTATTCACTAGATATAGTCTGAAAGTTCTGATTTCCTTGATACGTGGCACAACTACACTTCAATGTTTGGTTTCATCTAATGTGAACATCAGTTCCTACTGATCTAGTTCCTCATGGGCTGAACCTCCATCACGTCAGGTGTGTTAACGATTGGTATTCACTCATGTAGGATACATATACCATTAGACTCCACCGAGCAATGTGTCTTAACTTCTTCCGTTGCGAAAGTTGCTGGCCCATCTCTCCACATCATACTTTATCCGGGATCGGATTTTTTAGTTGTTCCGGGTTCTTCATTCCAACCAGAGGAACCTGTAAAATAAATCATACAACTGGTGATAGCCTCCCCTTCACTGATCTCTATTAGATGATCGTGGCATCGGCCTCGCTCAGAAAATATAATGTACCCATCAGGGACAGATGAACTGACCACATAGGTTATCATCAGGCCAAGACAAAAAAAATCAGCAAACAGAATGCGGACCCCCGCCCACCAGGGACACCTACGGGAAGATCCCAATTATCCTTCATTACTCAATTCTCAACTAGTAAAGCTTATAAACACTTCACTAATCTATTCTTAACTAGCAGAGTTAATATCACTATTCTTACTCTAACTAGTTTCCACTAACAGTGCTAATCATCACACTATAGTTTAACAAGGCCACAGTCTATATTAATTAGAACTAATAGACTATATTGACTACCTTATGTAAAAACCGCCTCATTCCCGGGATGGCTACTACACTTTGCCATAACGACACATGCTAGTTAATGTTAAATTTATCTAGCACTGTAGAGCTCTCCCACAAACACGTCCATCATAATCCACGGTTTTTGTCAACTCCCCATCTCCAATCATGGTTTATGGCAAAACCTCTAATTGGTCACGTGACTGTATTCTTCCTGTCCCCACAGGTGTTATTTGGACATATCAGCCATTGTCAAGAATCTATTTTCCTGGCTTTAGTCCTTGTCAAAGTTGTCATTAATGGTTTTCCAAACAAGCTTACATTGTGCACGTGAAGTTGTTCATGTCCGGTAGGTGTTGGCCCACATCCGATTGCCACTATGACCCCACAAAGAGTTGCAAATAACCCCGTCAACTTCTCGATGTGCCGGAAACCAAGAATTGACAGATGCACTGTTTTCCTGTCTCTCGCTGCCAATTCCGGTTTGTCTCTGACTGTTGACAAACTGTCAATCTTCTGTTCAGTGGTGACAATCCCAGCAGCCATTTCCGTCTGATGTCCGGCAGTATAAGTGACAGACAGGGCTGTTCCATCTACTGCGCCGGGCAAGGCTATGTAATTCTAAATGTTTATAAACTGCCAACGCATTGTATCCCTTCCTTCTCACTCACCACCAAATGTGTTTATGGGCTGACCCGATGTAACCTGTGCAGCTGTGTTTACTCTGTTAGTAAAAATAGTTGTCGCTGGCAGATCGTCCGCTTAATCCGAAAATCCTCTATAATAATCAACCTGTTAAACACACGGTTTTATTTTGTGACAATATCTTCCAACATTTTAATCAGTTCATCATGTTTTACTTTATCAAATATCTTAACATAGCAAACAAAAGATAATGCATACAGATAAAACTACACAATCAATCATGTGCCATGCCATAAAGCGTGGGCGGTCATGAATCGCCATTTCACTCGATCATCATAGTCGTGGATCAGCTCAGCGTACCTGTCTCGTCCATGCCATGTGGCCAAGCCATCCAGGTATTTTCCTCTCGGTCTTCCTCTTGATCTGTCCCTTCGATCTTGTCAGTTGTCACTAAGTTCTCCAATCCATTTCTTCTCATAACATGTCCAAAAAATTTGACTGTCTACGTCTAATTTATCTAATCAATTTACGATTTTCATGTGTCTCCTGTAGTACTTGCTCATTGGTTTTTCTATCTGTCCATGGTAATCTTTGCATTTTCCTCTGAAACCACATTTCTGCAGCCATCAGATGTTTTTCAGCTTGACTGCACATTGTCCAAGTTTCACATTCATACAAAAGAACAGGCTCTATGTATCCCCTCAACACTCTTTTTCTCGTTTCAATTGACATCTTTTTATTGGTCAGAATGTTTTTCATCTTGCTAAAGGCTACTTTCGCTATGGCGATTCTTGCTCTAATCTCTTCAAGGCATCTCCCATAAGATGTTATGACTGTTCCGAGATAATTGTTTCGATTCACTTGTTGAAGAATATTCCCATTTACTTGTATATTACATTGTGGTACTTTGTTCTTCCTAGTGACGACCATAACCTGTGTCTTTTTACAATATAATTATAACCTTTGCTGCTCACTGTATACAACAACCACATCTACTAATTGTTGCAGATCCTGCGCATTGTCTGCAATCAATACTGCAATAAAACTACTATGGAGAAAGAAATATATGTTGATGAGGAAAGATTGGAGGTGGTGGAATATCTTGGATCATTAATTACCAACAATGGTGACACAATGAAAGAAATTAAACGACGACTATCCGGGAAGGTTAACCCGGTCAACAAATGCCCGCAGAAGTCGGATGTGTCGGCCTAACGGCGCAAGAACGCAGCTCTGCTGTAAACAGGCACAACGTAATCACGTCCGAAAAAATGATGAACGCAGAAGAAGAAGAAGAAGAAGAAGAAGAAGAAGAAGAAGAAGAAGAAGAAGAAGAAGAAGAAGAAGAAGAAGAAGAAGAAGAAGAAGAAGAAGAAGAAGAAGAAGAAGAAGAAGAAACGACGACTATCAATTGCCCTTCAAAGACTAAAACAACTGGATAAATTATGGAGTGTGGGCAGATAGAACGACAAAAATTAGATTTTTAAGAGCATGCATCTTTCCCATTGCAACAAACGCCTGTGAGACCTGGACACTTACTAAACAAGCTGAACAGCGCATAAATGCCTTTGAATATAAATGTTATAGACATATTCTGAGAATATCTAGGGTAAAGAAAAGAACAAATGCATTCATACTTCAAGAGCTGAATATTGAAGAGGGTTGGCTATTAAAGACGATAAAACAAAGAAAGTTGAAAAATTTTGGTCACTTGAAACGTTATGAAAGTTTGGAGAGAACAATAAAGGAGGGGTATATGCCTGGGAAGAGAGGAAGAGGAAGGCCAAAGAGAAGATGGGTGCAGGACGTGGCAGATGGTCTCCAGATGGGTGCATCGGACGCGGGACATCTTGCTTATGATGGAGAAAGTTTTCCGGAAGGTTGTTATGGCAGCGAGGTTCTGCAAAGGACATGCTACTGAATGAACTAAAAACATTCACTAATGTGTACCTGCACATGATAGTGGGGCTAACAATCACATCAATGTGAAATTTATGGAGAGAAGTAAACAAATTCCAATTAATCAAGAGGTGAAGAAAAGATGATGGCGCTGGATAGAACACACTGAGAAAACCTGTCGGTAGTTTATGTAGACACTCCGTTGACTGTCTCACATTTAATATTAAATAAGGCCACCAGAAAGATTATACCAACTTAACTAAAAAGAGCAAAGTAACAATCTTAGAATTCCGCACAGGGCACAACAGGCTGTAATGCCAAATATTTAATGAACTAAAGATAGGAGATAGTGGAACCTTTGAAATAACAGCTAAGCGTTTGTTTGCAAGAGTGTCTAATTTATGCAGAACAGAGAAACGTATGTTGGCCTACATACGCTCTATTTGAGGACAAACTCTGGAAGTTTACAGCTGCTGTTTTGTTGTTGTTGTTGTTTTTTGTTTTTTAATTTATTTACACTGACGTCTGAGGGTGAATAAATAACAAGAATAAGGAACTAAAACTAGACGAACTGTTTCAACAAATGCACGATTCAGTGGATAACCAACCCACTTCAAATTTCCGGGGAAACGAAGGTACAGATCGACTTGCAAAGCTGGGCGGATCTCTACAACATGATTTCATCACAACATGAAACCGCAAAACTTATATTGAAGAGTCTTTCGGGGCAAGATACTCTGATCACAAGACAGATGATGTCTATCATAAATTTTCAAAGCAAGATCACGCAATAATCTTTCTATTATTGCGTACAGAACGCAGCAGACTGAAACATCTATATCACAGGTTCGAGATTAATTAATGTGTGTGTGTGTGTGTGTGTGTGTGCGCGCGCGCGCGCGTGTGGGATTGGGGAGAGAGACAATAATCCTTTACCTATTACAGTTCTACACGACTTAACAGTCGCTTAATAGTCGCTTAATAGTCGACAGGGTCGACTTCATTGCTCCGGGTTTTTATCCTATATGGCTCGGTCTCTTTCCACAGCACGGAAAGCGTCGCACAAAGCACGAACTCCGTAGCTTTTAGCGACGACCCATGGGAGTCTCCGAAACATTTAACTCGTAAACCGAAGGACACGGTCCGGAATCGAACCCACAACCTTCGGCTCACGATTCAAACGTCAAACGGCTTGACCACTTCGCCACAGAGACTCCGACAGGACTTAACAGTAAGGAGCGGAAACAAATATGTGAAGTGCCAGACTGGCCTGGGTGTCAGCTTGCCCGATGGCGAGTGGGCCTTGTGGGACACTGATAAAGTGGGCCCCCTTAGACATGAGACATTACGTTAAAAATGCCGATGTCCTTTTAGAAGCTTTCTCTCGTGACAACCAATATTTAAAAACCCAGTCCGATACTGAGTGCGTGATCAACTCCAGTCTGTTCACTAAAAACTATATGAGAATGTAATACCCCCCCCCCCTTCCCTCGTTCACTTTGAACTCAAGCCTAGTCCATACATGTGCTACTACTTCCAGTGCTCTGGACTGATTTGTGCGTGAGGATTAGCTTTTCCGATTACCAGCGTCCCTGGCCATCAGGCGAACCCGCTCCAACTTCAGAGGTACCAGAATGTTATGAACCTGCAGATAGCTTCTGCTTTTATTGGAGTCAACAATGTGGAGATATCCACGCGAAAGAGGGAGGACAAAATAAACATTAGGGATGAAGGAATATAAGCGTCACAAACTACTGGACAACTGCTGGAAGAGTAATTTTGTTTCCCTGGCCAAGGAGTTAACGACGTTATTCGTAATCCCGTATATCCACGTGGGGAGAAACAGCTGCGCGAGATTCGGTAGCGGGTCGCGCTGCGCTGGTAACTTACGGGAGTATGTGAGCCGGTCGTTCAGAAAGCAATGATAAACTACTGAACGTAAAACTTGCCTAGTACATCAACAGCAGCTGAAAAATGCTGGCGTTGACTGCAACATCCTGTAAGGGATATGCAACATTTTTTAAAAAAACCTAGGATCACCGACTCTGTGGCGAAAGGGTTATGGAGGCGTTCGAACCACAGCTGCGGGTGATTTGGCAACAGACCGGATTGTATTGGTTTTCATATAATGGTGGGACGCAGATGTGTTTCCAAGGCACCAGGGCCGGGTTATATACTGGCCAAGACCTATTGACGCGTCCTCGTCGAGCGTCCTGGGCAACAGGTCCCTTCGGGGTCCTGGCTAAAGTCAATAGGATCACCGATTCCTCCGAAGTCGGAGAGTGTCTGCCTGTATGGCGAGGAACCACCAGTCTGCACACCAATAAGCCAGACATGGGACAACGGATACTCACGCAAACCTCGGGTCCTGTATGACATCATACTGATGTTGGACAACAGGATGCCTTCATCCGACATACAGGACTTCGCGTTGGAGCTCAAGTCAACGAACACAAGCAAGCAAGCAAGCATATAATGGTATCAGTGCCGGGGTTCAGAAAGCAATGTCAAACTACTGAATATAAACTTGTCAAGAAATCACAAATAGCCAAAGATGCTGGGACTGGCTGCAACGTCCTGCAAAAGATATGCGAGAAGAAGGAGAAGAAGAAGAAGAAGAAGAAGAAGAAGAAGAAGAAGAAGAAGAAGAAGAAGAAGAAGAAGAAGAAGAAGAAGAAGAAGAAGAAGAAGAAGAAGAAGAAGAAGAAGAAGAAGAAGAAGAAGAAGAAGAAGAAGAAGAAACGGGTCATTTACTTCTTTGTATCATGATGCAGTAAACATTCTCGGTATTTTGTAAACTTGAAAGATTGAAAGGAAATTAAAAAAACAACAGCACTCTTTTAAAGACCATACTGGAGGGACGAGTTGAAGGCACTGCTCCCTTTTCCCATGTAAACTTCAAGATGGTGAATATTCGTTAACAAACAGTGACGTGCTTTTTACAAAAGTAAAAAATGCAGGAAACACACAGAGCACAATGTAACACAGTATTTTAAAAAAATAGTTGCATGTCCTTCACAGGACGTAGTAGTCAACCCCAGTATTTTTGGCTGTTCGTGATTCCTGGATAAGTTTTACGTTCAGTAGTTTTTCATTGCTTTCTGAACGACCGGCACCTTTACCTATTTCGAAGAAAAAAAAAACCCAGCACGGCTGTGTTTCGAACCCGGGTATACGCATCGTGTCCGTAACACCTTCGCCACGGAGAAAGGTTTACACAGTCTACGGCTGGTAAAGTCTCACTCTATACAAGACGTTATGACAGGGAACAGAGTGATTATGGTGGTCAGTCCAAGCCTGTATTTAGAAAGAAGGCAAAGAATACTAGGAAACATTGTCTTATGCATGGAGTGCACAGAATGCCAATACAGGAAACAATTGCTCATTAAACGTAAACACGTTGAGTACAGTTAGAAGGCGACAAGAAGAGAAATGGGCTGATGGTCATGTTTTAGGCTATTTCAATCAAATATTGCTAAAAAGATGTAGATAGCGATACAAGTACAAGTTGAAAGATAACGCCAAGAGAGGGAAGAACAACAGCCTGTCAAAGTGTACAATTAGAGTGAGTGACAAAGACTTCAAAGAGTGTTGGAGATCCATTTTTAAAAAAATGTTGCATATCCCTTGCAGTCAACTCTAGCATCTTTTAGCTGCTGTTGATGTACTAGGCAAGTTTTTACGTTCAGTAGTTTGCCATTGCCGGGCTCCCTGGTCTAGATGTTATACGACTTTCTCCGTAATCCCGTATACTCTCGTGAGTAACGTGACGTGCTCGAGAATTGGTAGCGGCTCTCTCCGCGTTGGTAACTTACGAGGTATGTGAGCCGGTCGCTCAGAAAGCAATGACAAACTACTGAGCGTAATCTTGCCAAGAAATCAACAATCAGCTGAAAGGTGCTGATGTCGACAGCGATGTCCTGTAAAGGATCTCATCTCATCTCATCATGTTCCTCTTGTACCTTGCGGTGTCGAGGTGAAGTATAAACTTCGTGAGAGTGCCAGATTATGGGCTCCTGTAAAGGATATGCGAACAACAAAAAAAAGTTTGACATGTCACATTGCTTTCTGAACGACCGGTTCCCATACCAACACGTTATAACACAACGCATCTGCTGCACAAATCGGTCGCGGCTGCGTTTCGAACGGTTGGTAAGCTGCTCCCGAACCGCGTTCGCAAGCCTTTGGCCACGGAGGGCGTGGAGTTCCATTACAGCCAACCTTAGTTGTGGAGACGGTACCTGATGCCTTGAATTAAAACACATTGTGGAGTTCTGTGGTAGTTTTATTTACTGCTAACTGGCGCGAAATATAACGTTGACTTCCGGCGAAGGGTGGCGAGCTTACAATTGTCTGCTGTTCAACCTGGAACTTCAAAGTGTCTGTCTGTGTATGTCACGAATAATTTTGTTAATTTGTGTAGTTAAAACATGCTCGTTATGCTAAATTAATCTTTGTTGTAGAAGAATATAACAGATGCATTTTATAGGTAACTCCATGACATCTGTTCATGATGTTGCGACTGTCGCTTCGTTCGTCAGTCATTCATTCATTCATGGCTTTGCTTTGGCCTTTATCTTTTTGAAAGGAAACCTGTTGGCCGTTGTTTTCTGACCTGCATTGATTCAGTGATATCATTTTTGATTTGATTATAGTCTCACGCCAGTTGAGGTCCATTAAGGGCCCACGGCAAGGTGATAGAAAACATGGGAGTTCCTGGTCATCAGAGGACCTGCAAATTAGTAGATGCGGTTGTTGTACACAGTGAGCAACTGGGGTTAGAATTAAATTGTAAAAAGACTCAGGTTATGGTCGTCAGTAGGAAGGAAGAAGTGCCACAATGTAATATACAAGTAAATGGAAATATTCTTCAACAAGTGAATCGGTACAATTATCTTGGAACAGTTATAACATCTGATGGGAGATGCCTTGAAGAGATTAGAACAAGAATCGCCATGGCCAAAGTAGCCTTTAGCAAGATGAAAAACATTCTGACCAATAAAAAGATGTCAATTGAAACGAGAAAAAGAGTGTTGAGGGGATACATAGAGCCTGTTCTTTTGTATGGATGTGAAACTTGGACAATGAGCAGTCAAGCTGAAAAGCATCTGATGGCTGCAGAAATGTGGTTTCTGAGGAAAATGCAAAGAATACCATGGACAGACAGAAAAACCAATGACTAAGTACTACAGGAGACAAATAAAAATCGTAGATTGATTAGAGAAATTAGACATAGACAGTCAAAATTTGTTGGACATGTGAGAAGAAATGGATTGGAGAACTTAGTGACAACTGGCAAGATCGAGGGGAACAGACCGAGAGGAAAATACCTGGATGGCTTGGCCACATGGCATGGACGAGACTGGAACACTGAGCTGATCCACGACACTGGTGATTGAGTGAAATGGCGAGTCATGACCGCCCACGCTTTCCGGCATGGCACATGATTGATTGATTATATATTTAAATATTTTGATGATGATGCCAACAGAGCAGAATCAGAACGTATTGAAAATATTAAAATAATATTAAATATCTATTCTATATCTGTTATTTTCTATGTCTCACACATTCAAGATCTATGTGAGTATGTCACAAGTTCAAGTTCATTCATTTCATTCAGTAGCATGTCCTTTGCAGAACCTCACTGCCATAACAACCTTCCGGAAAACCTCTCGATCATAAGCAAGATGTCCCGTGTCTGATACACCCATCTGGAGATCATCCGCCACATCCTGCACCCATCTTCTCTTTGGCCTTCCTCTTCCTCTCTTCCCAGGCATATATCCTTCCAATATTGTTCTCTCTTCTCTCCAAACTTTCATGACGTTTCAAGTGACCAAAATATTTCATTTTTCTTTGTTTTATCGTCATTAATAGCCAACCTTCTTCAATATTCAATTCTTTAAGTATGGATGCATTTGTTCTTTTCTTTACCCAAGATATTCTTAGAACTCGTCTATAACATTTATATTCAAAGGCATTTATGCGCTGTTCAGCTTGTTTAGTAAGTGTCCATGTCTCACAGGTGTATGTTGCAATGGGAAAGATGCATGCTCTTAAAAATCTAATTTTTGTAGTTCTGTCTGTCCCACTCAATAATTTATTCAGCTGTTTTAGTCTTTGAAGAGCAATTGATAGTTGCCGTTTAATTTCTGTCATTGTGTCGCTATTGTTGGTAATCAGTGACCCAAGATATTCAAAATTTTCCACCACCTCCAATTTTTCCCCATTAACGTATATTTCTTTCTCCATAGTAGTTTTGTCTGTATGCATTATCTTTGGTTTTGCTATGTTAAGATATAAGTTGTGATTTTCACTATTCAATTGGGTTGAGGCTATTAGATTTTCTATGCCATTCTGTGTTGTGGATAGTAATACTGTATCATCAGCATATCGAATCTCTGGTATGTCATGACCGCCGATATTTAGGGCTTCATATAGCTCCCTGTTTATATCATCTCTTAAACACATTCAATGGCAACTGGAAAATTTTCAAGTAACTTCAAAGCGGAGGTAGAGGCTCTGAAAACTGCAGCAGAAATGCTCCTGATGGAGGAAAATAAAGAGAAGCAAATAGCTATCTTCACAGATGCAAAGTCAGCTGTCTCAATACTGAAGAGCAATAACAGCACAGAACTAGCTGACCTAAGAGCAACACTCCATGGTCTATGCCAGAAATCCAAAAAAGTTGTAATACAGTGGATCCCATCACATTGCAGTATACCTGGAAATGAAGAGGCTGACAGACTGGCAAAAGAGGGCGGACGACTACCACAGCCTGACATAGACATAACCTATAATGATTCAAAGAGGTTGATAAAAAGCACTTATAGAACCAAATGGGAATCAGAGCATCCAGGCCATCAGAAGGATGATGCATATTACAAACTCGACCGAAGAGAACAAGTAGCAATCTTCTGACTCCGCACAGGACATAACAGGCTGAAATACCACTTGTTCAATAAACTAAAGATAGGAGATACCGATGAATGTAATTGTAGAACTGGAAAAATGACAGCAAAACATTTGCTGCAGGATTGCCCAACGTATGCAGAACAGAGAAAGATATTTTGGCCCACACCTGCTTCATTTGAGGACAAGCTCTATGGAGATATCAACAAGCTCAAGTTGACCGCATCTTACTTTAACTACATACAGGTTGACATTTAAAGGTGCATGAAGACCCAGAGGCATGAAATGGAATATTGCTTGGATAGCAAATCCATTATGTGGAAAGTCCAAATCGAAAGCTCACTGTGTGGGCTTCATAAAAGGTGGAAAAGTGTCCTAATGGCACGAAATGGAATATTGCTTGGATAGCAAATCCATTACGTGGAAAGTCCGAATCAAAAGCCCATTGTGTGGGCTTCATAAAAGGTGGAAAAGTGTCCTAGTGGCATGAAATGGAATATTGCTTGGATAGCAAATCCATTATGTGGAAAGTCTGAATCAAAAGCCCACTGTGTGGACTCATAAAAGGTGGAAAAGTGTCCTAGTGGCATGAAATGGAATATTGCTTGGATAGCAAATCCATTACATGGAAAGTCCGAATCGAAAGCTCACTGTGTGGATGTCATCTGCAGACTGCATACTTCTGGTTTCCGGAAGAACAGCCTATGGTGAACGGAAGGCCCAATATACGGTAGTGAGGCTAAGCAGCCATGTGCAGGACGTGACGATTCCTTGGGTGAGCCCAGTACCAGGGCGCTATGTATCGGCTCTGCAAGTATGGAAGCCTCCTTGGATGGCGGGGAATGCCCATGGTCTGCCCCTGCCTTCCCTTGAGGGCTGACCAGGATCTTTGGCTGTTCTATATGGGCCAGCTGGGATGGGGGATAACACCACAACAGTGAGAGTCAAACGTCCTAAGAAACCCCCGGGAAGGTTAACCCGGTCAACAAATGCCCGCAGAAGTCGGATGTGTCGGCCTAACGGTGCAAGAACGCAGCTCTGCTGTAAACAGGCACAACGCAATCACATCCGAAAAAAAAAATCCGGATGATCGCAGAAGAAGAAGATATCATCTCTTACATTTCTCATATTTTCGGCGTACAGGTTAAACAAATAGGGTGACAGCACGCAGCCCTGACGGACTCCTTGTTTGATGTCAAACCAGTTTGATGTCTCGCCATCTATTCTAACCGCTGCTTGTTGGTCTAGATAGAGCATTTTTATGAGTTGTACTACATGTGATGGAAAGCCCATATTCCTCATGATTTCCCAAAGTTTCTGATGCCTTTGAATAATCCACAAAACATGAGAATAGGTTTACATTAAATTCTCTGCACTTCTCTATTATTAATTGCATGTTGAATATGTGATCTCTTGTTCCTCTTCCTTGTCTAAATCCAGCTTGAACCACGTTAATCTCTTCTTCCATTTTCTTATGAAGTCTTCGCATTATGACTTTTAGTAGAATTTTACTTGCATGACTGATCAGGGCAACAGTTCTATAGTTGGTGCATAATTTCAGGTTGCCCTTTCTTGGTATTGGAATGAAGATAGTTCTCTTCCAATCTTTTGGCCATATACCATATTTCCAAATCTTTTTACATAATGCATGATATATGTGTATGCTTTCTTCTCCTCCCGCTTTAATTAGTTCAGCTGGTATCTCATCACATCCAGGTGATTTACCATTCTTCAGGTTCTTTATAGCCCAAGCAATTTCATCTAATGAGGGTTCAGGTTCTGTCTCTGCTGTCAATGTCTCATGTATCTCATTCATATCCTCACTGTCACTCATATCATACATTTCACTGCAGTACTCCTGCCATCTTTCTAGAATTTGCCTAGATTCTGTTAAGATATTTCCCATCTTGTCACAGATAACATTCAATTGAGGTTGAACACTTCTTGTCAATAACTTCATTTCTTTGAACATTTCATAATCTCTTCCAGTCTTATGATATTGCTCTATTCTGGTACAGCAATCTTGTATGTATTGATTTTTGTCCTTTCTTGTGTTCTTTCTTATTTCTCGGGTTAAAGATTTATACTTCATCCTGCTATCGGATTAATCTCCTTTCTTTTTCAGCTCCCTTCGTTGTTTTATTAATTCTTATGTGTCTGATGTAATCCATGGCTTAAGTTGCTTTTTCTTGGTCGGAATTAAATCTTTGGCTGCAGTTATCAAGATATCTCTAGCTTGTACTGCCAGTTCATCAGGTGTCATTTTCTCTTGTACAGACATCAAGACCCCAAAGCGATTCCTAACTTCTATGTTGTATGCATTTGGTATTTTTGTGAGATCAAAACGAATTGGCCTTGGTCCTCGGGTAAGCTTTTTGAGTTTTAATTTCAGATCTGCTCCTAATAACTGATGATCTGTATCACAGTCTGCACTTCGTAGGGTTTTTGCAGATGTTATGCTTGATCTCCATCTTTGTATTAAAATATAATCTATCTGATTTTTGGTAATACTGTCCGGAGACTTCCATGTGAAGAGTCTTCTTGGATATGTTGTTTAAAATGTGTGTTGGCTATCGTGAACTCATTTTCTGTGCAAAATTCAATTAATTTGTCACCTGAATCATTTCTATTTCCCAATCCAAATTTTCCTAAAACGTGTCTCTCATTTTCAGCTCTTCCTGCGCCTACTTTTGCATTAAAATCTTCCATTATTATTGCTATATCATTATGACCAATCTTATTTAATGTGTCTTATAGTGTGTTGTAAAAATCTTCAATTTCGTCCTCCTCTGCTGTTGAAGTAGGTGCATATATCTATACAAGAGTTGTGTTTTTTGGATGGCCTTTAAGTCTAATAGTGAGGATTCTATCACTAACTGGATTATATCCTATTAAAGCTTTTGCAGTTGTCTTATCTAAACAAATTGCCACTCCACTCTGGCCTCCGACATCTCTACCAGAATAAATGAAAAGACTTCCATTTTCAGTTGTAAAATGTCCCTTGCCGCTCCAGCGATGTTCACTAATTCCTAAATTTGAATGTTTAACCTCTCAATCTCATCACATACTACTTTAAGCTTTCCCTCACACAGACATTTCACATTCCACGTTGCTATTCTCACTCTGTTTCTTAGTCTGGCACAGGGGATTTCTTTGGTAACACAGTCAGGATTAACTCCGTCATCACGATTACTAGTATTGGTCCCTGTGTCACACTATTCCCCAGTGTTATCTGATCTGCCTGGCCTGGGGGTCTCGCCACCAGATCTCTTTCTTATTATGTTTTCTTTCATGGTTATGGTTTCTTGGCAAGTTTTGCAGAAGGTAGTTTGCTATTGCTTTCCTTCTGGGCAGTGACTGTACTAGTCGGTTGATATAGCCATTGTCTCTACTGATGAGATCATCTGCCTATCGCCGCAGAGTGCAAGACCATAACCAACAACAATCTGTCGGCCGCTCTCACACTCCATCCACCACCTGCTTCCATGGCTTCACGTAACCCTGATCGGGGGGCTAAACGGGTACTCCACCTTGCCCAAGGGTGTCCCGTAGACTAACGAAGGAAAGGAGGCGTCTTACATCTCCTTTGATAGGGGATACCCCTACCCCGCTAACCGGAAGTTCAAGTTAGGTTGGTGAAATCTTTGATAGTGATACCATATTTATTTGTTTACGTTCAGTGTTGTAAGTTCGTAGAACTGTAGAATTAGAAGTACTAGAAAGTAGAAGGTGACCAACAATAGCTTCATTATGGCCAGTCATCTTCTGCAGCCCTGCTCATTTTACACCATGACTATAAACAAATATGGGTTCAGACAATTTCATTCGTCCAAACACTACGTGAATTGTCATGAACTTGAATCCACACACCCTTGATCCTAAGAACCTGCAGTAACAGGCCTAAGCTTTGGGTTTCCCATGTTGCTATCCATTAAGGTAGGAGTCCTTCACACAGGTAACTGGTGATCTGGTATTAGGAGACACCTGAAGCAGGAACATACTATATGTCTGCAATGTCATCACATTTTGTAGGCCAGAATGCACAGAGGAATAGGCGGATGGTGAACAGCAGTCATCGAACCCTTGTCTGAGCATGCTCGCGACATTATCAGTGTAGCTTTCTGTCAATTACACAAAGATGTCCACCGAGACATGGAGAGGTGTTTATACTGGTTATTCTTGAAAAGGAGGACTTGATTTTTGGAGACTCACTGTTTTACCTCTTCTTTAACTATATACGGGGAGGCCCTGGTTAATGTCAGGGTTACGTTCTTGGAAAATGCGACTTTGAGTGAAACGACGTATAGCAAAACACTATTTCCCATAGAATTAAATGAAATACAGTGTATTATGTAATGTTTATTTTGATGGTTGTTAATATTTATTGGCTAAATAGAGGTGGGTTGGAGGGCGAGTGGTGGAGTTATTGGGACGCAGAGGCATTAAAACCACGACTCGCTCAAAACTATCATCAGCACTACTAGTACTCCTCTCACCTGCTTTCTTAGCTAGATCTTCATAGAGAGACTGCTTTCTCTTGGATAGCCATCTTGCTCATATTCTGTTGGTTCTGGTCTTCAGTCCAGACGGCCAGTAGTGCTTCCGTGTTCTCCATACGAGTACTTCTGGTATGAGTGATCTTGGAAGTACTTAAAGGGGTTACGTTTTTAGCACCCTCTTTGATTTTGTCAGCACCTGCACGAATTGTCCTTACTGTGGTTGGAGGTAAACCATGGACTTTACCCATATCAACAGCCTGATCGCCAGCCTCAAAACAACGTAATACATCTAACTTCACCTGAAGAGTAACACTTTTCCTGGTTCTCTTAATACCAGACACACTATCAGCACTTACTGTGTGCTTTGAACTCATAATTAAGGGTGATTACACGATAAAATCCTGGAAAAACGCACTGCACAAAATGTAAAATGGCGACGTTAACGCAGCATAGCAACACAGGTGACGACGTTATGGCGGAATGTAGCAACGTAAAGTGAAGTTATTTTCAATTTTGGCAACGATGTTATAACGAAACAACGTAAACTGAAGCTACGCTTGGCGGGGCCTCCCTGTACGTTAGATTTTTCGTGATTAGGTGAAGGCAGTAACAGATTCACTTATTAAGTTCGTGTAAAAGTCAATGTCGATTATGTGCAGGAATGTTAGGTATATAGTAAAATATAGGGTAATGTAAAAATGGGATACTGTCTAAAGTATCCCACACTTTTGTAAAGAGCCATTGGTCATGATCTGCATGTCTACCAATGAAAGAACACTGATTATCTGCATGGATGAGACATCATAACAGCTTGGCAAGCATAGGCAATCCCTTTGGCTTAGATGATGTATTACAGTGTTGTAATGGTCAATTGGTTTGTTGGGTACTTTTTGTTGCTCTTAGCCCGGAAATTTCTACTTTATTCCTGTACTTAACAGGAATATTTGATTGTTTCTTTGTTTTCTCTTTTCCACTCCAATGAATATTTTATAAGTGTATTAATCTTTTGAGGGTAAGTCAGTAAGTCACAAAATTATATGCGACATTTGAGAAATGGTTGTTGGTAGTCTATAAAGGTGTCATTATGTAGCGTACCTATGTAGCTTAATGTTCTGTGTGGCAGATGCTAATTGCTGCATGCAGATAAAAAGTTTAACAAGCTGTTGAAAATGTTGACTATACTCAAAAATTGCACCACCAAAGAATTGTTGTGGGGGGCAGAGGGCTTAATGCTAAGGTTATTCATAAGGAAATGTAGCCTGTCTATAGCGGCAAGTGTTTCTTGTGAAAAGTGGTACACAACTGGATGAATAAGTTCTTCTTCTGCTGCGTTCATCCGGAGAGTTTTTATCGGACGTGACTGCGTTGTGCCTGTTTACAGCAGAGCTGCGTTCTTGTGCAGTTAGGCCGACACATCCGACTTCTGTGGGCATTTGTTGACCGGGTTAACTTTCCCGGGGTGAATAAGTTCTCTCAGGGATATTCACAAATTGTTGATGAAGACTGACCAGGTTGCCTTGTAATCATCAGTGTCGCAGGTTGAGGTGATTATTTGAGCTGTCAGGCGGGTAATGATGCAGTGTTGCATCTGCAAAAGGGTGAGAACATGTGGCAGGCATAATGTATGATGTGTTGAATTTTTGCAAAGTGTGTACATGTTGGGTGCCGAGACAATTAACTGAAGAACACAAAAGGAACCGAATTAGGCTTTCATTGGAACATCTCACCCAGTAATCAGATGAAGGAGAAAATATGCGCAACAGGATTTCTACAGGGGATGAATCATGGGTGCACATCAGCTAAAAACAAAATGTGTTTCAATGCAAGGGATGCATCCTTCAGCTTCAGCCTAGAAATTCAAGGTGTTGCTGTGAGCAGAAAAGGTTATGTTTACTTATTATGGGATTCCAAGGAAGGACTGTTATCCCATTTCCAGAAGAAAGATAACAATGTGAGTGCTGAACCATATTGTGTTCTGGTGCTTCATGATGCATTAAAAAAAATCCTGAAGTCTAATGACTACAGTGGTTCTGCGCCTTCATGACAGTGCCAAAATCCATACAGCTCCACTAACCCTGAAGAAAATTTCTCAACTAGGATGGAAACTTCTTGAACATGCAGCTTACAGCCCAATTTCACTTAAAATCTGTCCATAACTACAATACTGTCTCTTGTATAAACTTCAATGTATATGTTGGCTAAGAACCTATGCATCATTGGGTAATGAAAGGCAGAAGAAGATGAAATAGCAAACATTGTTGCTCCTATAATGATGATGATGATGATTACTATGTTAAGCTGCAGATATCTCTTACATTCATAAACCTTGTTTCCTTATATTTTAAATACAGCACAATGCAAGCATTTCTAAAGGGAGGCAATGCTGTACCAGTAAAAGATAAAACACAGTCATCTCAGACACCATCTGAAGGAAACAAAACTCCTAAACCAAAAGATGGAAGACCGAAAATTGTTCCTTGGATTGAGAAATAGTATGGTTCATGTTTTTCTTTTTCTTTTGGCAGTTACCTATGTGTACTTTAAAAATTTTTTTTGGGTTCTGGCAACTTTCACTATAAAATAACTATGTCAGGAGATTAAAATTAGTTGCCTATCCTTTACAGGACATCACAGTAATTCCCAGCATTTATTTGCCATATATGATTTACTAGGCAATTTTACATCCAGTAGTTTGCCATTGCTAGTCTCTCTGGCCGAGGGGTTACACCACTTTCTCCGTAATCCCGTTTATCACTCAGAGTCTCGTAGCGGGCGAGAACTGGGAGCGGTTCGCCCCCCGATGGTGACTTGCGGGATAACTGAGCCGGCCGCTCAGAAAGCAATAGCAAACTACTGAGCATAATCTTGTCAAGAAATCAACAAAAAGCTGAAAGATGCTGCTGTTGACAGCGATGTCCTGTAAAAGGGTATACAAATTTAAAAAAAAAAGTTTGCCATTGCTTTCTGAAAAGCAGATGCTCATACCTTTGTGAAAATCATTGCAGGCCTTCTGCTCCCAAAATCTTAATCAGTTCATACGTACTGTTTGAAACAAGACCTGGTTACATCCTAATATGGCTCTCAGCTAATATGAAGTTCCTGTCCCGGTCTTGCCAACCTCGCTGGTGTCTGGGTTTGAGGAGGGGGAGGAGAACTCTGCAACACGGGCCCCTGGAGGTGGTACTTTGGTATGGAGTCGGGAGACAAGTCCCTGCACTAGCTTCACTTCAATAGATGCAACACCTTTGCAGGACTCAGACGACTTGAATTCTAGTGCAACATTTACAACTCAGCCTTCCAGAGGGTTCACAACCAACCAACCATGTGATGTATGTTAATTTGCTTTTGCTTCATCTTATTTTCATCTTCCCGACCTTGTAAGGTTCTTTGCTATCCCTGATGATATTTCAGTTTATAACATTAAGTTCTTTAGGATCTAGTTCTAACCATTTGTCCATTATATTCAGTTCTTTTAGATCTAGTTCTAGCCATGTCTCCATTATATTCAATTCTTTTAGATCTAGTTCTATCCATTTGTCCTTTATATTCAGTTCTTTTAGATCTAGTTCTATCCATTTGTCCATTATATTCAGTTGTTTTAGATCTAGTTCTAGCCATTTCTCCATTATATTCAGTTCTTTTAGATCTAGTTCTGTCCATTTCTCCATTATATTCAGTTCTTTTGGATCTAGTTCTAGCCATTTCTCCATTATATTCAGTTCTTTTAGATCTAGTTCTGTCCATTTGTCCATTATATTCAGTTGTTTTGGATCTAGTTCTATCCTTTTGTTCGTTACATTCAGTTCTTTTAGATCTAGTTCTAGCTATTTGTCCACTACATTCTGTTCTTTTAGATCTAATTCTAGCCAGGTATCCATTGCATTCAGTTCTTTTAGATCTAGTTCTTCTTCATCTGCGTTCATCCAGAGTGTTTTTTCAGGCGTAATTGCAGTGTGTGTCGTTATGCACCCATGGGCCAAAACCCTTGGGCCAACACATCCGACTTTTGCGTGCGTTTTTTTAACCAGGTTAGCATTCCTCGGGGACTCTCACTTTTGTGGTGCCGTCCCCATCCCAGCTGGTCAAGTTAGAACAGTCGAAGACTTCATGGTCAGCCCTCAAGGGACGGCAGGGGCAGTCCATGGGCATTATCCGTCATCCAAGGAAGCTTCCATATTTGCAGAGCCGACACATAATGCTCTGGTACTGGGCTTACCCAAGGAATCGTCACATGCTGCACATGGCTGCTTTATTTCCTCACTTCAATGTATTGGGCATTTTGTTTTCTACGGGCCGCTCCGCGCACAAACCAGGAACGGTCGGTCCGCAGACAGCACCCACTCAGCGAGCTTTCGTTCGGACATGTACTGGTCGCTGTGCCTGGAAGACAAAATAGTCAGAGCTGTTCCGGGCAGCACACGGGACATTTCACTCGGACGTTGTGTGTTGTGCCAATTTATTTGCAACCTTTAGGCCGGCACATCCGACTTCTGCGAGCGTTTTAAAATCAGGTTAGCCTTCCCGGGGGTTTGAAGGGACATTCCGTTGTGGTGTCGCCCACATCTCAGCAGGTTAAGGTAGAACGGTCAAAGACAACACGGCCAACCCTCAAGGGAAGGCTGGGGCAGACCATGGCATTCCCCGCCATCCAAGGAGGCTTCCATAATTGCAGAGCCAGCACATAGCGCTCTGAGACTGGGCTCACCCAAGGAATCACCACGTCCTGCTCATGGCTGCTTTAATTCCTCACTTACGTGTATTGGGTTTTTCGTTCGCCACTAGCCACTCTCCACGCAAACCAGGAATGGCCATATCCCTCAGCAGAGAGCTGTAGAATATGTATCTGGACCAAGAATGTTGTGGCGCCGTGGCCTGATTCGGACTTTGACTGCCTGTCCTCAGTCTACCTGCAAGGCAGAAGGTTGTGTCTCTCTTGGTCTGTTTCCTATCCCTTGACCTGCCCGACATGTAGCTGTGCTACCGTCGGCATAGCTCTTGGGGTCATTGGAACACACAAACCCCTATACCACGACAAGGTGGAGACACGTCAGAGGGGGATCTAGTTCTAGCCGGCTCTGTGGCGAAGAGATTACGGACGCAGTTTGTGATCCTGCATACCCATGTTCGAAACACAGCTGTGCATGATTTGGCAACAGGCCGGTTGTGTTGGTTTTTTACGAAATGGTATGGGTGCTGGTCGTTCAGAAAGCAATGGCAAACTACTGAACATAAACTTGCCAAGAGATCACAACAGCAAAAATGCTGGTGTTGACTGCAACATCCTGTAAAGGATATGCAACCAACTTTTTTCTAGCCATTTGTCCATTGCATTCAGATCTTTTAGATTTAGTTCTAGCCATTTGTCCACTGAAATAGGCAAATGTTTTGACAAAAGTCTTTCTCAACAGGATAACAAAAACAAAACAGTGTTATTTGTGCATATAATGAGAAGTGAGGCATTGGAGAACATGACAACTGGAAAGTTCAGCTGGAAAGGCAGACCGAGAGAAATTATGACTGATGGTATAATATGGTGGCGTGGAGTTAGCTGTAAAATTGATCTGGGACACCAAGGACCGAGATCTGTGGAGACATGAGCGTCTATGCCATTTGGCAGGATATATGATGAGAAGAATATTTTGATTAATGAAAGATGGTAACACCAACATAGGACAGTAATAACAAACAAAATAAAAATATAGCAAATATATAAAACACCCATCTATTACTGACATTAAATTCAACACAACATTGTGTTTGACACTGTTATGTCACGACAGATACAAAGAAAGTATTGTGAACACATTCAAGGTTGAAAACTGAGATGGTGTTCAGTAAGAAGGAAATGAAAGAACACCATGGAAGCAAGTTAGAACTGCTGGTCTGGCTGGGGCAACATTATAGCGTATTGAGAGAAATGGACTCAGATTGTGCTTTTGCCTGGCAGCAGGCAGTTGTACTGGAGATGTTGTAACAGAAGAAACATTAACATAAAATGCAAGTTATTTTGATGATGTAACAGATTACAACATTTTATGGATCTTTGTATCTTATCTCTGTGGGGTTGAGCCATCAATCACATACGTATCCGACAAGTTAATGACAATTTAATCATGTGTGCAGCTATTTTTTTAATGAGTCAAATTAATGTGTGTACATTTTGGCATACTTTTCATCATTTTAGTCGGCCAAAGTGCGTGGAGGATGTTGCATATCAAGATGAAGTGATTTCTGTCCTTAAGAAATCTATTGAAGGTTCAGATGTAAGTGCATCATAACACTAAACTCATAATTTGTGATATTTTTGAATTGGTGTATAGAGAAAGGAAGAGAGATTCACATAGTTTTTTTTTTAAATAAAGAAAATTTTGGATGTAGAGAGATGAGTCAGATGCTATATTAACTCATGCCTCTCTTTAGAGAGATGAGTATGAGTAGAGAGATGAATATTATATTAACCCATGTCTTTCTTTAGATGTAGAGAGATGTGTCAGATACTATATTAACTCATGCCTCTCTTTAGATGTAGAGATATGAGTCAGATACTATATTAACTCATGCCTCTCTTTAGATGTAGAGAGATGAGTCAGATACTATATTAACTCATGCCTCTCTTTAGATGTAGAGAGATGAGTCAGATACTATTTTACCCATGTCTTTCTTTAGATGTAGAGAGATGAGTCAGATACTATATTAACCCATGCCTTTCTTTAGATGTAGAGATATGAGTCAGATACTATATTAACTCATGCCTCTCTTTAGATGTAGAGAGATGAGTCAGATACTATATTAACTCATGCCTCTCTTTAGATGTAGAGAGATGAGTCAGATACTATTTTACCCATGTCTTTCTTTAGATGTAGAGAGATGAGTCAGATACTATATTAACCCATGCCTCTCTTTAGATGTAGAGAGATGTTCCAAATACTATATTAACTCATGCCTTTCTTTAGATGTAGAGAGATGTGTCAGATACTATATTAACCCATGCCTTTCTTTAGATGTAGAGAGATGAGTCAGATACTATATTAACCCATGCCTCTCTTTAGATGTAGAGAGATGTTCCAAATACTATATTAACTCATGCCTTTCTTTAGATGTAGAGATGTGTCAGATACTATATTAACCCATGCCTTTCTTTAGATGTAGAGAGATGTGCCAAATACTGTATTAACTCATGCCTTTCTTTAGATGTAGAGAGATGAGTCAGATACTATATTAACCCATGCCTCTCTTTAGATGTAGAGAGATGAGTCAGATACTATTTTACTCATGCCTTTCTTTAGATGTAGAGAGATGAGTCAGATACTGTATTAACCCATGTCTTTCGTTAGATGTAGAGAGATGAGTCGGATACTGTATTACCCATGCTTCTCTTTAGATGTAGAGAGATGAGTCAGATACTATATTAACCCATGCCTCTCTTTAGCTGTAGAGAGATGAGTCAGATACTATATTAACCCATGCCTCTCGTTAGATGTAGAGAGATGAATCTGCGTTCTTTTGGTTGAAGTTATTGCAGAGGGGACATGTTGGGTCATTGAATTGACCCCATCTGACCACGTTGGTAGCTGATAGTAGGGCATCGTAATATGATCTGACAACGAACCTTAACTGTAATGGCACCATGCGCCATATATCCTTTCATGAGAGGGTCCTCTGCTGAGTCCCCTCCCATGACACTCCTGACCTTGCTATGACTGCTGCACGGCCTTTTGCACTCTCTTGTCCTCTCACAAATCTCCTGGACCACCATGTCTCTGTGCTGCTTGGCGGATGACTTTGTCTACCATTGTGTGTCATTTTGGTGGCCAAAGCCTCATCTTTTGGATTGAATGTGTCCCATTAATTCATACAGCTTGAGCGAACGTTGTGCCAAATAATCAACTGTGCTGTCAATCTTCCACTTCCTTCCTGTCAGTGTGGGTTGGGAGCTGTGGACTGTTTCGTCTGGGGACTGTGTTTTCCTTGATGACAGATTTGAACGGGAGAACAAGCTTTGCTGTCTTTAAGTACAACACTATGTCCAGCCGACCTAGTGGCACCCTTAGCCATTTCCTCGTCGTTGTGCTGATCATTCTTTCTATCGTCTCTACGGTGCTCGCGCACATCATTAAAAAAAAAAACAGGTTCCTCCATTACTGTGGGATTGTCTAAATACTATATTTGTCCAGACCTCTCTTTAGATGTTGAGAGATGAATCAGATGCTGTAAATATCTTTTTGAGGTTAAATAAATAATTTTGAAAATTTACCCTAGCAGCCAGTTATTTGGCCATCTTGTTTTTAAAATGAAGTTTTGAACTGAAAAGGATTTTAAACATTTGCAGTGTGCACATCATCCCAGCTTCTCTCCTATGTCCAAGAAAGCTAGATGTCCAATTTACAAGTCCAGGATTAGGGACCAGATTAAGATCCTTGCGTTTCTTTTTTGTTTGTACACATCCACACTGTGAACTGTACTTGGTCTATTTGTGTACATTCACACTGTGGATCTTATATATTCTACTTGTGTACATCCACACTGTGGATCTTACATGTTATACTTGTGTACATCCACACTGTGGATCTTACATGTTCTATATGTGTACATCCACACTGTGGATCTTACATGTTCTACTTGTGTACATTCACACTGTGGATCTTACATGTTCTACTTGTGTACATCCACACTGGATCATCCACACTGTAGATCTTACATGTTCTATTTGTGTACATCCACACTGTGGATCTTATATATTCTACTTGTGTACATCCACACTGTGGATCTTACATGTTCTACTTGTGTACATCCACACTGTAGATCTTACATGTTCTATTTGTGTACATCCACACTGTAGATCTTACATGTTCTATATGTGTACATCCACACTGTGGATCTTACATGTTCTATATGTGTACATCCACACTGTGGATCTTACATGTTCTATATGTGTACATCCACACTGTGGATCTTGCATGTTCTATATGTGTACATCCACACTGTGGATCTTGCATGTTCTACTTGTGTACATTCACACTGTAGATCTTACATGTTCTACTTGTGTACATTCACACTGTGGATCTTACATGTTCTATTTGTGTACATCCACACTGTAGATCTTACATGTTATATATGTGTACATCCACACTGTAGATCTTACATGTTCTACTTGTGTACATTCACACTATAGATCTTACATGTTATACTTGTGTACATTCACACTGTAGATCTTACATGTTCTATATGTGTACATCCACACTGTGGATCTTACATGTTCTATATGTGTACATCCACACTGTGGATCTTACATGTTCTATTTGTGTACATTCACACTGTGGATCTTACATGTTCTATATGTGTACATTCACACTGTGGATCTTACATGTTCTATATGTGTACATGCACGCTGTGGATCTTACATGTTCTATTTGTGTACATTCACACTGTGGATCTTACATGTTCTATTTGTGTACATTCACACTGTAGATCTTACATGTTCTATTTGTGTACATTCACACTGTGGATCTTACATGTTCTATATGTGTACATCCACACTGTGGATCTTACATGTTCTACTTGTGTACATCCACACTGTAGATCTTACATGTTCTATTTGTGTACATCCACACTGTAGATCTTACATGTTCTATATGTGTACATCCACACTGTAGATCTTACATGTTCTATATGTGTACATTCACACTGTAGATCTTACATGTTCTATTTGTGTACATTCACACTGTGGATCTTACATGTTCTATATGTGTACATCCACACTGTGGATCTTACATGTTCTACTTGTGTACATCCACACTGTAGATCTTACATGTTCTATTTGTGTACATCCACACTGTAGATCTTACATGTTCTATATGTGTACATCCACACTGTAGATCTTACATGTTCTATATGTGTACATTCACACTGTAGATCTTACATGTTCTATTTGTGTACATTCACACTGTGGATCTTACTTGTTTTATATGTGTACATCCACACTGTGGATCTTACATGTTCTACTTGTGTGCATCCACACTGTAGATCTTACATGTTCTATTTGTGTACATCCACACTGTAGATCTTACATGTTCTATATGTGTACATCCACACTGTAGATCTTACATGTTCTATATGTGTACATTCACATTGTAGATCTTACATGTTCTATTTGTGTACATTCACACTGTGGATCTTACATGTTCTATTTGTGTACATCCACACTGTAGATCTTACATGTTCTACTTGTGTACATTCACACTGTAGATCTTACATGTTCTACTTGTGTACATTCACACTGTGGATCTTACATGTTCTATATGTGTACATCCACACTGTGGATCTTACACGTTCTACTTGCGTACATCCACACTGTGCATTGTTCTTTTGTCTGGTGGTAAATTATAAACAGCCTTCTAAAATTGCTACTCAAATAATCTTCTTCGTTCGTCCGAATTGTTTGTGTTGGAGGTAAATGTGTTGTGCCTGTTTACTGCAGAGTTGCAATATTTGGGCCTTTTGGCCAACACATCTGCCTTCTTCTGGCGTTTATTGACCTTGTTAACCTTCCCGGGCTCAAATTATCAGCCTATCAACTCTTCAGTAATGTTTTTTTAATAGGGTGATGGAGCATTGCATCAATGCCCCAAGTGCATTGATCTTCTTCTTCAGCGTTCCGAGCCATTGAGGTTCTTTGCTGCAGATACAATCCGTCTCCATTCGTCTCTCTGGTGAAATTGATGCCAATTGTTAAATTCAATGTTTAGTATCGATGCACGTGTACATTGCACCAGAATGCAGAGAAAGATATAGCATATGACAATACACTATTTTTAGGATATGTACCCCAAAAGAGAGTCGTTGACTGGGTACTTTGATAACTAAAGAACATTAAGCAAATAGCAGACAGTCAGCATTTGATAAAAGCTCTTATAGTAACAGTCAGTGCATAGTGAGAACACATTCTGGAGATTTTGAACAGTTTTATGTGCAGCCTAGAGTATGATAGGATGTCTTGAGGTAGGTGTCTGATGCAATCTCTGGCATCTGGAGTACAACAGGGATGTATTTATCACCCGTGTTATTCACAATCTACTTAAACAAAATCAGTAAAACAGTACAAAACAATCAAGACAATAGATGTCATCAATACCCCTGATGATGATCAGTTCCACGAGGCAAATCATCTTGATCATCTCATCCCATAACTCCGGACCAGGGTCACAGGGATATCTTGATGGAAGCAACAATACAGAATCGTTCCCCTGCTCTCTCTCCTCACCAGTGCACACAAGTGTGGATACATTTCATCCTGTCCATTCTTTAATGTTATCAGTCCAGTATTTTCTCTGTCTTCCCCTTCTACATTTGCCTAGAACTGTTGTTCCCTGGAGGTTACCGTTGAGAGGGTGTCATGATGTGTGACATGCACAAACCTGACAAGCGTTCTTTGTTTCACCACTGAGAAAAGTGGTTCTTGGTGACCTGCATATGTATTTACATTGTCTCTAACATTGATGTGTGTTTCATGCTCCACATAACATATGTACAGTACACATTCATAGCAAATATAGGCAGGTCAGCATGGCTGAATGGATAAGAGCATTTGCTCTTAAACTTCCAGTGTGATACCGAGGTAACGGGTTCAACCCCTACACAAAGGTCACTTGGACTAAAATGTTGACTTGGGGACGTAAATTACAAGTAACTCAGAAGTCAGAGTGGGTTCACCTGATGGCGAGGGACACTGGTAATAAGTAAAGTTAATCCACATGCAAAAATCAGTTCAGTGCACTAGAAGTAGTAGCTCATGTATAGACTACGCTTGTGTTCAAAGTGAGTAAACGCTACAAATAAAGAAGCAAATGTAGATGATAAATTACAATGGCACATTGGCAAGTCAGTAGTTGCTACAGTAGTGGCAGTAGTATGACAAGCAAGATAGTGAAAACAGGTTACCAACATAGAAAACAAGAAAAACAAAGATAGTAGATGCCACTCTCTTTATTGAACAGATGTGACCTATATTGAAGAATGAATATGTAACAATTGACACAAAAAAGTGCACTGTTGAACTTTCTGTAGATTTCTTCACATGCTATCACAATTAATAAAAGCGATTTTACGTTATGTAGAGACGATGCTCAGCCATGTGTTACCGGGATGCGTAAGGAAAGAATAGTTCCACTGTGACCTACTACGTGTGTTGTATAAGGCTACCAAGGCTACCTCTTCCTGTAGAAAACTTCAGCTGTAAAATCCAGCCAATAGTGAACAAGATTACGTATATAGGAGGCTTGATGTGAATTGGTTCAGTGTCTCTGCTCTAATGGGAGATGAAAGGCAGAATGCAAGAAGACATTTACTGGCGTATGTGGCAACATAGGGCAACGTCGTCTCTACATATGTCATGGAACAGTCACGTAGCTTGCATGAATTAAAATGATCTTAACCAATGATGTATTTTCAGTTGCCCAATTTGTTATTTTATGGCCCTCCTGGAACTGGTAAAACATCTACAATTTTGGCATGTTCAAGGCAGCTTTTTGGGTAAGTCATATTAGGTTATTGTGTAGTTTTAGGAACAGTAAGAATATGTTTTAGAACTTTGTTTAATTTATTGGTTTCTCATCATCAAGTGCCTTGCCAGCTGCCACCTTTCCTGTCCTAAGAATTCTGCATCAAGACATGTGCAGACAGTTTGCCATGGCTTGATGCAAGACTGTCCAGTAGCTTCTCTTTCTGCCATCCTCTGTTGCGTGTACATTCTTCTTAGAATACCTTGGATTCAACAAAAATTGTACAAGATCTTAACATTGCAGTGAACTGGTTCGTAAATATCATCATGTTTTGAAAATTGAAATACAGGGTGGGGCAAAATGATCTGACACATTTGTAACTTTAATAAAACTAAATTAGGATAAATGAACAAAAAAGTATTTTTATTTATCAAATGTACACATGATGCCATTTTGTTTTATGTTGTTTGAATAATGAAAAAAAGTATTTTTATTTCCTAAATGTACATATGATGTCATTTTATTTAAAAAATTACATCAGTCAAATGTTTGCCGTTATTGTCCACACACTGTTGAAGACGTTCGCAAAAGTTGTCCATAACTCGGCGGATCATTTCATGTGGAATAGACTCAATTGCTTGATGAATTGCATCTTTCAATTGTATACCTTTGATTTTAGGTATCCCCAGAGAAAAAAATAACACGGGTTCAAGTCAGGTGATCGGGCAGGCCAACTGAGGTCACCTCGGAATGAAATTAAATGACCGGGGAACATCTCCCTCAAAATTTCCATTGAACGTCTAGATGTGTGGGTTGTTGCGCCATCTTGTTGGAACCAAACATTATTTCTGACGTCAAGTTCATCCAATTTGGGTCGCAGAAAAGTGTCCAGCAACACGCAATATCGTTCAGAGTTAACGGTCACTGTAACATTGTCTTCTTCAAAAAAGTACGGATCCAAAATGCCAAATTCTGCTATCGCACACCATACAGTTACATGAGGACTGTTGAATGTCCCCACACAAATTATTATTCAAACAACAAAACAAAATGGCATCATGTGTACATTTGATCAATAAAAATGCATTTTTGTTCATTTATTCTAATTTAGTTTTATTAAAGTTACAAATGTGTCAGATCATTTTGCCCCACCCTGTACATTGACTTTATCAAATATTACAGTGACCGCTGTTTTAACAATGTCAAATATTACAGTAACCAAAACGCCGGTAGACACATGCCATTAAAGACACCCTCAGCATAAATTAGAGAACTTGTTGACAACTGACAAGATTTAAGGGAAAAGAACAAGGGAAGGGCAGAGAAGTAAATATCTGGATGGGTTGGCCACGTGACATGGTCGAGACAAGAACATGGACCTGATCCACGACTTTTGATCGAGTGAGATGGTGAAACATGGCCACCCACATTTATCGGCATGTCACATGATGATGATGAGCATTAAAATACATGAGGCAGGGGCAGGACATGATGAGATCAACATACTGCAAAGGACTTACTACATCAGTGGTTCTCAACCCTTTTTGGCCCATACCCCCTTTACCATATGTTCAGTTCAGAACTTCATTCCCCCCATTTTGAATTTCCTCCCTATTAATCCCCCCCCCCCCCCCCCCCCCCCACACACACACACACACAGATAGTATACATAAAATTGGAAGCTAAATTTAATAAAACATACTAGAACAAGTCTAGACATCTACATAAAACATGATTTGCTTACGTTGTAAAATGAACTTCATTAGGGCGAGAAGTACATAACTGTAAAATATAGAGGGAAAAACAATGTCAAGTAACTGGTTCTTGTATTAATGCAATCTTGAAATAATATTAATTCCCCCCTGGAAACCCTAAAATTCCCAGGGGGGGTGGGGGGATTCCTCACCGGTTGAGAACCACTGTACAACATGATAGTGAAGATGACACGCTAGACCTCACAAAGAATTATTTGCGTGTGCCTGGTTGTTATTTTAGATAATTGCAGAGAAAGAAGTATACTTTAAAACAATTCCATAACCTGACAGTCTCCTAAAGTTGGCACGTTATTTCAGAAGAATATTCTAGAGAGTTTGTCTGCCAGAATGTGAGACTTGAACATTGTTTGTGTGACAGGAGACGAGTAGATAACACACACATAGACCTAAAGAGGGTAACCTAATGAACACACTCATGTCAATTGGAAGTATTTTTAATCCCTCATAGAAAGAAGGCCGGCTCTGTGGTGACAGGGTTACGAATGCAATTTTTAATCTTGCACACCGCATTCAAAACACAGCTGCAGGCGATTTGGAAGCAGATTGTCTTGTGTTGGTTTCCTCTTACACAGGTATCTTCTTCTTCTGCGTTCATCGGGAGTTTTTTTCCGGACGTGATTGCGTTGTGCCTGTTTACAGCAGAGCTGCGTTCTTGCGCTGTTAGGCCGACACATCCGACTTCTGTGGGCATTTGTTGACCGGGTTAACCTTCCCGGTTACACAGGTATGATTGCTGGTTGATCAGAAAGCAATGGCAAACTACTGAACTATAATTTACTAAGAAATCACGAACAGCCAAAAGAAATTTTGGGGTTAACTGCGACGTCCTGTAAAGGATATGCAACAAACTTTGTTTAAACACAGAAAGAAACACTTGAACATCGAGGATAGGTGGTTGAGCTGTTAAGGCCTCAGGAGTGCTTATGCTTGGGCTATGGTTTGCTTATGCATTTTCCTCATTTTGGACTGGTAGTGCATGGTTCCATTACCCAGCTAGTAGGTTAAGTGCGTGGAGAGACACTGTAAGCTGTGGATTTCATGTGGAGTGCTTTAACATCTGTCTGCAATTGTTTGTATAGTGAACTGCATGTTCAGAAAAATGGCGGCCAATTAGTTGCTGAACTAACTGGGTTTGTCTTATGCAGTAATGTGTGGCTGCTGGTTTTCTAGTGAGTGCCATCTCCATCAACGATGAACTGTATTTTTTGTGGCAGACTTTTGTGTTGGCATTCTGGCAGTGGCCTTATGCATAGTATACCTTTGCGGGTTGTTGGTTTGTCGAGACTCCTATTTGTTAACTTTTCACATGGGGCAGTGAGGAGCATTTTGTGTGATGTTCACTGGCACAGGAACGGAGCATTATGGAGATGACCTTTTGCCGTGAAGTTGAAACTGCAACTAACTTACTTACTTAACTCTTTTGATGCACACTCACTCACACACCTCACTCACAGTAAACTAGAGTGTAGAATTTTTAGAATACGGAAATAAATCTAATGAATTTTGAATGGTTGATTGATTGATTGATTGATTGATTTAGGAATCGACATCACAGCATTCGGGGCATTCCCATAAGTGCTCCGTCCCCATCTTCAGCAGCCAGCGAAGAGTTCCAACATCAATAGTACCAGTAGCAATCTGATTATATGTCCATCTCGCCTTTCCTCTGAGCGTTGAATGTCGGCCAGATCCCCTCGTCACTCCTCGCTGTCTCATTCTTGCCAGACCATGGTAATCCATTTGCTCCTCTGAGGTGTACACGTGCTCCCACAAGGCCGCAACCACGTCTGCCTTGTCATGTATCAATACTCCACCAAGTTCTGCTGAGCCAGCCAATCTGTCCGCCTGTTCATTTCCCAGCACACCGGCATGCCCCGGAGAAAAGATCCAGGCGATGCTTGTCACCCGTGACCTCCGAAGCGAAGCAAGCAACTCCGCATGAAGCCTGCCCGTCCTCACCCTCGTCAGCATGCTTTCTGAGTCAGTTACAATCACGATGTGTGGGTGTGTCGTATTCTCCATCCAGCGGAGAGCCGCAGTGACTGCCTCCACCTCCATTCTTAAGCTGGATGTTGTGGTATCATATGCCAGGCTCTCTTGCACCAAACATCGACCATTAGCTTTGGCTATGAACCCGCAGCCACTTCTCTCACCTCTTGACACCGAACCATCTGTGTAGATAATCACATCACCCGAGTGAGCATTGTCCTGAATTAGTTGTTGGATTTCCACTTCCGTGGCCCCTGCTGGCCACTCCCTGCACTCCCGGCTTAATGTGATTATAACTCTGCACAAGTCTGACTGCTCCGCTGGCACTTTGACCCACTCCTCTCCTCGCCTAATGTTCTCCAAGGGGGACACCTGTCTGATCGTATCCTCCACCTGAGCCATCCATGATTTCCCTCTTATCAGTCACTGACCCTTAACTGCGTCCAGCGCCTCATGCAGTGGGTGGTCTGTGTCTGCAGCTACTCTGAGGTATGCCTTCGCCTGCATCACTTTGAGCCTACCAGCAACAGTCGGCAGACCAAGGATGTAACGCATACACACTACTGGGGTGTCTCTGGTGCATCCTAGAATGACCCGCATATCTTCGTTCTGTATGCGCTCTAACTTCACCAGCTGAGACTGAGCAGTCCTAATCCAAAATCAATTACTGAGAGGATCAAGTGCTGGTATAGTGTGAAAAGCATTTTCTGCTCTGTGTCCATTGCAGCCATAGTTTTAAGTGCACTGAGTCCCTTTTGAGATCTTGTCACAACCGTCTCCACATGGTCCTTGAAGGATAGGCTCCTATCAAATGTGATCCCCAGATACTTCAGTTTGTTCTCTCTGCTGACATTTCTACCATTTAACGCGAGGCTTGGGACATCAGCTCTCACAATCCTGGTGTCCAGAGAGCACCACAAAATAGCCGCCTTTTCCGGGTGGATGACAGCACTCGTTTCTGTGTACCAGTCAATCACTTTATCTACTGTCGCCTGTAACTCCTGGGCTGTTTGCTCCCTATTTCTCCCCTGCCTATATGCAAGAATATCATCTGCAAATGTTAGTATCCTTCCAACCCCTGGTGCTTCTAGGTTTGCAATCTTGCTCGTATACATGTTAAAGAATTTTGAATGGTGTAATGATGAAATGAAATACTAGCACGAAGTTTTGGAGCATTAGCAATCACCGTCATTGGTGATCTCAGCATTGTGACGGTGGGAAAAGTTGGTGAGAATGATCCTTGGAAATGTTATGATCATCTGTTATATATCTTTTTTTTTTAAACTTCTGCATGGAAGTTGATGAACTATAGGGTGGTTCTTGTGGCCTTGGCCACCCACTGGGTTTGTAGTGCCTTGTGCTGAGATGTCTGTGGGATTTTTCCAATTCACATATGATCACAATCTAGGTAAAGCTCTAACTTTGAGTAGATTGAAGATTCATCTGCAGTGTGGGTTGTTGTAGTCATGGCTCTTAGAAAGAGAACAAAGCACACCTTGTAAAGTTTTACCTATATCATGACTGGATGTGGTGTGTTTTCTCTTCTCCCCACTGTTTTCAAGTGACAGTTTGAACACCGCTAGTGAGGTGATTAATGAAAACAACAGCAAAAATGCATACATTATAGAAATATGGAAAGATTAGAAAAGAAAACTGTGTGTGTGTGCAAGTCTCATGTGCTTGACTTTCTGTTTAAGATTAAATTGCTTGGTCTGGAGGTGTTTTAAATTTAGGCAAATATTTATGTTAACTACAAACAACTGTCAGTTGATGTTTGCACTGAATAGTGGGACTAGGTCACAGTAGGTGGTATGGCAGAATTAACAGCGTAGAACTCATGGAGAGAACAAATTCTTGTAAATCAAGAGGTGAAGAAATGAGAAAACATAAGGAACGAAAGAACGAACTTTATTTCAAAGGGTAACAAATTGGGCACACAAGCCTGTCTTACATTCGGCCCTTCCAATCACTCATCTTTCGTTCATCAGTGCATAGTGTATTCACATAGGAAAAAACAAACATTGTCAAATGAATGTTGTAAACATGAACAATGCTTCTTACCATGTTATGAGACAAATCCCCCACCCACCCATCCCCTATCCATCCGCGTGTCCCCCACACACACATCCACCACCCAACCACACACACATCCACCACCCAACCACACACATACCCACAGGCACATACATTCCCCCATCCATCCACCCATCCCCCAACCCACAGGACATAAACATAACTAGACACTTTCTTGTCTGGAAGTCACCAGGTGAATGAAGACCTACAAGCACACAGAGACGAGAATTACAGACACAGAAGACTAAGGGGAGAACGTGTACAGAGCTTGAAGAGAAAGTCAAAGATAGGTTATCTTGACATAGTTGGCTAAAGGCCTGTGCCCCAATAGGGATAAAGGGTAGAAAAAGAAGAGTTTATTTTGCCTTTAATTGTAATGGAAACGTTAGAGACTTACATTTGTCTGAATTTTGTTTTATTCTTTCCCCCACCCCAATAGCTTTCAACTTTTCTCTTGTTATCTGGTGGTCAGATGATCTGGAACATGCAGATATTCTCTTTGTGATGTCTAGAATGTAAATTTTGTATTTATTGTTTCTGTGTAGAATCTCGACAAAGCTTGCTAATGTTATATTACCACATATTGCTGCAGTCATTGGCTTCCCCATTTACATCATGTCTTTTAATAAAGTTGCATGTTTTCTTAGGATACTAATTTTGTGTTTTTGTGCACCACAGGCCGGAACTGTTCAAAAACCGAGTGCTGGAGCTAAATGCGTCAGACGAGAGAGGAATCAGTGTCATTCGGGAGAAGGTCAAGAAGTTTGCACAGCTGACAGCTGGTGGAGCCAGGCCGGAGTAACCATTACATTTATCATAATTGTGGTTTGTTCTTGTATTATGTTGTAGGTGAATTTTTGGCCACTGGAAATGAAATGTAGTTACAAGAAATGATATATAATTGCCACAGAAAGTCTAAACAAAGGTCTTAATCTGTATGGCAGAAAAACAGAAGTAATGGTAATTACAATGAAAAAATGTCTTCATGAAATGCAACACCGGAGTAAATTGAACTAGAACACATCGATTGAACAAATTGAAATTGAACACATCGATTGACGGACGTCAGTCGCGGCGATTGAGCAATCTTGAGCATGGCCTACGATGGGTAACGTTGTAATATTCTGCTATGATAATTTGGCGTGTCCAGCGTGTGCCCCGTGGTTACACACCCGCTTCACACGCCAATGATCCGGGGCTTGTTTCCGGATCCGGTCAGGGATATGCACTACTGATGAGCTCAAACGAGAGCGAAACTCGAGTATAGTGCTTCCATATTGATGTGGATAGGCCTTAGGTTCATACCAGAATACGATCAACGTTGCCAGTAGTGGGTTGTGCTCAATATTTAAATTTCAAATCCCGAAACAACCAAATAATCAATTTGATTATTACTCACTGGATTTTAGGAGGCCTGGTGTTCCTTGCCAGTGAGAAGTCCTGATCGTTCGGGTCCACATCGATTGACGGACGTCAGTTGCGGCGATTGGGCAATCTTGAGCATGGCCTACGATGGGTAACGTTGTAATATTCTGCTATGATAATTTGGCGTGTGCCGCGTGGTTACACACCCGCTTCACATGCCAGGGCTTGTTTCCGGATCCGGTCAGGGATATGCACTACTGACGAGCTGAAACGAGAGCGAAACTCGAGTATAGTGCTTCCATATTGACGTGGATAGGCCTTAAGTTCATACCAGAATACAATCAGCGTTGCCAGTAGTGGGTTGCGCTCAATATTTAAATTGAATTAGTCTGAAACAAGACAATATCTTCAAGTATTTGGGTGCGGTGATGACAGTGGATGGAAGATGTCTTAAAGAAATAAAGAAGTAGATTAGTCCAATCAAAACCAGCATTTCACAAGAAGAAAAATATTCTATGCAATTTATCTTCGTCAGTCGAGGTGACAGAGTTCTTAGAGATCTATACTGAGCAATTATGATGTGCAGAAGTGAATCATGGGCAATCAGCAGATTAGACAGGAATTATGTGGAAGCTGCCAAGTTGTGGTTGTACAGAAGAATATGAGAACCCCCTGGACTGATATAAAGTATAATGAAGGCATCTTGAAAGAAGTTAACTCACAAAGAGAAGTGGTTACTTGCACCAGAAGAAGAAAACTCACAATCTTTGAGAAGGTTCACAAGAAGGGGAAAGCTGGAGTAGGTTGTGATAGTGGAAATGCTGGAGAGAAATAAAGACAGGGGAAACCAAGAAAGAAGATGCTAGACAGTTTGACATTATGGCATGGTGGAACATCAGTATCAGAAATGATTGGCAATATATGAGACAGAAATCTGTAGACAGATGTAATGACCAAAGTCACATGGCATGGACTATAAGAAGAAGAAGAGGAAAACTCCAATGCTGAGATTAATGTGACTAATTGACAGACTTACACACATGCACCGGGAGAGTCAGTAAACTGTTTTATAGGGTGAAATGACCAGCTTCCATGCTCCTCTGCTGCCTCAGAGAAATGTCCTTGTACCCATGTTACATCACTAGGATTGTCAACAGTAGATCAAATATTCCTCACCTGGGGATTGAATCAGACTGCTGTACAGGCAAGTCAGGCCACTACCAACAATGTTATCACAATTCTTTGTGTTATATATTACACTTGTTCTTTTCTCTTTTCTGACCTGCATTCTTTTGTGTGCTTTGTCACATTAGGGTAGAATGTAAAAATTACATCCAGTTTGAATTTTGTAAGATGAATATTTTTGCAGTGTTTAAAAACCTGTTTGTGAATGAGGTATTAAATTCAAGATATTTTTTTCAGTGGAAAACCGTGTCCTCCTTTCAAAATTATCATCTTGGATGAGGCGGATTCAATGACTAAAGATGCGCAGGTAAATAAATACTCTTTTTAACTCCACAGGGCTGTTTTGTGCAGTGGATACAAATCATTTTCATTGTTTTCTGCCTTTATAAAAATGTTTTCTTGAAATATCTACATTCATTTTAAGTAATTCTACGCCAGTATTCGGCATAATTTTTTGGCCATAGAAATGGGGTCTTTACACTCTGTAGCAAAAATGACAATTTTATCTACACTTGAATCATTTTGTATTGCAGGGCATTGTTCGTTAGTTTGTTGAGCAATATATAATCTGTTTGCATGTGCAGCAGTTATGAGGACGAATAAATATTTGCAGAACAAATGGCAGCATTTCTCCCCAGTAGAGTGGAGTAAGATAACAGGTCACTTACAGCATTAGATGGGGTAGCCAATCCCATGCCAACCATCCTTGGGCATCCTTTATGACTTGCATGGTAGGTTACACTGTTACTATTCTTTGCTTCCCTTATGGTCGCTGATAACACGAGCGACTCATGCTGTGTTCACCTATAAATCATGCAAGATGAGTCACAACATGAATCCATAGTGGTATCAGGTAATCTCCCATCCCGTTTGTCATTCTCCTTCAGTTATGTTAAGTTAATCCTGCGGCAGACACTGTGGGGTGATGACCTCCTGGAGGAGATAACAAGTGACATTCTGGTGACAGACTTGCAGATATACCTAAATGCATGGTAAATGATTTGAGGTGACATACTCTTTTCATAAGACGACTACATATTTTACAACTGTGGGGTCAAAACCAGAAATAGCAAGAATATATAACCAGTACAGGTAATACTGCCGGTCTCTCTGACCGAGGGGTTACAACACTTTCTCCGTAATCCCGTTTATTACGCAGAGTCTCGTAGCGGGCGAGAACTGGGAGCGGTTCTACTCCCGCTGGTGACTTGCGGGATAACTGAGCCGGCCGCTCAGAAAGCAATGGCAAACTACTGAGCGTTATCTTGCCAAGAAATCAACAGACAGCTGAAAGATGCTGCTGTTGACAGCAATGTCCTGTAAAGGATATGCGAATTAAAAAAACAACAACAGGTAATACTACACATTTCTACGACATAAAGTAAGTAGAAAGCACAATATGAATATCAGAACTGCTCTAAAGATATGAATATCAGAATTTCTCAAAAGATGAATCTCAGAATTATTCAGAAGATACAATTATCAGAATTGCTGTGAAGAAATGAATATTTTAAAATCTCAAAAGTTATAAAAATTAGTTTTCTTCAAAGATGTGAAAATCAGAATTGCTCAAAAGATATGACAGAATATCAGAATTGTAAAAGATAACAAAAATTTCTCAAAAGATACTAATATTTAGTAATATCATAGTTACTCAAAAGATATTAATATCAGAGTTGGTCTAAAGATTTAAACATATGAATTGCCCACAAATAATCAGAATTACTCAATAGACATTAATATGCACATGAAAATCATTATATGAAATAACAGTAGACAATAATTAGATAATAATTTAAAAAATAACTGGTCTAGCTTTGAACCTGTCACATATGTCATGACAATTTGCAAATCACAGCATGCACACTCATCCTCAAGCATTTAATATTGCTGGATGCTGGTCATCTGAAATGTAGTTTATTAATAACTTGATATATTTTTAATTTTCTACTGTTCTCAGTCTGCCTTGAGGCGAACCATGGAAAAGGAGTCTAAAACCACCCGGTTCTGTCTGATCTGCAATTATGTCACTCGTATCATAGAACCAATCACATCCAGATGCGCTAAGTTCAGATTCAAGGCCTTATCAGACAACATCCTCTCATCGAGGCTAAAGCTGATCTGTGAAGGGGAAGGCATGGAAATCACAGACACTGTAAGCACAACATTAATTTTAGTCACACCCAGTTTTAAATTTTTCTTGTTAAATATTAGACCCATTTTTAACCTTGTTGTCATGAAGAACATTCCATATTTGTATTAACTGTTTTGTAATGTGTTCAAATATAATATTTTGGCATTCAGATTTGTTTTTCATGTCCTTGTTCTTTTGTTTCCTGTTTTTGTTCATTGACGAAGGCTGATCTACACCTTTGATTGTGTATGTCTTTCATTTATCAAACTTGCTATTCAAATTGTATATATTTTATGGATCTACTTGAGCTGTTCATAAATGTAACATTTAGGTCATAACATTAATGACAATGGCATAACACGACCTGGCGAGGATTTGATGACAGATCTTATAATTCGCTACAAGAGAGTAAAATTGACCGCCTGTTCCTCTGTGCACTCTGGCTTACAGAATGTGATGATCCCACAACATCACATCCCCACAGCAGGTTTCTGCTATGGCAATTAGTTCTATTTTTTTTCTGTTTGTTGTTATTGTTGTGGCTGTGTAAAATAAAAAGAATAGCATGTGTGGTTTTGGTATTTAGATTCTTGTCGGTGCTACAGAGTTTGTGCACTGTACTGAAATTCTCCTAGTGTAATCAGTGGCAGGAGACAGATATATCTATGTGCAGTGAAAGTGATCCTTGACAAACCAGCTGAACTCGGTTAACACTGAATAGTTGTTTAAAACTGGATAGTTGTTTAAAACTGGATTTACTGGAACAGTCCATGGCAACAGAAGAAGGTGGGCACCAATGATGCACTGGACATGTATTATTCAGAAATGACCAGGAAAGCATCTGGCAGAAACTCAAATGCTGGCAGGAGACAGGCACTAATTGTGTGGAAACAAGTCATATAGTGTTGGGTGTGCCCCGGTGATCTCCTCAGGTTATGTGACAAGACAAAGTGTGGTAGAGTTTTGCTCAGATGCTTTGTCCACTTGAAAGTGCAGACGTGTCTGGTACAATTATGGAGGTTCTAGAAAATAGCAAGCAGTAGATCTGAGAATCAACTAGTTTATAGCATGATTGTATACACAGAATGGATGGACTAGGCTTCGTTTAAAAATGTTGCATACTCAGTAAATGAAAACAGGTCTAGGGATCTATTAAAGGTTAGAGGAAGCTAATCTGACATAAATATCTGTCCAGACTGGAGGCATTGGGAGCCACAGTAGTGCAGTGGCCACAGTAGCGCAGAAGCCACAGTAGTATAGTGGCTACAGTAGTATAGTAGCCACAGTAGTGTAGTGACTACAGTAGTATAGTGGCTACAGTATGTAGTGGCCACAGTAGTGTAGTGGCCACAATAGTGTAGTAGCCACAGTAGTATAGTGGCCACATTAGTGTAGTGACTACAGTAGTATAGTGGCCACAGTAGTGTAGTGGCCACAATAGTATAGTGGCCACATTAGTGTAGTGACTACAGTAGTGTAGTGGCTACAGCAATGTAGTGGCTACAGCAATGTAGTGGCCACAGTAGTGCAGTAGCCACAGTGGTCATGGGTCAGAGTTTAAAAGATTGCCCCGACTCCCAGGTCGACCCTCCTTAAAATGGGTACAAGGAAATAAATGTTTGGGGAAGTGAAGGTGGTTGGCATGATACGTGACCCACTGAGTGCTGATTGGTCTATACAATGTGTGGGTCCAGCACCATATGCCCAGTACACCTTAAGGTACGTAGAGGACCTTTGACTGTACTGATCTCATTGGACGCCTTGGACCATAGACCTGATCTCATTGGACACATTGGGCCACAGACCTGATCAAACTACTGATCTCATTGGACGCCTTGGGCCACAGACCTGATCAAACTACTGATCTCATTGGACACATTGGGCCACAGACCTGATCAAACTGTACTGATCTCATTGGATGCATTGGGCCACAGACCTGATCAAACTGTACTGATCTCATTGGATGCATTGGGCCACAGACCTGATCAAACTGTACTGATCTCATTGGATGCATTGGGCCACAGACCTGATCAAACTGTACTGATCTCATTGGATGCATTGGGCCACAGACCTGATCAAACTGTACTGATCTCATTGGATGCATTGGGCCAAAGACCTGATCAAACTGTACTGATCTCATTGGATGCATTGGGCCACAGACCTAATCAAACTGTACTGATCTCATTGGACGCATTGGGCCACAGACCTGATCACAAGGCAACACAGGTTCACTGGACTTATCATCATCCATCCGGATGTTGATGTGTAACTTCTGGTCCAGATGTGCTGTTGAGTGCATGGCTTTGAATGTTTTATGTTGATGTGTAACTTCTGGTGCAGATGTGCTGTTGAGTGCAAGGCTTTGAATGTTTTATGTTGATGTGTAACTTCTGGTCCAGATGTGCTGTTGAGTGCAAGGCTTTGAATGTTTTATGTTGATGTGTAACTTCCGGTGCAGATGTGCTGTTGAGTGCAAGGCTTTGAATGTTTTATGTTGATGTGTAACTTCTGGTGCAGATGTGCTGTTGAGTGCAAGGCTTTGAATGTTTTATGTTGATGTGTAACTTCTGGTCCTGGTGTGCTGTTGAGTGCAAGGCTTTGAATGTTTTATGTTGATGTGTAACTTCTGGTGCAGATGTGCTGTTGAGTGCAAGGCTTTGAATGTTTTATGTTGATGTGTAACTTCTGGTGCAGATGTGCTGTTGAGTGCAAGACTTTGAATGTTTTATGTTGATGTGTAACTTCCGGTGCAGATGTGCTGTTGAGTGCAAGGCTTTGAATGTTTTATGTTGATGTGTAACTTCCGGTGCAGATGTGCTGTTGAGTGCAAGGCTTTGAATGTTTTATGTTGATGTGTAACTTCCGGTGCAGATGTGCTGTTGAGTGCAAGGCTTTGAATGTTTTAATCTTGTGTTGCTACAGCTACATTGAGTTTTGTCAAGTATACTTTAATATAATAGTTGTTGCATATCCCTTACAGGATGTAGCACTCAACCCCAGCATTGTTTGGCTGTTTGTAATTCCTGGGCAAGTTTACGTACAGTAGTTTGCCATTGCTTTCTGAACGACCGGCACCCATACCATTTCATTAAAAAATAAAAACTTTAAGGCGGTCTGCTGCCAAATGGCCCACATTTGTGTTTCGAATGCGGAAATGTGGGATCCAATCTGCGTCCGTAACCATTTTGCCACGGAGCCGGCATATAATATATATGATATATCCACGTAATTCTGATCTTTCTCTAACTTTTTAGCCACAGATTCTTTGTTTGTACGTACAACATGGCAGTTGATGGGGCATCATTCACACAAGATGTCTGAACCACTTAATTATGGTCGCTCTATAAATTCAATGCAAAGAGTAGTACCTATGATTTGTCTAATGTCATTGTTTCTAATTCTGTCTACTTTGATGAAGCTGGTTGCCTTGTGATCATGATTTTTTTTTCCTCTCTCGCTCACTTTGAACTCGAGCGTAGTCCACACACATACTACTTCTAGTAGCACTGGACTGGATTTTGTGTGTGGATTAGCTTTCTCTATTACCAGTGTCTTTCACCATCAGGTGAACCCACTCCGACTTCAGAAGTACTTGTAGTTTATTTACGTCCCCAAATCAAGGATTGAGAAGTCAACATTTTAGTCCAGCTGACCGGTGTAGGGGTTGAACCCGCTCAGCATACCAGAAGTTTAAGAACGAGCGCTCTTCGGCCATACCCAATATCTGTCATCTCAAACTGCTGGCCAGGATAATATACTAACAGTGATTGTCCACAACTTTTCAGGCAGTGACTGCAGTGCTGAAAACCTCCCAGGGTGACATGAGAAAGGCCATCATGTTCTTGCAGAGTGCCTCCAGGTTATGTGGCAAGGATGGGACAATAACTCAGGACATTGTTTATGACATTGCAGGGGTGAGTATCTTCTTCATGTTTTCTTATTCATTTTGTCCAGAAATCTTTTATGCATAGAGCAAGGACTACAACCAAACATATCGCTTAATTTCTCTAGAATGATCCTGCTTAATATTTTCCCAGGAACTGACAATAACATTATTCTTTTATATTTTTCACATTCCTGCAGCTCCCCTTTTCTGGCAGAGCTATCAGATGTCCTTAAATCAAGTCTTAAATCTTCAGTTACCCAGGCTCTGCTAAATAATTTATATAGTAATTTATATTGGCTTCTGCTGGGATACCATCTGGACCAGCACCTTTCCCATCCTTCATGAATTTGAAAGCTTCAGTTCATTTCTATATTAAAGGGGGGGGGGGGGGGGATATAAATTAGGCATCGTTCAACTTGCTTCTGCAGTGTCGGTTATTATGTAGGTCAGTTTTTAAAAAGATGTGAATTTTGATATTCTTTCCTTTCTTTGTTTTCTTTCGAGATCGTTATATTTTCTCCTCTATTCACTTTGGGTTCGATTGGGTCTCATGTGGCTCACATCAACTGGTATTTTAATTGTTGCGTTGAATTGGTCCTGAGGAGGACCGGCCACATTCAGTATCCTCCCAGTTATTGGTTGCTTACTCTAAAAGGACTGGTCTTGAACTCTTTTTTAGTCTTCATAAGGACTGGTATAATCCTCACAAAAAGCTTTTCATGTCTTCTTTATATAGTCCCTCTGAGATGATATCCACCTCATCATTTGCAGGCTGGATATCTGGGGGGATCTTTTGGGACTGGCCTAGCCTGGCCTATTCAGAGGTTCCTCAATGTGTTCAGCCTATTTGTTCATTTGATCTTTAATATTGGTGAGAACTTTCTCATTACAGTTTTTGATCAGTCCAGCTGGTTCCTGCTATTTTCTTAGTTGTATTATACAATTCTCTAAGGTTGTATTTTGCTGTTGCTGCTTATGCTTCTCCTGCTAGGTTTTCTAAATATTGTCTTTTATCTACCCTTATTTTCTTTATAACTTCTTTATTAACTTTTATGCATTTTTTACGGTTATGCAATTCTTTACATCTGCTTTTTAAAGTATTTTCTTTTTTTTCTATTGCTTTAAAGGGTTTTGGATGTCATGCATGCTTAATTTTTTTTTTCCCTTTGTCCAAGAACTTCTATACGTGATTCATTCTAAAGGCCTTGAACCTGCTGCCAGCGGTCATCCATACTGACCTGGTCTACTAACTGTTGCAGGGCTTTCACTTTTTGGAGGCTGTGACCATAAATTGTTCCTTAGCTTCTTGATTTCTGGGATATCCTACACTATGTTGAATTCCATGTTTATAAGATGCTAAATATCTCTTGATTTTCATCTTTATTTTACTTGTCAGCAGTTGGTGTTCTATATCCGCTCCTCTAAAAACTGACGTCATGTAGAAATGCTCTAAATTTCTTGTTAATACAGATAGAATCAGTTTACATTTTCTGTGCTTGGGTCTGGTGATACCCACATTACTTTATGTATTCCTTTATGTGGAAAAACTCTTCCTGAAACTTTGATTTAAACAAGGGGGGAAAAAACAAGTCTCATAGCAGAAACCATCTGTGCTGTATAAAGTATTAGGACCATTGTTTGTTTTTTTTAGGTCTGAGTGCACGCAGAAGTGGATAGCCAATCTTTCCCTCCCGTAGCGAATGATGAAAGCTAATATTGAACTTTTGTCGACCGTGCCCATGCCACTGTCAGTTTCTTCTTCTTCTTCTTTGCGTTCATCCGGAGTGTTTTTTCAGATGTGGTTGCGGTGTGTCTAAGTTGTGCGCCCTTGGGCCAAAACCCGTAGGCCAACACATCCGGCTTTAGCGTGCATTATTGACCAGGTTAGCATTCCTAGGAGACTCTCACTTTTGCGGTACCGTCCACAACCCAGCTGGCCAAGTTGGAACGGTCGAAGACTTAACGGTCATATCCCTCAAAGGAAGGCAGGGACAGTCCATGGCATTTTCCGCCATCCAGGGTGGCTTCCATAATTGCAGGGCCGACACATAGTGCCCTGGTGCTGGGCTCACCTAGGGAATCGTCGGTCCTGCTCATGGCTGCTTTAATTCCTCACTTCAATATATTGGGCATTTCGTTAACCCCGGGCTGTTCCCGCACAAACCAGACAGGTCTGCAGACGGTATCCACTCAGCGAGTTTTCGACACGGACATGTGCTTGTCGCTGCGCCCGTCAGAGCTGTTCCAGGCACGACGGACATTCGGAAAACTACCTAGTCAGAGCTTTTCCGAACAAGAGCAGCATTCGGAAACTAGGTAGCCAGAGCTGTTCCTAGCATGAGAGACAATCGGACGAGACATTTCACTCGGACGTAAATGCGTAGTGCCAATTTTAATTTTGCCACCCGTAGGACGGCACTTCTGGCTTCGGCGGGCATTTTTTTTAATGAGGTTAGCCTCCTCGGGTTTTGAGGCACGTTAGACTTATTTTTGTGATGTCGCCCACATCTCAGCTGGTCAAGATAGAACGATCATCGACATCACGGTCGACCCTCAAGGGAAGGCAGGGGCAGATCATGGGCATTCCCTTGCTATCCAAGGAGGCTTCCATAACTGCAGAGCCGGCACATATTGCTCTGAGACTGGGCTCACCCGAGGAGTTGTCTCGTCCTGCTCATGGCTGCTTTAGTTCCAGTTCCTCACTTCCTTGTGTTGGGCATCTTGCTTGCCACTGATCGCTCAAGCACACACCAGGAACGGTCAGTCTGCAGGCGACATCCAATGCACGAAGCTTTTGCTTCGGACTTCTGATTACGCAATGGATTCGCTAGCCGTGCGTTCCATTTCGTGTTATTGAGGCGTTTTTCCACCTTTGTATACTCTCTACGAATTAGATACAGACAGTTTTCGTAACCATTTCATTCGACTGGGGCACTTCTTCAACCTTTTTGTACTCGCTCACGAGGTAGGCTACATGTGCTGCCGGCTCTGCACCTTACCTCCGTACAGCAGTGAGTGAGAAACGGCCTGGCCCTCTCATCCAGGGATCCCTCATATCCCCCAGCTGGAAGCCTTCAGACATGTATCTGAACTGGGCATGTAGCGTGCTCAGTATCTCACCTCCATTTTTCGGTAGGTGAGTATCGGCCCGGCTCTCTCATCCAAGGGTAGTAGCTTAGCGTTCAGCTACATCTCTCAGATGGAGGCCTTTGTGTAAGTGTCTGGACCAAGTTTGTGGCTTCGTGCGCCTGAGTTTAAATTTTGATTGCTATCCTCAGTCTACCTGCAGAGCAACAGGTTGTGTCTCTCTTAGTCTGGCCCCTATCCCAAGAGCTGTCCTATATGTAGTTTATATCCATTGGCACAGCGCTTGGGGTCAGTGGGACACTCAAGCTCCCCCACCGCGGCAAGGTGGAGACACATCGGGGGAGACTGTCAGTTTAACATGTTAAACACTACACCAACACACATAGCATATGGATTCACTCTGCAAAAATTGGTGATTCCCCATTTTCATTTATTACCCCAAGTTCCATTAAGAAAGGGACAAACAGCTTTCTTTGGTCATGTGATGAGAAGAGAGGCATTGGTGAACATTGTGACAACTGGAACAATCAATGGGAAGAGAGACAGACGAAGAGAAATGATGCTGGATGGATTGAGACAGTGGCATGGAGGAATATCATCAGCATAGTTGGTTCGGAACACCAAAGACGAAGATCTGTGGGGAGACATGGACGCCTATGCCAGCTGGCAGGGTACTTGATGATGATGACCCCTAGTTCCCATGAAATCGTCATAACCTACATTATCCGATTTTATCCCGGCATTCAGGTCATCCATCAAAATTTGTATATTGCCATCTCTTTGATTCCTGTAGCACTTTGAAGTTTCATGTAAAATTCCATCATAACCGATTCATCCTTATCATTTGTTAGTAGTGAACATTGGATGGCATTCATGTTTACTTTTTGTGTGTGCGTGGGGTTCGAAATGTTATTCTAGAACTCACTGCTTCTCTTTTTTTGTTGTTGCTGTCATTATGCTAGAACTTCTGTTAAAATGACAACTAAACATTTGTTGCAGGAGTGTCCAACATATGCAGAACAGTGAAAAGTAGTTTGGCCTACACTCACTCCATTTTAATACAAACACTATGGAGTTGTAACAAGCTTAAAGCTTAAGTTGACTGCTGCCTGACATCAATTTATTCATATTAACATCTGAAAGTGTTTGAAGAAGAAGAATTCTAAAACTCACTGCTTCTCATTCTATTAGTGTTTCTCTGCCTTTTAGATAGCATTAGGGCCACCCCCTCACTTTGAGAGACATTTTCCTCTTGTGGCCTGAAAACAGCATGTTTCACATGAGCGTATATGCCATCTAGCATAAACCCAGATTGCAAATCTTATAATTGATTTCCGCTGCCACTTGTGCTGTCTTTCTTAATCCATACATAATTCTAACATTCCAGGTGATAAATCTGGAGATTTTCTACAAGAAAGGAGGTAAGCTGACGATGCTTATGGCTTCCTTCTAGGAGATGAAATATCCTCCTTTCATCTTGGTTGGCTGAATTAGTTTCCTTTCATTTTCTTGAGACTTGTTTATGGGTGGTTGGATTTTACAGCTAAAGGTTTTTAATGGGACGGAGTCGCCTGTCCCATGCCAACCCACTTTCGTTGTCTCTCATGACACACAAGGTATGTTACTGTTCTTTGCTTTCCTTAAGAGCCTCACTAGCACATGGGCAGTTTGATAACTACAGTGGTTCTCAACCGGGGGAGGAGAAGGGGGATTAAAATCACAAATTGGCAGACTCAAACTAGCTTTAGGGCCAACAACAGGTGATCGTCCCCCTTTCTTGAATTATGTTTGAGCGTGAGGGTGTGCATATATATGTGTGTTTGGATATATATATATATATATATATATATATATATATATATATATATATATATATATATATATATATATATATATATATATATATATATATATACAGATGTTGTAAAGGGGGGAATGACATTCTGAACATATGTTAAGAGGGTGCATAGGCCAAAAAAAGTTGAGAACCACTGAATTACTACATTTATATTTCTTTAACCAATCTGAGTCACTATATTATTATAGTCTGCTATGGTGATGTCAGTCGCACCAGTCATCTCCAAAATCTGGCAAAATATCACATTTCTTATCTACCTGAAACTGACTTTCTACGCCATACAAATATTGTAATAATGCTTGTAGACTGCCTTTAAGTTATGCTGATATCCAAATAATTTTGATCAAATCACATCCCATGAAATTTCCGTGAAATATGATCTACTCTTTTGTATGTCTACACCTCCATGGCCTCAGTTCGACAGTCCAAATACTTGTTCACTGTCCAGGTTCAGTGCCATATAGGAATTTTGTTGAATATATATAACATTTGACAGTTCTCATTTTTAATGTGTCACTTTGCATGTTTATATTTCATATTGAAAACTGTTCTGCTATTATGTCAGTGAATTTTGGAATGTGAACAAAACAATTAGGAAAAGATTAGAGAAAGCAGAGATGTGTATTCTGAGACTAATGTTGCAACTATCTTCAACAGCCAGTGTAACTAACAATGATTGTCTGAGAAGAGGCTGCTGGATGTAGAATATTGTACATAACTCAAGAAAGAGACAGTGTTCTTTGGTCATATAATGAGAAAAGAGGCATTGGAGAACACGGTTTTTATTGCACAGATCAACGGTAGAAGAGACACACTAAGACAATGGTGTGGAGAAATGACATAAAGAGACTCGATCCAACAACCGAGATCTGTAGAAAACCATGAATACCTTCGCCACTTTGCAAGGCACAGTTAGACGTTGAAAATATTTTTGGCCATTCCTGTTCTCTTTTAGATATCTATTTCACTTCTGCCATCATCTGTTATTAAACATCTAAAAATGAAGCAATGTATTATTTGTCCTAGTGTCTCCCCATTAACTGTGATGTTCATTGTTGTCCTCTCCTTTCCATTGGTAATTATCAGTTTTCATTTTCTGAACATATCTAGTCCACATTCTGCACTGCGCCTATTTACTTGCTCCATAAGGTCTTACAACTCCTGTTCACTTTCACATCTGTATGGCACAGTGTCACTACCAGTGTACAGAAGATGTACTGCAATGACACAGACAATGGAGAGCTGTGTGTAGCTGAAAAATTGCGAGTCACTCAATGTGGTGAGCCATATGACACAAACTATGGAGAGCTGTGTGCAGCTGAAAAATTGTGAGTCACTCAATGTGGTGAGCCATATGAAAGGGCAATATAAACTCAGTTTATGGTGGCGATCATATGTTCACATTTATGTTGGAATCTGTGCCCACAAAGTCACATTACTTGCACAGGCTAAATGACAGGCTGGTTTTGTTGTCATCCGCAGGTTGTTCCTGATGAGTGTATAGACAACTTGATATCTGTATGCTCGTCAGACTCTTATGAAGACTTGGATAAAACTGTCCAGGTAAGTCAAGGAAGTAAGAAGTGTATAGACAGCTTGATAGCTGTATGCTCGTCAGACTCTTATGAAGACTTGGATAAAACTGTTCAGGGAAGTAAGAAGTGTATAGACAACTTGATAGCTGTATGCTCGTCAGACTCTTATGAAGACTTGGATAAAACTGTCCAGGTAAGTCAAGGAAGTAAGAAGTGTATAGACAACCTGATAGCTGTATCGTCAGACTCTTAGAAGACTTTGATAAGATTGTTTAGTTAAGTCAAGGAAGTAGGGAGTGAGGTGGCTGAGAGGTAGTGCTCACAAGTTACAAGGGTTGAATCCCAACTCATGGTCAGTGATACAAAAGATCAAAAACTGATTGATTCATATGTATGGATACCTTTTGTTAGTATGGTGGATCTACAGAAACTGACTATACAGGAGTCAGTGGCAGTGAGGGCAGAATAGTTGACCTCCAGGCCATGTAGAGGTTTGGGCTGGAGCCTGTTGACATTGCGATACTGTAAACCCACGGAGAAAACGTAACCAGCTGTGGCCTATTCCCTGCCAGTCTATAATGGCCTATTCCCTGCCAGTCTATAATGGCCTATTCCCTGCCAGTCTATAATGGCCTATTCCCCGCCAGTCTACAATGGCCTATTCCCCGCCAGTCTATAATGACCTATTCCCCGCCAGTCTATAATGACCTATTCCCCGCCAGTCTATAATGACCTATTCCCCGCCAGTCTATAATGACCTATTCCCCGCCAGTCTATAATGACCTATTCCCCGCCAGTCTATAATGACCTATTCCCTGCCAGTCTATAATGACCTATTCCCCGCCAGTCTATAATGACCTATTCCCCGCCAGTCTATAATGACCTATTCCCCGCCAGGCTATAATGACCTATTCCCCGCCAGTCTATAATGACCTATTCCCCGCCAGTCTATATGTGCTGTACCTAATATTGACCTGGCTACATGATTATATTATAACCACCAACTGCAGTCCTTGGCATTTTTATTTCTGCAGGTCACTAAATTGCCTTGATCTTGTTTTATGTCTGTTTTAAAAAGCTCTGGATTTTGTTCTGTTTACAGAATATTATTCCACTGAAACTTTTTTTTATATGTCTGGCTTGTATCTGTGTTGTAAAGCCCTGAATATATTGTCTGGATTGTGTTTTCTTTACAGAATGTTATCCTAGAAGGTTTTGCTGCCTCACAGATCCTCAGCCAGCTGCATGATAAAATTGTCACCAAAGATGACTTAAGTGACAAACAGAAGTCCACCATTTGTGAGAAGATGGCGGTACGTATGTACAAGTTATGTTCCTTATATTTGTGGTAGAAAGTCTTTCTTATTTTCATAGAATTGATGGAGTAGTAAAGAAACAAGTCCTACAAAAGCTTGGACCAAAGAAACCTGACTGAATGAAATCAAAGTCAGACAAATAAGGTACTTTAGGTTTATTGAAGGATAATGAACAGGTTGATAGGCTAGCAAGGAATGCACCTCTTGGTGGTATCTTGCCTATGGACAAGGGGGGTGGGGGTGGTCGTGCGCTTGTGGGACCAGGTGGAGAAGGCGGAGGAACAGATTGAGAACCCATATGTGGAAAGAATGAGATTGCGAGGGATCGGCAGGGGTTCTGGAAGAATCTCAAAACTGAGAGGGAAGACCAGGAGAACTTTTAATCAGATATCAGTGGGAATGATTAGTAGTATGACTCTTTGCTGGCTGTTGAACGAGGGGACTGAGCACATATGGGAATGTCCTGAGTGCAGTGACGTTGGTTCTTAACTCAACTATTGAAGGATATGCTGGGGGGGGGGGGGGGGGGGGGGGGGGAATGTGCAAGAGGAAGATGAAGATATTGCATGGGGTAGGCTGGTCCGGAAGAAATCTTAAGTGCATTGTTAAGATGCAGAGCTGACTTTCAATGCAGAGCTGGCACTGAGTGATGATAATTTCCTGCCGTTGTTAGTAATTTGTTATATATATCAACAAATTTCTCGTGAAACTTAATTGCCCAGCTTCTGCTGTTTCTGTGTTGTTGTCTGGCTTCTGTGTATGCTTGTATTTCCATGTTGTCTGGCTTCAGTGTAGGATTATTTCCATGTTGTCTGGCAGCAGTGTATGATTGTTTCCATGTTGTTGTCTGGCTTCTCCCCCCCCCCCCCCCCCCCCCCCACCACCACCACCCAACACACACACAAAATCTGCTTGTACTTCATTATTTCTAGTTTTGTGTTCATGTCTCACATGTTAAGACCTATGATGATTTTAAATCTTTCAGTGTTAGGTTTTCATTTATCTGCCAAGTTGTTCATACCTATATTCTATTGTTGGAGCATATGTTTGTTGTATAGTGTTACTTTTGTTTGTTTTTTTTCTTTCCTCAGGCCCTCTCCCTACTAGATGTAGATATCTTATTCTACAAGTTCTTCTGTTGCAGCTAATATTGCTCTGATTTCTGAATCACAATTGCTGCAGTACTAGCATTCAGTGCACCTCCATCTGTGTGCGTGTGTGTGTAAAATAGGAAAACTAAAGGTTGTTGCTGTCCGTTCTATGCTATTTTGTAGTATTTTACTGCATGTACCTTGGGCTTTTCCCCTCCACACACTGGTCTGTTGGACTTCTCCTTCAGAAAGCAATGGCAAACTACTGAATATTTAAAAAAAAAACATCAACCAGGGGTCGATCCCAACGTCCAACAAAGGAGTGCAACATTTAAAAACTCCTCTGTGGTAATTTAGTGTGTGCACTGTTCCTGTGAGCCTCATCTTGCACACGCCTCAAGTTGTGCAAGCGGCTGCACGCCATGCTGCAAACCCATATTCTAGGTGCAGTCGCATGTCTAGCTGTATACATTTCTAAGTATTCTTTCATTTGCTCCCCATTTTGTGTTAGTAAGTTTCCCCATTATGGTTAGTTAGTTTTCTTCTAGCCTTTGTTAAGGTATTTCCTGGTCATGCTGCTGTCGTATTTACTCCAAAGCCTTAAACCATCTGGGACTGTTTCCGGATCCGGTCAGGGATATGCACTACTGACGAGCTCAAATGAGGGCGAAACTCGAGTATAGTGCTTCCATATTGACGTGGATAGGCCTTAGGTTCATGCCAGAATGCGATCGGCGTTGCCAGTAGTGGGTTGTGCTCAATATTTATTTAAATTTCAAATCCCGAAACAACCACATAATCAATTGATTTATTGCTCACTGTATTTAGGAGGCCTGGTGTTCCTTGCCAGTGAGAAGTCCTGATCGTTCGGGTCCCATCGATTGACGGACGTCGGTCGCGGCGATTGGGCAATCTTGAGCATAGCCTACGATGGGTAGCGTTGTGATGTTCTGTTGTGATAATTTGGTGTGTCCAGTGTGTGCCGCGTGGTTACACGCCCGCTTCACACGCGTGATCCGGGACTGTTTCCGGATCCGGTCAGGGATATGCACTACTGACGAGCTCAAATGAGGGCGAAACTCGAGTATAGTGCTTCCATATTGACGTGGATAGGCCTTAGGTTCATGCCAGAATGCGATCGGCGTTGCCAGTAGTAGGTTGTGCTCAATATTTACCTTAAAGTTGTACCATTTTGCTAACTATAGTTTTGTGGAAAGTTAAAAAAAAAAATTGTTGATTTTTCCCCGTATAAATTTTGAAACATTAGATATCAGCAGCTTTTTGTACCCCTTTTCATAGCCATTGTTGCATATTCATCTGTGCGCCATATAATTAAATCTGCATAGATTGTCTTGGGACAATGGGGCACTTAATAAAGTAGAATCTTTTAAAATGTTTCACAAATAATTACTTGTGTTCTTGCACACCCTGTATAAAGAATTGCTTCTATCTATAATGTGACTTTAAGCTCATATTTCATCTTTGCAGAAAGTGGACAAATGTCTTCTGGATGGAGCAGATGACTACCTACAGCTGATGGCATTGTTCTCTACCATTATGCAGCAGATTTGTCACGGAAACTAGAGTGCAATGAGGTGTTGTTTACCATTATGCAACAGATTTATGGAAACTAGAGTGGAATGAGGTGTTGTCTGTCTGAACCAAACATGATCTACTTTGTTTATTCAGTAAGAAGTCTACATCCTCTGATGACACCTGGAATAAGCAACTTTGTGGGGAATCTTATTCCTTAAAATAAAAAAATTTGATGCATTGCCAAAAAATATGTTTGAACAAAATAAAACAAAAAATTTTGACGTCACATACAAACCCTTGGCTGGCATTTGTAGTTGGGTGTGTGTATTTAGACACATTTGTGGTCATATTTGCATGACCTGGTATGCACACTAAACACAAGCTTCCAATGACACTCCTTGAATACCAGACCACCTGTGGTCAATGCTTTTTTTTGTTGAACTGTTTGACTTGCATCCAATCTTCAGAAGCTCAAGTCCTCTGTGTAGTCATGGTCCATGTTTCCACTTAATAAACAGTCATTCAATAGCAGTCAAGCGTCTATTCTTCTGCCCTATATCCCTCCGTCTAGCCTTGGTCCATGTATCCACTTCATAAACAGTGATCAAGCATTTATTCTTCTGCCCTTTATCCCTCTGTCTAGCCATGATTCTCTGTTTCCACTTCATAAACAGCGGTTAGCGAAGAGAGAGTGAGGAGGAGAAGACGAGGAAATGGTGTGAGAAGAAGGCATAGAAATAGGAGGGCAGGCGCCAGGAGAACAAGACGAAAAGTGGAGAGACTAGGTTTCAACCATATAAGAGTGGAATACTGGAACTGTTGTAGTGCCAGGCAGAGAGGTCCTGTATTGGAGAGGCTAATATATGATTTTGATATTCTCATGCTCCAGGAGCTAAATACAGACAAATATTGTCCTGGGTACGCCAGTTATATAAACCCTACTGGGCAGAAGAGACATTGACAAGGTCTGCTGGTGAAGGAAGGAATGAAGCATGTGGTACTTGACTTGAGCCAGTGGAATCACAGTGCAAGAGAGGTCCAGGGTATACAAATGGAGATTAGTGGTTTAAGTTGGAACATCATAAACATATATGCCACAGTGGATTATTTTGTCAGAAAGGACTGGCTTAAGGTATTGGAGGAATTACCAGGTGATAGGCTACTCATATGTGGAGACTTCAATGCGAGGAACAGAGAATGGGACAGTAGTGAGAAAACCGACAAGGAATTGCCCTTGCAGATGCCATGGTGGACTCTGATGTGGTCTACATAAATGATGGGAGGCCGACTAGAATGGCAATGAGGCCTGGCAATGCAGACACTGCTATTGACTTGGCACTTGTCTCCCAGTCATCAGTCCTTGATGTAAAGTGGACTGTTTTGAATGACCATGGGAGTGATCACATGCCGTGTTCAGTCCTGATCTCTAAATCCAGGAAAGTTAAGGCTGGGAGAGCGCGCAAGACCTTCCGGCATGAGTGGACCGACCCTTCTTGGACGCCTCAGACAGGAGGCATGCAACAGGACTTAAAACTCCTTTTTTGCATCCCCCATGGTGGACTCCAGAAGTAGACCATGCTTGGAAAGCAAAGAGAGCTGCAGTGAAGCAGCTAAGGAAAATGCGACAGACACCCGAAGCTCACGAGAGGAAGTGGATACAGCGGAAAATGTCAAGAAAGATAAGGTGGTTTTCGAGCGCTGTGCTGCAGAAGCCAAAAACGCAAAATGGGAATGTTTCATGAAGGAGATTGGAGGTGATAAAACACTGCAAAAATTCTGGAAGCTGCACAGACAAATACAAAGAAAAGCCTATGACAGTGGGAACAATTTTTAGAGATGATGGTGTGCGCGTGACAACAGACAAAGAGAAAGGGGAGGCGTTTCTCAAGAGATGTTTAGAGCAGACTAATCATAATGATGCGGACACCAAGGATGCAGTTAGAGGGGAGTTATCTGGCACCATGAAGAATATGCATTATGAAGACATACGGGTTTAAGATGTTAAAACATATTTTGAAAAGGGCAAAAAACACTGCACCAGGGCCTGATGGGGTTAGGTATGGCCACATGAAGGCTTTGAGCGATGCAGACCTGAAGATGACCGACTGCTTTAACCAGAGCATTAGGACAGCATCAGTACCACAGGACTAGGTGCACAGCTATCTCTTCCCTCTCCCAAAACCATTCTAGGATCATTCAAAGCTTAGCGGCTTTAGGATCATCACTGTCGCGGAATTCAGTCGGTCCGCCTCGTGATGTTTCCGTTGAGGAAATGTCCGGTGAGACATCTGGTAAATAAAATTACTGGTCAAAGGGCAAGAACCAGTAATTTGACACAACCCAACCAGAGCCGTTGCTTGCCCTTTAAGAATATTCCAGTACGTGGGTGGCGTAACAGGTTTTCGGAAATTACGGACTGTGCATGTCCGATGCAAGCGCAGACGATTGTCCCAGAACAAAGGATTAGTTGGAGACGAAGGTTGCTGGCAGGCAGTCGACATTTTGGCCCAGTGCTAAGTGATAGAGAGCGGGACGCCGTGTCTTGATGAGGGTTGAAGACCTTTGACATCATGTCCAGTTGCAGTGACAACGCTTCTCTTATGCACTGTCGTGCTGTTTGTGTGAAGGTATGTGTACAACCTTTTTCATTAACTGGTGTGGTGTCGGTGATTCGAATTATGAGATTTCGTTAACGCGTGACCGTCGCGAGGAAGGAGGTCGCGTGTGAACATTGGTACGGTTGTGTTTTCCGACTGTAAATTAAGCCTGTGGCAAACGCGTGTTTACCAGCATAGTATTGCTAAGCTATTTCGTAGGGTAGTAGAGTGCGGCTTATTTACAGACCCTGTAGAGTGGGAAAATCGGGTTCAGGGAGGCGAGACCTGTAATTTGAGTTCACACATGGCCAACTTTATAACCTCGAGCATCGGCGTGGCCGAACCGTTACTCACAGAGCTACCGGAAGTAGATTAAGGAGTCGCTTCAGATATATCGAGTGATATATCGATGAACTCGGGCGAGTGAGACGAATCGAATGTACTGGTCGGCCTAAACCTCTGAGGTCGTTTCAAGGTCGTACCGGGAGTCGAACGTGAGGTCACATGGTGGGGCGACCACTGGCTTCTTCTTGGCTTTCCTCACATCTGTCTTTTAATTAGTTGCCCTCGATGGAATACCAACTTAATATATGGTGGATTCCTGAGAGGTTGATAAAGGGGGAAGGGACCGTTGCGAGAGACTTGTTCTTCTTGAGCATGACACCGTTCTAAATGCCCCGACCTGGGACCAGGATGGGGGAACGGGGTGTGGATTTCTGCTACAGGGGGATCACCCTGTATGTTTATTTGGATTTACTGGATTGTGCCTACGTCATGGTACGACATCAGCTTTGGCGGATAACAGGAAGGGGGTTGAGGGAGTACTGCCATCGGCCCTCCTTCAGGGCCCTTCTATAAGTACAACTAACTCACTAACCGTATTCGTTGTCTAGCTATGTTTCAGCAGAGACCCATATCTCAGACACCAACCTTGGCCCAGCCCTACGTTCGTCTGAGAAAGATGATGTAGGTGGACAGCTGCCGCTTTGGTTCTAGGTCCAGTCTGTCCTCGACTGTTCGAGCAGCCAGTGAAGGAGTGCGGCCCTTATGGGAAGGATCCACACGTCTGAGTAAGAGGGACCTAAGTGTATCTGCTGTCGGTGAGTCTGATTCATGGTGCTCTCACTAAGTGTTATCCTCCACAGGTTCTATCTTGTTGAGAGCAGAGTGATGATCTGGGGACGAGTCCAGTGATCCGGACTACGGCGAGAGCCGTTGTGAACAGCTTGGAAGTCCACCAACGCAGCGAGCAGTACTTACAATCGAGAGTACATCTCAGTATGGGCTCCAGCTAATGCATCACCTATGCCACGTCTGATATCCCAGGTTATTCGCCATGACAGCACCCTATTGCCTTGTTAGTTACTTCACCAGGCAAGTAGCTTGATGTTGTTAGTGTCCCAGTTGTGAGCCTGACTGACTGCCTTCATATACCAGCTAGCTATGATGTCTTCGCTACCAAGTGCCTGGTACCATGTGGTGCATGATATTGTGGAAAGACTGTTTTCTACTTAAATTTATCTACCGTGCCACATTTCAGCAAGGGATGTTTCTATGCTGTGATATCTGCGCTAGGAGTCAGATGATCGACGCTGGTCGCATAGACTGTTGTGACTGTTACAACCGTTGAGTGGAAGATTCACATCTCGCTCGACCAGCAGAGTCACACTTCAAGACATTTTTCCAGAGGAGTGTTCTAGTTCCCCAGCCACCCGAGAGACAGTACCCTAGCACTACCCTAGGGTGGTCCAGACTTCAGTGACGTCATCCACCGGAGGTCCCAAGTACTAGTGAGTCGACTCGCCAGCCATCCTGTCCAAGTGAAGAAATCTACACCTGGTTGGAGGCCTGATATATTTGGTGAGCGTGTCTTATTTACCAGCTAGTGTGAAACTTAGGCCCTGGCGATGATGACACTCCTGAAGGCTACTCGAACTTTGCCATGTCTTGCCTCTCATAGATACTGCGAGGCCTATCTCAGAATCATCATCATCATTCTCATTCATCTTGTATAATACACCATATTGTGATATAGTTAGATGGCAGAGTTATATCATGAGTTCAGGACGAGGTTGAAAGGGGTAACGTCCCTTGGTTGAAAGTGAGGGAGGTAGGGATCCACGGGCTGCAGGGGTTTTGTGGACTGAGGTCACCTATGTCCCAGGGCTGAAGACATCCCGTTGTTAAAGTGTGATAGCAGGTTCCCCTCACCCCAGGGAGTGTGGTGACAATCACCCTTCAAAATACATTTGGGAAGGTTTTAAAGAAGATAGTCGCTGTCAAGCTGCAAGAGTTTTTGGAAAGGGGGAAGCTTCTTCCAAGAGGCCTGGGGAGCTACAGGCCAGGAAAAGATACCTGGTCAAATGCAGGCACTTTTGCCTTTGACGTTTATGAGGGGTTCCAGAGTAGACATGAAACGATGGCGGCGGCGCTTGGTCTCGAGGATGCATACAACAGAGTTAGATATGATATTTTGATGACAGCACTGATGGAGAAGGGGGTCAATCCCTGGCTGGTGAACTGGACAGCTGTCCTGTATTCTCGTTGGGTTGCTGTCCGTCAGGGTGCATGGACCTCGGAGCCACATATGTTAACCCCGGGACTGCCACAGAGATCTGCAATCTCACCTGTGCTCTTTAACGTGTATACGAGCAAGATTGCAAACCTAGAAGCACCAGGGGTTGGAAGGATACTAACATTTGCAGATATTCTTGCATATATGCAGGGGAGAGATCAAACAGCCCAGGAGCTACAGGCGACAGTAGAACCGTATCCACCCGGAAAAGGTTGTTTTTTGGTGCTCTCTGGACAACAGGATTGTAAGTACTGATGTCACAAGCCTCATGATAGATGGTAGAAACGTCAACAGAGAGAACAAACTGAAGTATCTGGGAATCACATTTGACTGGAGCCTGTCCTTCAAGGACCATGTGGAGACGGTTGTGACAAGATCTCAAAAGGGACTCAATGCACTTAAAACTATGGCTGCAATGGACACAAAGAAAAATGCTTTTCACACTATACCAGCACTTAATCCTCTCAGTGATTGATTATGGACTAGGACTTCTCACTGTCTCAAAGAGTCAGCTGGTGAAGTTAGAGCGCATACAGAACGAAGCTATGCGGGTCATTCTGGGATGCACCAGAGACACCCCAGTAGTATGTATGCGTTACATCCTTGGTTTGCCGACTGTTGCAGGTAGGCTTAAGGTGATGCAGGCGAAGGCAAGAGTAGCTGCAGACACAGATCACCTTTTGCATGAGGCTCTGGACACATGAGTCAGCGACTGATAAGAGGGAAATCGTGGATGGCTCAGGCGAAGGATAAGATTAGACATGTGTGCATCTTGGCAAGGAGAGGAGTGGGTCAGAGTGCCAGCTGAGCAGTCAGACTTGTGCAGAGTTATAATCACATTGAGCAGGGTGTGGCCAGCAGGGGCCACGGAAGTGGAAATCCAGCAACTAATTCAGGATAATGCTCGCTCGGGTGATGTCATTATCTACACAGATGGTTCGGTGTCGAGAGGTAGAAGTGCCTGGGGGTTAGGCAAAAATTAGCAAAAGCTAATGGCTGACGTTTGGTGCAGGAGAGCCTGGCATATGATACCATAACATCTAGCTTAAGAATGGAGGTGGAGGCGGTCACTGCAGCTTTCCGCTGGATTGAGAATACGATACACACACATATTGTGATTGTAACAGACTCAGAAAGCATGCTGAGGAAGGTGAGGACAGGCAAGCTTAGGGCAGAGTGGCAAGCATTGCCTGGATCTTTTCTCTTGGGCATGCTGGTGAATGAACAGGCAGACAGATTGGCTTGCTCGGCAAAACTTGGTGGAGTACTGATGCATGACAAGGCAGACGTGGTTGCGGCCTTGTGGGAGCACGTGTACACCTCAGAGGAGCAAATGGATCACCATGGTCTGGCAAGAATGAGGCAGTGAGGTGTGACGCTCAGAGGAAAGGCGAGACGGACATAATCAGATTGCTATTGGTGTTGGAACTCTTCGCTGGCTGCTGAGGATGGGGACGGAGCGCCTATGAGAATGCCCCGAATGCTGTCATGTCAGTTCCTAGATCAATCAATCACTTCATAAACAGTGATCAATAGCAGTCAAGCATTTATTCTTCTGCCCTAAATCCCTGTCTAGCCATGGTCCATGTTTTCGCTTCATAAACAGTGATTAAGTATGTATTCTTCTGCCCTTTATCCCTCCGTATAGCCATGGTCCATGTTTTCACTTCATAAACAGTGATCAAGTATGTATTCTTCTGCCCTATATCCCTGTCTAGCCATGGTCCATGTTTTCGCTTCATAAACAGTGATTAAGTATGCATTCTTCTGCCCTTTATCCCTCCGTATAGCCATGGTCCATGTTTTCCACTTCATAAACAGTGATCATTCTTCTGCCCTATATCCTTCAGTGGGGCAATGCCCTCAAGCCACTCAGATGTCCATCTTTTTGCCATTTCCTGCAGCTCCCAATGTTCATCTTTTATTCTCTTACGGACACTTTTTTTCTTTTCTTAGCATTTTGTTTTTGCTTTGAACTCGAGCGTAGTACATACACACTACTTCTAGTAGTGCTGGACTGAATGTTGCATGTGGATTAGCTTTACCTATGTGTCCCTCGCCATCAGGCAAACCCACTCTGACTTAAAGAGGTGCTTGTAATTTATGTTCCCAAGTCGAGGACAACAGGTCAAAATTTTAGTCCAACTGTCCGGGCTGAACCCCTTACCTCAGCATCAGCACACTGGATGTTTAATTACACCATCCCGGGAAGGTTAACCCGGTAAACATATGCCTGCAGAAGTCGGAGATGTCGGCTTAACAGCGCAAGAACGCAGCTCTGCTGTAAACAGGCAAAACGCAATAACGTCCGAAAAAAACTCCAGATGAACGCAAAAGAAGAAGAATTACACCATGCTGACTTACTGCATAGCATCTGATGAGCTTCAATTGTTTCTTGTGTCTTTTATTTCTAAATGGAGCATCGGTCACTCAAGAAACTAATGCTTAACCCTCCTATTCTTTGCTGCATGTTAGTTCCCCAAGGATTTCTATGCACAATTAAAAATTTAAAAAAATTTTAAAAAAAAATTAAAAAAATTAAAATTTTGTTTATATTAACCAGATGCCAGCATCTTCAGCACTCATTTCTTCTTAATACAAATATAATCAATGTGATTTTCTGCATTGTGGTTTGGTGACACCCACGTTATTTTAGGAAAACAATTCTGTTTTCAATCATCGCCATAAGCCTGCACTCCCTCTGATCTCTTCACAGCCCACATTACCCGATTCTCTACTGATCCAATCTTGGCATTAAGATTTTTTTAAAATATAAATTCGCATATCCTTTACAGGACATCGCTGTCAACAACAGTATCTTTCAGCTGTCTGTTACTTTCTTGGCAAGATTACGCTCAGTAGTTTGCCATTGCTTTCTGAGCGACCGGCTCAGTTATCCCGCAAGTCACCAGCGGGGATCGAACCGCTTCCAGTTCTCGCCCACTACGAGACTGTATGATAAACGGGATTACGGAGAAAGTGGTGTAACCCCTCGGCCTTAAGATTACCCATCAAAATTATGATCCTACATTTTTAAAATTACCTTTTTTGAGGAGTCATAAAATGCCTCAACTTTATTTATCCTTTTTGTTTGAACGTGTGCCCCATTTAATAACATGTTCATTTTTTTTTGTATTGTTCTAAATGTTGCTATTATTTATCTACAACTCATTTGTTAGTCCTGTACCTGCCTATTAGGTAACAGGGCCACTTATTCTCTGAGGAACATTCTCTTTTGTATGGCCTGTGAACAGTACTATTTCGCCTGTGTTTAGCATTTTACCTACTCCTTTCTCCTTGTTTTAATTAATCATAACCATTTCCCTTTACTACTGGCACTGTCTCTCTCCACATCACAGATGACAATTCTGGAGATTTCCCTTGGTGAAAGGAGGTAAGTTAGCAATTGGGACTCCATGTGGCTTTCTCCAAATTTTTCACACATGCAAAGGTAACAATTTTCCTGTCATCTTAAAAGTTGACAGGGTCGATTTCATTGCACCGGGTTTTATCCCATATGGCTCGGTCTCTTTCCGCAGCGCGGAAAGCGTTGCACCAAGCACAAACTCTGTAACTCTAGTGGCGACCCACAGGAGTCTCCGAAAAATTTCACTCGTGAACCCACAACCTTCGGAGCCCCGAGTCAAAGTCAAACGGCTTGACCACTTTGCCACGGAGAATGTGTTGGGTGATTTGTGTTCTTCTCTCTTCTGACTAATTCATGGCGGATTGGACATTGCATCTAAAGTTTTCTCCGATAAGGCACTCTCATGCCAACCCTCCTTCCTAATCTCCCATTAGTAGCCTATTGGAGAACTCTGTATAATATAAACTCGTGAAAGCAAGTAATTAAACAAAAGATCTGCTCATAAAGCAGTAGTGGAAGTAACTGGTGTGGACATAACGCAAGACAGCATGGCACTTGGAATGTAAAAAAAAAAAAATGTCACAAATGCATTTTGTCTAACAAAATTCATATTTGTAATTTTGACAGCCTTTTTCCCGAATTCTGCAAGTTTTAGTCATCAAACCTTTAATGTAGAATCAATGATTAATCAGAATGCAAACATACTCATCAATCTGAAACAGATTGACATGTTCAAACACTAAAGAACATCACTTGTAGACACTAAATAGAGGCGTGGCAGTAGGACTCAGAATTTTTCAAGAAAATAAAGCAATGTGTTTAAATTTTGAAAAGAAATGGGGAAAAAAACATGCATAGAAATAGTGCAACTAAACATTCTATTTATACTTTCCCATTAGCAAACAAAAAGCAAGGATAGCAAAAGAACACAAACAAATCCCTTGAGTTGAAGCACAGATTGAATCTACCTGCCTCTACAGAACCAGTAGAGAGAGATATTTACACTTGGTGAACTGAACATGTAAAGCATCATTTATGCAGAGGCAGATTGCCAAATGTCTTAATACAAAGAAAAATCCCCATCATCCAAAGATGAATAAAAATGATATATATAAAAAGCAAGCAGACGGAGTACTGTAGCAATCATAAATGCCCCAACAAAAAGTGGGGATGTTTTAACGCCAATTACTGGTATTTGGGAACTACTCTACTAAGCACGATACAAGATCAGTTTTTGACAACTTTATTCCAAAGGTGTTTAAACAGAAGAGGTTCACAAAAAGGACATGCTGCCCCATGTATATATTATTGAAATTTCCGGTTATCTAGCATGAATCAAATTAGAATTGTAACATGTTGCAACCATCTAGGTAGGTCCCCTGCTAGATTTCTAAATGCTCACAAATGTGCTGTCTACATACACAGGAATAGGACGTTGGGGGGAAGTTCATGATACTCTATAAAGCAAATGCACACAAAATGAAACCCAGAAACCAGCAGCGATGTTGCAATCAATGAATGGTTACTTTAACCATTGAAACGCAAGAATAAAAGAAATCAAAACAAACATCATAAGCGGGAAAAAAAATTGACAACAAATAAAATGTTTAAATGAAACGCACATGCGTTTTTCTGAGAGCATATTTTTTTTAACCAACATGAAATGCCGATACAATTCAAATGAAATTCTTTTAAAGACACTCATTCTCCAACAAAAGTCCTATGTGAGGAGCCACTATTCTGTTAACAAGATCCTGATTGATTGAAATGAAACAACACAATTGAAATGCACTTCTTAGAAGCGCATACAAACTAAACAAAGGTCCTGTGTGAGGAGCCACTAATGCTAGTCTGTGATAAGAAAATAATTGCCTGAACCAATATGAAACACTATTACAATTCAAATACACTTCCTTAAAGCATACGTTCCCCAACACAGGCCCTGTCTGTGGAATTCTAACATGATATGACAAGATGGTCACTAAGTTCATGAAACTAGGACCAGTATCTGGTGCCTACTGCTAGCAAATGCAACACCATGCAGTCAGTATTCACATACCACACTTCATTTGACTTTTATGACCCTCATTTGGGCAATTCATAGTTAAACATCAGACATCAAATCTGATTTGTACCACAGAAAATAAGGAACCGTTCTTCACAATATATAGACATAATTAGAATGGCATTGAAAACAATGATAACGACTAGTAACTAACATTATCGCAATCAATTATTGCTGACTTTAACAGTTATTTAATATTGAATCACTAGAGTGCATATGTTAAATGTTTCACATGAGAAGCTCTGTCAATTTTTTAAATAAGAATGCAGCAAGTTTACAAAACCAGTAGTACCCATAGTGAATCAAAACAGGCGATCAGATTAATTCTAGTTTAAATAAAGTTACAAACTGTATATTAATTTCTCAGATATCTAATCTCATTGTGAGATTGTGATCTTACCAGCCTAATATATCGTTCATATGAGAGATCTATCTAGCTCCTATCTGTGTGTTGTCAGGGTGCCTTGATGATGAATGCGTGCCCGTGATCAGGACATTTCCTTATATACAGTAGGTATCAGTGTGGCAACATATCCATTGTTATCAGTCCAGCATGTTTTGTCTTCTCTTACCTTCAATCGTACACTTAACTAGCAATCATGGCCACAGAATGTCACTTCAGATAAAAGGAAACATGAACTCCTGTCGGCTAAGTTGTGAGCACACAAGTATCCTTTGCTGCATATCTGGGCTGAAGTGTCCAACTGTCACACCCATACAAGCTTTGTATAGTATTCCTCCACTGGGAATCTCTGCTTCGTGGGGGGTCCCTCACCACTTGTCATGCACCTGAAAGGTCTGTGTTTGACTGCAGCATTCATTTGTCAGGTTAGCTTCCACTGGCTTCCATCCCAGGTAACAGGGCTTTCAACTATCCCTGGGTGGGCTTTCTTAATTTTGCCACGGTAGTGGCCTTATGGCCTACTCTGTGGTGTTCAGCAGCTTTGGGATTTATAACATGTGCAGCTTGCATACGGGACATTTTGTGTTCTGTCCTGAGAAGGCTAGGTAGTCTACCCAAGAATGATATCAGGGGTACCTGTGACATTAGATACCAATGATTCTATTAAAATTCCCAGCCATACGCAGAGATAAAATTGTATATTTACTAAACCTAATACAACCTCTTAGTCACGACAAACCCCCACAGGAAATCTGATACGGCTATTCCATATTACTGATACATTGATCTCTTTGCCTCATCTTTATATCAACTGAACATGAGGTATGTAATGGCATTTTTTCTTCAACTTCTGAACCATTCAGCATATGCTTGTTAATAGCCATTTACGAGCATCTTACATTTTATGAGAGATCAACACACATTATATACATCAGTTATAGTTTAAATACTAATAAATATGCATACATGTGTTACAATGTCATTAAATAGACAATCCTCAATTAACAGTGACTCTGTAAAATAGTAGGGAGTGCTCTGCTAAAATGAACTGAAATGAAAAAAAAAACGTGTGTGTTTGTTTTGTGGAAAAAAACTGATCTTGACGAGGCATAGTTTGGGAAAACAACAAAGCTTTGCTGTTCGAAAAACAAACCATAAAAATTAAGTCTAATAGAAAACTAATAATTACCTCTGGAAGATACTGACGCCAAGAATAGATTCTAATCAATGTGTATGAGAAGAGATGAGCAGTGGTAGAGACAAATCTGATTATATTCAATGCCGTTGTGGTGTCAGAAATGAAGTGTGGCCTTCAACCCTAAAAATATGGAGACTAACTGTTGTGGGCAGGTAGTTAGTTAAAATACGATTGTATAAGTCCTGCCCGGGGGAAACTTTTACAGGTTCCTGGACCGGAGCCAACAGTGACATTCACAACTCTGCCATGCCGAGTTCAATGGAAGGGCTTACTAGGCAGGTTATGTTGGAGTGTGCGGTCATGAGCCAGAGGTTCTGTGGGTTTCAAGACTGCCATCATCAGGAATACTCGTGATGGGTATGGGAGATATTTCTAAGGCAAATTTCTAAGCGACAAAATGACAAAAGGAGAAGGAAAAAAAACATTGAACGTTGCTCAATGAATATGTGGCAGTATAAATTCTGAGTTTATAACCCGTGTTTGACCGAGACAATTGGTATCTAGACCCGGTGAGGTAGCATCCATGGGATTCCCTAGAGCACTGTGTTGATTCTGAATGAACCAATACATGGAGTAAATGGACAGTGCCAACACCATGCTGAGTCAGTAGAAAATGGGTAAACTGCTGTGCTAAAGACATGGCTCTACAGAGCTCAGTTGCTCACCAAGCAAAATTACCACCACAGACAGGTTTTTGATGAAAAACATACATGGTGGGATGATAATATCAATTAACTGAATCTCCTAAAATAAAAGAAGATAAAAAGTGTGCTCACAGCTCCTGCAAAGTTCTGATTCTGACAGACATTCTGTTAGTAATGTTTCGGGAGAAACCCTGCAGGAAAAAATACTATCACTTTTGTGTCATTTAGGCAAAGCCATGCAATGTTCATTTGTTCCCTATGTGCCTAAATAAGCCAGTTTTCCCAATACATATTCAAATCAAATATTTGAAATTATTACCAGATTTCTGACATGGAGAGAAAAGACTGACACTGAAAATAAAAATATACTAATTTACTCAAGAAAAGATTTAATGTCTGGCAACATTATTTTTTGCAGAAAACACTTTCCAAGTGATCCAACATTTTCCAAGAATTTACTTAAAACACTCAAAGATGAATGCATGTTGTCAGTGCTTATATTTATTGAAATGTTTGCCTACAGTAGTCGTGTGAGAAGAAGAAAAATCCCACACCTGCTGCTGACACACACACATAAGCATAAATAAAAGTGGTACACATGAATAAAGATGACTGAACACAATCATGCATGATACTAGGCACATGGCTACAATGATCACCTGCTACCTGGCACACCTGTGAGATGAAACTACAACACAACAAAGCCACACGCAACCAGATTGTTAAAATACCCATGGCTCACCAACTACAAGCCATCAAATGGGCTACTTGGCACAATGAAACTATTATATTACCAACATTGCTGTCAGCAAAGCTTCACTTCACTAAACAATGTTGATAAAGCACACACGTGTGTATTCCTCCTTCTTAAAAATAATTATTCTACTCATTTTAGGCTTCTATGGATCCACTTTTATAGACACCCCCCCCCCCCAAAAAAAAAAAAATTACACTTAAAATATCCTCTCCCACCTAACCTACTTTATATGTTGCCGATTTTGTTTAGAAATTGTGATTTTAAGCAAGAATATGCATTCTGCCAAGCTGTAGCATAAGACCAGCCTCAATTAGAAATCACCATTCAACAGTGTAAACCACCCCACCAGTTTTGATTTAAAATCTAAATAATTACGTGTAATGACGAACGTGCTATATATATAAAGATGGTACAATGTTGATTAGTTTATATGTGAATGGATACTTCAAGGTTTTGTCTAGTTCTGTGATTTGCAACATGCAACCCTGGTGCTATGAAAAGAAATGCCTTTATACTCAGCCAATTGCTGTAGTTTACTACACTACTAGAGTAAATAAATCAAGCAGAATTTCTGCTCGTTTCATCAACATAAAACATTTGTGAACTGCAAACATCTATGAGGTTGGGCGTATTATTATTTGACAACTCTTTTAACACTGATAACCCGAGACCCAACTATGCATACCCTATTTGTTCTTGTTCACCCATTTTTAATAACTCACGTCACAACTAACAGGGGCCGTTAGCACAGCATATGCTGCAGGCAAGACATTTAAAATGCTAGTGAAGAACAGGTATGAAAACCCATTCATTACCATCTCAAATGCCGACTTAAATGTCATATTAATACATCAACATAAAAATTGTTGGTGTTTTCTTGCAAGGTGTGAAGTAGCAACTACAATACATAAGACTACTTAAAAGCAAATGAAGATCATTAACTCTTAAAGAACAAGAGGTCTGTATCTAGAGCTGATATATCCAAGTATTTGTGTCGGAAAGCCTGCATTCATGGCTGGTGCTTTTATCTCATAGATTATTCTCTGCTGCTCTGTTGGTAATATTAAATTAACACCCCCTTGTATTCACATGTATAACATCAATATACAGTTGGAAGAAAACTTGGGGCTACAACTGACCCTGCAACTTTACAAATACACCATGACTCCAAGATAGAACAATCACACACCAAACATGGACAACCATCATGCCCTTGAGGAGTTGAAGCGACCAAGTTATTTCTAGCTGAGTACTCCAAGTTTTGATCGGCACTTAGAATAACCACCTCTGACAGGACCCGTGCTACTTTCACTTGTATAGATGAACCTGAGCATCATTTGTAATTACACTTTGCTTGGCGTATTTCTTGAACATGCGCCAGAAGGCTGGGATGATGGGCTCATGGCGGATGTTGACAAGTTTGGGAAATGCATTGCGGAATGCTTCTGTTGCTTCCTCCAAGTGGTAGTGGGGAATCTTTGGGAATAGGTGATGGATCTGGTGGGTGCCAATGCTGGAAAGAAATTCAGAAAATCAAATTAATGAGTTAACTACAGCTGACTACATATTCAATAATTAATTAATACATATTCCATCAATTATTTAAAAAAAAAATAGTAGTGTGTTTACAGCAGAATACACTGTGTGTGCCTTTTGGTCAACATGTCGACTTTGTCCTGCTTGCTTGCTTGTGTTCATTGGCTTGAGCTCCAACGCAAAGTCCTGTATGTCGGATGAAGGCATCCTGTTGTCCAACATCAGTGTGATGTCATACAGGACCTGAGGTTTGCGTGAGTATCCGTTGTCCCATGTCTGGCTTATTGGTGTGCAGACTGGTGGTTCCTCGCCATACAGGCAGACACTCTCCGACTTCGGAGGAATCGGCGATCCTATTGACTTCAGCCAGGACCCCGAAGGGACCTGTTGCCCAGGACGCTCGGCGAGGACGCGTCAATAGGTCTTGGCCAGTATATAACCCGGCCCTGGTGCCTTGGAAACACCTCTGCGTCCCGACTTTGTCCTGTTATCTGAGACATTTCACTGTCTCAAATAGGTAACATCTGTTTTATCTGTGGGCATAATACCCACTGTATCCAGAACAGACGCCGGGATGATGTTCTGCCCCCCAAAGGATAGCAGATGGGCATTTCCAGTCACCCAATAATGCACAGCCAACACATGATGTCCTGGTTTTGGGCTTCACCAAGGAATGGTTATATCAATGACAGTGGTTTACCAGCTAAAGACAGTTTCTTTAAAAAAAAAAAAAACCAAGCTGAGAATATGAATATCAGGTCTTCCTATAGCAATCGCCTTATATATGGCTACTAACCAGTAGGAAATCAATGGCATCTAGATAAATATATGGCAACTGAGAAATTATGGAGAAAAACTTGTGAGGACAACTTGTGTGTACAGGACAAAACACTAGATGATGATTACAACCAGTCTTTTAATTATTTTGAAGCTACATTTTAATGTGAACAGCAGCCACATGTCAAACACACACACTGCCAAATCCAGCTTTGTGCATCCAAATAAGTACTTAATATAAACCAATAAATGATACTGTAAAATCCACTGCCTATACAGAAATTGTCTATTATGATAAATCAACAAAAGAACTTTGATAACAGTGCCAAATAGGGACAAAGTCAAAATGAAATACCAAACAAGTTATGACAGAAATAGCTTGTTACCCACAATTGAAGCTCTGGATATACAGCCAGACAAAGACCCATAAACACATACTATAAATATTATACTATACAATTAAAACTAGTCCAAGCAACATGTTTGGCTTATTATCAAAAACTAATACTCTGGATTATGATTAACAGCAACACGGACCATGAGTCATCATCCATGTAAGTACAGGAGTACAGCAATGATTTCATTACCACTGAAACAATGATAGCCAAAACCAAACAAGTTACTACTAATGCAATTGCCCCTATTTAGACAACATCCAAGAAGACTTCATACTTGGACCTCACCCATTTATGATAGATTTCAAGATGAAACTAAACATGAACAATACAGTTTGATGCAAACAGTCCCACATACAAAGGCTATATAATAAATCAGAACTACGATCACTGGAGAAAAGAAACATTCTGTAATAAATGGACAGAGGATACTGAAGAAACAGAGTTACACGGGATCAAGAATCTTGTCTTGTGATGACAGCCACGTTCTTTCAAGGACTTGATACATGATCATGATGGATGATATCACTACATGCCATGAAAGTTGAGGCACCAAAAGTTGAGAAAATAGAGGCTAGGACATAAATGTTACATTAGAACGGTCAGCAATTCATGTTGGCGTAATGATTAGGATGCTGCCTTCCAGCTTGGTGGTTGTTTTCAGATTCCTACAGACGCAAGGATTATATTTTTAAACTGACCTGGTCTCACAGGTTAAAACGGGTAACAGAAAATGTTCTGGAAAACTGGCCAGTGCAATACTGATGATATCACAAGCGTTTGGCTAGCACCAAATACTCAATATGCCTCAAGATGTAGAAATGGGTACTTTATAGGACAGCGAGTCATAAACATTCATTGAAACCAAATTAAAAGTAGCCATTAATTTGCTATTAAATGTACTTTATAACCAACTAGCTGGCCCGGCTTCGTCCCTAGTGGGGAGCATCTAATTTAATTCATATAAGTAGTCATATAAGCTCCCGTTCCAGACTATCTATCTATCTGTCTGTCTGACCCGGCTTCGCCCAGCCCCTGATGGGGAGCATCTAATTTAATCCATATAAGTAGTCATATAAGCTCCTGTTCCCGTTCCCGACTATCTGTCTGCCTATTATTAGAAAGAGCACTTGAAAGATCTTTACATCTTCCCCCAACAATTAACTTGGGTAAATGGAGGGGCGGCAGCAACAGCAGCAGCAGAAGAAAAAGGAGGAGGGGGTGGTGGTGAAGGAGGGGGAGGGGGAGGAAGTCTGTCTGTCTGTCCCGGCCCGGCTTCGCCCAGTCCCTGGTGGGGAGCATCTCATTTAATTCATATAAGTAGTCATATAAGCTCCCGTTCCCGACTATCTATCTATCTGTCTGACCCGGAGCAGGAGGGAGGAGGAGAATAGAGGAGGGAGGAGGATGGGAGGAAGAGGAGGAGGAGAGAAGAGGCGGGAGGAGTTTGAGGGAGGAGGAGGGAGAAGGGTGGAGGAGGAGCAGGGAGAGGGAGGAGGAGGAGGATTTAGGAGGAGGAGTATAACGCATATGCCTGTAGATAACTGTAGCGAAAGGGTCCACCTACTTGAGAAATATGCAACAATTTTACATATAATAGCAATGCTATTGGAATGTATGTCCCCTCGCTATATATACATTATAATGTAAATTGAAATATTAAATAATATTAAGTAAATAACTAATTTTTACACTAACAAACTATGACATTTGGTAGCACGGGAATGAGAGGAAGACGTGTAGAAAATTTCATCTCAATCGGATGGACCGTTCGCGAACGCATAAAGGACATACATACAGACAGTCTATTTTATATATATATCCATCATGTGCCATGCCGGTAAGCGTGGGCGGTCATGTTTTGCCATCTCACTCGATCCCCATAGTCGTTGATCAGCTCCGTGTTTCTGTCTCGACCATGCCATGATCCAAGTATTTGCTTTTATATATATATATATATATATATATATATATATATATATATATATATATATATATATATATATATATATATATATATATATATAGAGAGAGAGAGAGCACCTAATCTTTTGTTTAAAGTAAGACATATGTATCTACAAACCTTTTCCGTTCAGAGCGGATTATCATTTAATTCATATAAGTAGTCATATAAGCTCCCGTTCCTGACTATCTGACCCGGCGTGGCTTCGCCCAGCTCCTGGCGGGGAGCGTCTCATTAAATATTAAATTCATACAACAAAAAAAGTTACTTAAAAGAATGTCCTTCCACACACCATCCATTATTTTTAATGAAAACTTTTAAAATCACCTACATGACTGTAGATAACTTCTTTAGGCATAAAAAGATGAGTTACAATGTTATGCATTATGTTTATGAAAACTTTGAAAATCCCTTAAAGATTATATCATTATTTATTATAACTCATATTCCTGTATATAACTATAGACAAAGAGTTTATAAATCTTTGAAAACGATGCAACAATATGACTATACGGTATATAGCAATGTTATTAAAAGTTATGCCCCTTGAAATAACTTTTCTAGAGTGAAGTCCCCTCGCTATATATAAATTATAATGAAAAATGGAATATTAAATAATATTAAGTAAGTAGCCGATTTTACACTAAAAAAATAGTTGGCAGCGCGGGAATGAGAGGAAGACGTGTAGAAAATTTCATCTTAATCGGATGGACCGTTTGCGAACGCATAAAGGACATACACACACACATACAGTCTTTTTTTATATATAAGACTAGGGAAGAACTTACTTATGAATAAGGTAATGACACCAGCCGTATGATCGATCCACAGATGACAGTTGCCCACGTACGTTGTCCCACAGGCTGTCCCCATACCAGGGAATGTCGTCATCGTGGTGATGAAGAAAGGTAATGATGACGGTGTACGTGGCAAATATAAAATCTGGTATCACATAATGATAAAAGAAAGATCCCCAGCCGTAGAATTCAATGTAGCGAGCTAGGACCATGGACCAGCATATAAGACACACAAGTGACAGTGTACAGTTCAGGACGTGGTAGCGGAACATGGGGTCCAGTGGATTGAAGTGCTGCACCTAAAAGAAGACAGAAAACATGGTTATGATTAACATTTGAAAGTGATTACAAGTGTAGCTGAGCAATAATTTTAGCTCATTTAAAAATCTAAAATCATCAAGTTATCTGTGGTGTGCGCATGTAAAATTCTGAATATGACTGGAAAACAAATCATAGCACCCAATACACATGGAAAGATAGGCAACAAATCCTGCAATAGATACCTGATTTAACAAAACAAAAAAATTGCTACGTTTTTCTCTGCTTGTGCATCCACCATACATGGTAGGTGTTTGCTTGTACCAGTAACCCCATGGTTGGTAGCAGAGCTATCGACAAGGTCAGGCTAAACCAGATACAGTTAAAGTGCAGGGATATGAACCGGACCGAAAAGCAATGGAGATTTGGACATTCTGGGGAAAAGACCTGACAAAACTGCAACATGATTTATTTTAAGATGATAAAGTCTGCAACAAAACAAACAACAGAAGTATAATACATTGTGCAGCCAAAAGTGGACAAAGAAAAAGTAAAACTATGGTCAATGTATGGACAGCTTGGGCGTTAACAGACAACAAGGCTAGTTGAGTGGTTTTAGTTGTTGGGGGTTCCAGCTGGAAGAAACAAATTACCTTTCGTTAAAATAAGAGCCTATGTAATTTCATGTTCAAATATGCGTGATTTATGTTGTCTACTATTATACTAGTTAAATATTCAAGAAAGTAAAATGTATGGTCAGAGTTCTTTTAGCAAACAGTACACATCACTGTGGTGTCTCTAATGCCCAGGGTATGGCCATGTAATCTTGCACATCTCATGGCAGGGATCGCAAGACTCTTGAACCACCCTCATATTTCAGTTAGGATCACTTCTCCTGCTTGTTTCAATGTCCAACAGTTTCATTTCACCTCTATTAAATTTTATATTCTGTTCCCCCCTTATGCCTCACTCATTTGTCAATCCCATCTCTATATCTGTGTGCTCTCCCAATTTCATGCCCTGTATCTATCCCACACAGGTCTTCTCTTTAAAGACTGACTTTCCCATTCGCCCTTGAATTGATGTATCACTTTTGTGTATTTGAACTGTGGAGCTCATGGCCCTTCACCGTGACGTTCGGGTAGCATATGACCGCAGCTTATTTTTTGTTTTTTAAACGTGTAAGTGCCTTATGTTTTTTTAGTGCTGATGAATGCTTTCTAACCACGATGTCCAGTAAATCAATTGCGACACAGTTCTTGTAAAACTGACAATTTCACTTTCTTTTGTTGTTGATTTACTCTATTTTATTACTGATGCACTTATAGGGTTATCAACAGTTAATATTTGGTATTGTCAGTTAGGTCTTAGTCAGATATGACTGAGCTACCGTATAACAGTAGACGGTACTACCTGGTTTCTGTTAGCGCCGAGCGTTGGGCGGCGCTTACCAAACCCGACACCCCACATTGTGCCAACGGCTTCGGGCGGAAGAGCGCAATTGGGAGGGTACAAGCCTTACCCTGGTGCGAGGAAATGCAAGCTAAAGACAAAATTGTCATGGCAGGGCAGACCAGGCCCTAAGCCTTGGTTGGCGACTGGTCTAGGATCGAAGCTCCGACAGGCGGACAGTTAGAGCATTGCTTTGCTGATCCGGCAGCTTCTGCAGCTTGTCTTGTTCCAGATGTAGGGGTGTTACCTTTCCTCTGGAGTGAACTAGGCAGGCCGAGAGAGGGATCATGCTGCATGGGCAACACATGATCTCTATATTTTAGCCCAGGCTTTGTGCTATGGAGAGGCAATAACTCCATCCCTGGTCTTAACTGGTCTCGGAATCAAAGCGAGAGGCAACTGTTACGGGTTATAAGTCCTTGTCAGTTGGCGTAGACATGGGGCGCCATGCGTTGCCTCTGACGGTGGGAGACACCTATAGGTGTCACTGATCAGCTATCGCCCGCCTCAAGCTGGGCAGCCCCCAGCCAATTGGGTGCTGATCCGCCACAGCCTGCCTGCTTCAATGGGTGCTTGGGGCTAGGACAAAATCTGAATCGCAGGCTGTAAAACCAATGCACCAGGTACAAACAAAAATATAAATAGAAACCTCAAGCTACGGCTTGCAACCTGGAACGTGAGAACCATGTGTCCAGGATTTTCCACTGACTTGACCAATATTGACGATGTGAGAAAAACGGCTGTGATTGATGCCGAACTCAATCGTCTTAACATTGATATTGCTGGCCTGCAGGAGACTCGCCTCGCTGAGGAAGGGTCATTCAGGGAAAACAACTACACCTTTTTCTGGAAGGGTAAAGGGCAGGCAGAAAAAAGGCAACACGGTGTGGGCTTTGCAGTGAAGAATTCGCTACTGGGAATGATTGAAATTCCAGCAGGAGGAAATGAAAGACTATTATCCCTGCGCTTGGCAACCTCTTGTGGGTTTGCCACCATTATTACTGCATATGCACCGACACTCGATTCCTCTGATGATGTGAAGGATTTGTTCTATGAGGAGTTAGACTCTGTGATTAAGGCAGTTCCAAAATCCGACTACATTTATATGCTCGGTGATTTCAATGCTCGTGTGGGCAAGGACTCGAGTTCATGGCCAGTGTGCCTTGGAAAATACAACATCGGTCGCATGAATGAAAATGGGCAAAGGCTGCTGGAGCATTGCACCAGTAATGACCTATGTATTACAAACTCTTTTTTTAAAACAAAAGAGATGCATAAGGTCACATGGAAACATCCAAGATCCGGCCATTGGCACCAGCTGGACTTCATCATCATACGGAGACAACATCTGAACCATATATCATTGACTCGTAGTTACCACAGTGCTGACTGTGATACGGATCATTCTTTGGTTGTTGCAAGGGTTAGACTGAGACCAAAGAGAATCTACACAGCTAAACACACAAATCTAGCCCCAGGATTAATATTATTAACACTCATGATCCTGAAAAGTGCTTTCAGTTTCAACAGCAACTTGAAGACGCTTTCACTGATACACCAGAAAATTGTACAGTAAATGAAAAGTGGGGTCAAATTAAGGAAACTCTTTGTAAAACTGTCGTAAGGGTTTACAGCACTGTGGATCATAAGAGGCAGGACTGGTTTGCGGCCAACAGCGAGACTCTGCAGCCCTTGATTGATAAGAAGAAGAAAGCTCTCTTAAAAAACAAGGAAAGACCAACGCGTAACACTCTGAGTGAGCTAAGGCAAGCTAGGAAGGATGTGCAAAAGGCTGCCAGGCAGTGTGCAAATGATTATTGGATCAAGTTATGTGAGTCCATTCAAATCGCAAGTGATAAGGGAGACATAAGAAGCATGTATGAAGGAATAAAGAAAGCCTGTGGTCCAGTGATCAAAAGAAGTGCACCATTGAAAACCTTGACTGGAGAAGTCATCACTGATAAGAAACAGCAGATGGACAGATGGGTAGAGCACTATTTGGAGCTTTACTCAAGTGAGACCAAACTAGCGGATAATGCCCTCAACGCCATAGAGGCTCTACCAACTCTTGACCACCTGGACACACTTCCCACCATAACAGAAGTTAAGTGTGCTATAAATGAACTTGCATCTGGCAAGGCTCCAGGTAAGGGTGGGATTCCAATAGAGGTTATCAGGAGTGGGCAAGACACACTCACTATACAGATCCACCAGCTAATAGAGCTATGCTGGCGTGAAGGACAAGTCCCACAGGATTTCAAAGATTCAAGCATCATAACACTGTACAAGAACAAGGGCGATCGGAGCGACTGCAACAACTATAGGGGTATCTCACTACTGTGTATTGTTGGAAAAGTATTTGCCAGAATTGTTCTGCGCAGACTTCAAGTCCTAGGAGATCAAGTCTACCCCGAATCACAGTGTGGCTTTCGACAGAACCGGTCTACCACTGATATGATATTCTCATTGCGACAAATGCAAGAAAAATGCCGTGAACAGAATCAACCACTGTTTATTGCCTTCATCGACCTCACAAAGGCATTTGATTTGGTCAGTCGTGAGGGTCTGTTCAAGGCACTAAAGAAGATTAGCTGCCCACCAACTCTTCTGTCCATTGTGGAATCGTTCCACACAGGCATGAAGGGTATAATCAAGTTTGATGGTGCAACTTCTGAAGAATTTGAAATCAAGAGTGGAGTTAAGCAAGGTTGTGTACTAGCTCCCACCCTCTTTGGAATATACTTTTCACTTCTACTGAAATATGCATTTCGTGATCAGGATGGTGGTATATACATTCACTCACGCTCAGATGGCGGCCTCTACAATGCTCAGAGATTGAAGGCTAAGACCAAAATTAGGAGGGTACTGATCAGAGAGTTGCTTTTTGCAGATGATGCTGCAGTTACGACCCACTCTGAGGAAGAATTGCAATGTCTACTATCTGCATTCTCCAATGCTTGTTCTGAATTTGGTTTAACAATTAGCAAAAAGAAGACACAGATTATGTCACAAGGTGCACATGGGGTACCATCAATCTTTATTGACGACGCCAAACTAGAGATAGTAGACTATTTTACATATCTAGGATCAGTGGTAAATAGCAAATTATCCCTAGATCAGGAAATCAACATCCGGATTGGTAAGGCAGCAACAACAATGAACAGGTTAAGAAAAAGAGTCTGGGAGAACAGGAAGCTTACTGCCAAAACAAAAGTCCTTGTCTATCAAGCCTGTGTCCTTAGTACTCTTCTCTATGGCAGTGAAACCTGGACAACTTACTCACACCAAGAGAACAATTTAAACAGCTTTCATATGCGGTGTCTGCGAAGAATTCTTGGTATTAAGTGGCAAGACAAAATCACAAATACTGAAGTATTATAAAGATCAGGTTGTGTGACAGTTTATTCCATGCTCAGTCTTCGTAGACTTAGATGGATAGGACACCTTAGGAGGATGGATGATGGTAGAATACCAAAGGATATCTTTTTTGGTGAATTACAGATGGGTAAGAGATCTCAGGGTCGGCCTCTACTACGATACAAAGATGTGTGTAAGCGGGACATGATTGATACAGGCATTGATAATGCACATTGGGAGCAAGTCGCCGCTGAATGTGTTGCATGGAGGGCAAATATCAGAAATGGAATAAAGTCAAAGGAGAAAATTATTGCAGAAAAGTCACACACCAAGCGTTTGAGACGTAAGATGGTGCATGATGGTGGAAATGACCACGTGTTCACATGCACCCACTGTGAACGGACATTTACAGCGCAAATTGGCCTTATCAGTCACACTCGCTACCGCCATAGTTAAAAGTTATTATGCCTTTTTAAAGCACAAACTATCGTCTGTCAAGACGGCAAGGTGCCAATGGAATTTGGTATTATTTAATTAAATATTAATATGCATTATCAGATGCTATAGTTAGTATAGTTGCTTCTTAGTAATGCCAGTCTGGATTGTTAACATAACAATGTATAATTATGTTCAAGCAGTTGTAACTGTAGAGCACCATAAAACAATTTGTGAGTGCTTTTCTTGTGGGTACATCACTATCAAGACACCGTAGTTGTGGAATAGCTGCAAAATGTATAATTAAAACAAACAACTTAAAGAACAAATGTAAAACCAAGTTCCAGTAAAGACATACCCCTCTGGGTTTGTATCCCTTCACGAGGTAGGCGAACCAGCCCACACCCAGGCCAAAACCAGGCAGCAACGTGGCCTGTGTATCATCCCTCTTTCTGACGGGGTAAAACACTTCATCTTTATCAATGTTGCCAGTGTTCTTGTGGTGCTTGCGGTGGGACAGCTGGAAGAAACCATTTATAATGTCAGTGCTGTCATAAAGTAGACACAGAACGGCAATTTTGAGTGGGCTACTTAAAATAACCCTGCTGTGTAATTCAGTCTTATTACCATAGTAAAGAAATTGCAGAAATCAAACTGTAGTTGATGTGCATGAAAACTCAGCTACTGAACAACAATGAAATCAACATAACCTGGAAACGTAGCTACATTTTGTTTATTTCTTCTATTCTTCTTCTGCGTTCATCCGGAGAGATTTTTTTCGGGCATGATTGTGTTGTGCCTGTTTACAGTAGAGCTGCGTTCTTGCGCCGTTAGGCCGACACATCCAACTTCTTTGGGCATTTGTTGACTGAGTTAACCTTCCCGGGGGTTTCTTAGGACATTTGACTCTCACTGTTGTGGTGTTATCCCCCATCCCACTTGTAGCTACGTTTCCAGAAATTTCCAATCCTCTTTCTCAGACGCGAAGGCGTATCAACCTAATGGATTGTGTGCATAATTATTTTATGTTGGTTGGCAGAATTATTTATCAAATATTTATCCCCCTAAACATGGTCACTCACATACATTGCTACAATATTACACCCAAGGATTGGTACGATATAATGCATAATATACCAAATTATTAAATCGCTTGAACTCAAGCATATTTCATACATATGTGATTACTTCTAGTGCATAGGACTGATTTTTGCATGTGATTAGCTTTCCCTATTACCAGTGTCCCTCGTCATTAGGCAAACCCACTCCGACTTCTGATGTACTTGTAATTTATGTCCCCAAGTGAAGGACAAGACTGGAAAGAGGAACCTCTCTTATCCATTCAGCCATGCTGGCCTAATATTAAGACTTTATAGCAAAAGTAAACAGCCAGTGAATCTAACACTAGACATCAAATGTGAAATGTTAAAATAGCAATTAAAATACAACAATGTGTTCCCGTGCCTACCTTCCACATGTAGTATGGGCAGAAGAGAAATGTGTGGCAGACATTGCCACAGATGGTGTTGACTAGTTCTGAGCCGGAGAATGACCCATGTCCAGCATCGTGACCGGCCACGAACACAGCGGTGAACAATGTACCCTGGACTAGCCAGTACACTGGAGTGATGAAAGCCTGCACAACATGAATAAACATAACACGTCTTTAAAATAACTCATGGACTGGTATAATGCAAACACTAGACTATGACTTACTCTCTCAGACACGTGTGATGGTGCAGAGGAAAAGGAGGTGGAGGTGTAACTTCAAAGTAACAGCAGTCTGGGACAGAATGAGTGAAGTAACAAGTGTGTGAATTTACAATACTGGGGTAACAAAAGTCTAGTACATAATGGTTTATCTAACAGCTGGGAATGTATGTACTAAAATAGGTTTATGAGTGAAGTCGCTGAACGATCTATTTGGCCGCGGAAAGTTTGAGATAAGGCTAAAAATAGTTATAAAGAAGATGTTAAAACATTTACCTCTGAAAGTCTGAGATAAAAATTAAAATAGTGTGCTAAGATCAATTCATTTTCCTGTTTTAATTTATCAATGAATTTAAATTTGTCAATGAAAAAAATTAGCTTTATAAATTTACAGCATAGATAAAACAAGAATATAAAATAAATGAAAGAATCAAAGACATGTCATTTTATATTATAACCAAAAGTAAATATGTCATGTTTTAACCTTACAAATAAGGAGTCTTTTATATCGGTTTAAGATAGAAATGCAAGAGGCCATTAAAAAATGCCTATTTTAAAATTTTGTTTCTGTTCTATGACAATGTTCAAATGCCGGCTTCCTGGCCTAGAGGTTAGCGACTTTTCTCCGTAATCTCGTAGGTAACGTGACGACGGTGAGAATCAGCAGTGGCTTGATTCGCGTCGGTAACTTACTGGGTATGTGAGCCGACCGCTCAGAAAGCAATGGCAAACTTCTGAGCGTAATCTTGCCAAGAAATCAACAATCAGTTGAAAGATGTTGATGTTGACAGCAATGTCCTGTAAAGGATATGCAAACAATTTCTTTCTTTCTTCTATGACAAAATATTTGCATAAAATAATTCTCCAGATTTTCCTGCTTATCTAAGTAATGGTAATGGTATTTACTGAGTCGCTGATTTTCCATGTGATTTCAACTACCTGCTGTGACACCTGAGGTTGACAAAGTGACTCACATTTCCCACGCAAGCCCTTCCCTAGCTTGAACTGAATCTCTTTAAATATAAAACACTAAAACATCATCAAGTATATACAGAAAATGGTTTCTGATGCAAACATTGCGTATAACTTGCACTGCCAGAGTCACTAACAATAACTGACATTAAGAAGCTAATGAAAGTAAAACACTACATACAATACTATAACAAACAGAAACAACTTACAGCCCTCTTTGGTCATATGATAATAAGGAGACAGACGTTGGAAAACATATGACGACGGGAATAATCAGTAGGAGAAGAGGCAGACGGAAAGAAACATTGAATGGCCAAAGATGGTAACATGGAGAAATAATTTTGCATTGAAGTCAAGCGTAGCCCATAACACTACTACTAATAGCACTGGACTGAATTTTGGTGAGGATTAGCCTTCCCTATAACCAGTGTCCCTCACCATCAGGAGAACCCACTCCAACTTCAGAGGTAATGGAGGAATAATAATACACACAGAATCGATCCAGAACACACAGGACCAAGATCTGTTAAGATTCACAAATGCCTATGCCACTCATGACAGAAAAAAAAACATCATGACAGAAAAGAAACATGCCAAGCCACAAAGAGAGGTGAGACGTATGAAAAATATTAATAACACTGCAGCATTAGTTAGTACAATATTTTAATACAGTATTTAGCATACTTTAAAAGAAAAATAAGAACTTACTTGTGTAATAAGAGGCAACCCTTGCCATGTCCAATCTACCAGAAAATACAGAAATACAATAACGGCAAAGTCCTTTAACATGTAGTAGATAGAAAGAGGTATGTTTGACTCAAAGCAGTTCTGCGGGATACTCTGTGGAGACAACCCAAAAGAGCAAATATTAACATCATTAATACAAATATTGTATATATCTGCAACAAATGTCTACGGTCATACAATAGACACATGAAGATGAACTTCACATACTCATCATCATGTGCCTTGCCCCATCCATCATGTGCCATGCCAGTAAGCTTGGGCGGTCATGTTCTGCCATCTCACTCGATCACCAAAGTCGTGGATCAGCTCCGCGTTTCTGTCTCGACCATGCCACAAGGCCAAGCCATCCAGGTACTTGCTTCTAGGTCTTCCCCTTGGTCTATTCCCCTCGATCTTACCAGTTGTCATCAAGTTCTCCAAATCATTTCTTCTCATAACATGCCCAAAAAATTGTGACTGTCTACGTCTAATGTCTCCAATCAGTTTACGATCTTCATTTGTTTCTTGAAGGACTTGTTCATTGGTCTTTCTGGCTGTTCATGGTATTCTGTCCATGGGAAATCATGCTTCTCCACAAATTGCTTTCTCTGGCAGCAGGAATCAATTCATGTGCTGACTGCCTCCATTGCCATACAAAAGACTCCAGACTTTTCTCTCGCTGTCTTGCTCCACATATCTTCGTTGTTGTCACATGTTCCAGTTTTTGTCTTCTCAGAGTGTGGTTAAAAATATGACTGCATCTTTTTGATGTTTGTTGTAAGTTTTTGCAACATGGCCTCCCTCAGAATGTCCAGATTGCTCATTTCGGCTGTCAAACGAATTTTCAACATTCTTCTATAAAACACTCTCCAAGGCTTCTTTGGATTTTTGTGTGTGCTCACTAATTGTCCAGAGTTTGCAGCCATGTTAAAACTGGTTCTTTGTAACATGCAAGAATTCTTTTTACTAAATCATAAAATGTGGCGGTCCAGCTCATCTAGCCTTACAGAAACTACAACACACACCCATGTACAAACATGATATATTGGAGATGGCTTGAACCCAGGACTACTGGGCCAGCAAGCAGGTTCACCAGCTTCTACACCACTACTGCTCTCATATATGTGTGTACAATCGCACAAATATATAAGCAGTCTCAGAAATGTAATATCCCCTACTACTACCGCTAACAAATAGTACAAAGGATGGTCTATACTGCAAATGCAGGGTCAACAAATTGCCCATGTGATGGCATATGTCAAGTGAAAGGTTACGCTGCACATTTAGCATGAATAACATGATGATGGGTAACTTTATAAACAGTAGGGTACATCCCACTGATGTGTTAACTGCTACAGAAGAATATTTGAGCCAGGTTTTTAGACAGCTGAACAAAGATATGGTGACTGATAAAACACAGCTCAAGGATTGTTAGAAAACGGGATCAAATGTGGCAAGATTGAAAGTGGAATTTAACGCACATGCATGTGGATACAGTTAGTGCAAAATGGAAATCAGCATTTAATTTTCCAATAATAAATTATTATATATTTTCCAACCAGAAGTGTGTCTATGCTAGATATATTGTGTCTAATACATTATCCCTTTTTGGATGAGTTACTGCACATTTCTTTTATTGCTTTCCCAATTACATTATATTTGGCTCTGTGAGTGACTTATCGTAGATACTAAAGTAACTTCCCGCCTAGGCAGACTATGGATTCATCTAGAGCAGTGGTTCTAAACCTTTTTTGGCCCATGCCCCCTTTACCATGTTCAGAACGTCATTTCCCCCCTTTTGAATTTCCTCCCCATAAATTCCCCCCCACCCTTACATAGTATACATAAAAATGGAAGCTAAATTTAATAACACATACTAGAACAAGTCTAGACATCTACATAAAACATGATTTGCAGGTCTGCTTACGTTATAAAATGGATTTCATTAGGGTGAGAAGTACAGAACCGTAAAATTTAGAGGGAAAAACAATATCAAGTAACTGGTTCTTGTATTAATGCGATCTTGAAATAATC